>JAODKN010000108.1:1109255-1124145 GCA_026774425.1 Petrocephalus zakoni
GGGGTGGCTGAGGGGAAGGGGGAGGCGGGGGGGGGAGGTGGAGAATGAGAAAAGCAAGTCACCGCTTTGAGAGTTTGGCGAGCCGGGCCCGCTCGAAAAGAGAAAGTTTAGCGGGCCCGGCCACCCGTTCGGCGGGGAGGCGGCAGCGGCCAACGCGCCGGCCGACCCGGCGGCTCCCAGAGACGCGCAGTTATTCGGTACCTACGCGCCAGCCGGACGCGACGCCGGACGGGCTTACGGGGGCGGGAAAACCCCCACTTTAAACGCGCCCCTCAAGTAACCAACTCCCGGCTCCCTAGATGTTAGAAAACATGACAGAATCCCCAAACGGAAGGGGTTAATGGGACGCCACATGAAAGCGCTAGAAAGCGGTCCCGGGCTCGCTGGTCTCCGGAAAAGTTGTCCGGCGGCATGTGCATTTCCCCATAACAGCGACAATAATTATCGTAAACTACCCGAAGCTCAGTTTCGAATAATCAAGAAATCAACATGGCTCTCAGGAAGAAAACACTAGGTAGCTGGCAGGCTACTAGCCAAGGCTGAGACTGGTAACCAGCTAGCTGGCCAGCTTCCTACTTGCCCAATGTCATGTATCCCAACTAACTTGCTACATATCGGATCTACTCGATCCGTCTGTACGCTTTAATTCCCCAATTTTTAAAAAAACATTTAATACAGCACTGTGGGAATTCTAAACTTCCATTTCCCATCTTTAACAAGTTAGCCAGCTACTTGTATGGACGGGACACAACTAAGCAATACGTCTTGGTACATTTGTGGGATTACTGGAGACACCGAAATTAATTTGTTTACACGCATCCCGGCCAGTGTTGTGTTATTGCGGGCAGCAACGAGTGAACCATGATGCACATGGAAAGTAAAGAGTAAAAACAGCAAAAATGCTCATTGTTTACATGACCAGGATTGCAGTGCACTGCACGAGGACTTGGTCAAATAAATATTATCCAATCTGCTGATGTGTAATTCCCATTAAAAACTTCAGCAGTTAAAAAAAGGTTAAATAGTCAACTAGACGACGAGACTAAGTTAAGTTAAATGCCAACAGTTGTGCATTGATTTAGATTATGTCTAGCAGGCAAGCAAGATGTGTATAAAACCCATAAAATGCACATCATGTTCATATTATAAAGGCTGTAACTCACCTAGTAAGACATACCACCCTAGTTCAAGTCGAGCTTCCTCCTTCTGCGATTTCACGTCTGTAAATATTCCAACATCAAGGCGAATCACACCATCCAGGCCTCCATCTACGACCTCGGTGTTTCCTGAAAAACGCACGCGATAAGGGCGCTCTCTTTCCAGGGTACCTCCCAGCCTTCTAAAATGTCCCTCACGCAAAGGGTGAAAGTTTTATTTTCTTTCCTGCCTTGGACACAGCACCCCTCCAGAGTGGTCACATTGAATCCCCGCTGACTGAACCCGTGTATTATGATGTTTTATATTATTTACAGTCGGTGTTTATAAAGGATGATGTACCGCTCTATGTGATACAAGGCTCTGATTCTATCTCAGGTCCTCAATATTCGCAGCAGAGCCCATCCCCCTCCTAACCGGCATCGATCGCGGGTCCCACCGAAACTGACACACAACCACACTCGCGGGGTTTCCGCGACTGACGAGCAGGGGCTAATTAGTCGTGTCCCGTGTCACTTCTGCTATTGGAGGCAGAGGTGTCAATCAAGACCAGAAAACCGGAACTGGAGCGAGCGATTGGATAATCGCAGTGCTGGCGTTTTATTCCTTCCCCTTTACTTTCTCGTTTCGAAGAGGGCGGGTCACCTTCTTGCAGAGGGGTGGCAGAACGTCGCTGGAGTCAACGCTGTCAAGGCAAATCGGTGAGGCAGTCTGAAGAAGGAAGGTGAAAATGCCGTGTTGTGGATTTATGAAAAACAAACATGGACCGTCCTGTACAGTACCGGAGAGCTTTCCACGTTACTAACACACACGCCGTGGAATTGTATTGTTTGCTAGGGGACTCTCTCTCATTTATTGATGCTTCCGTTTCAAAATATTTGTTGAAATAGCGAAAAGGGAAAGCCTTGCTCACAGTGGTACGGTTTAGCTGTCCATAGCAACACGGGGTCTCCGTGGCCCCATACCAGGGACTACGACATAGAGGTAGGGCCAGCCCCACCTAATCAGTACTGTGAATGGAAGATGAGGTATCGGTCTAGTGGGATCTGGTAAGGGATTGGACAGGAAACTGGCCGTCCCTTTCGGCTTGTGTTGAATTACCACTTGCTCCCTCCTACAGATATCCCTGGCACTCAATGGAGAGGACTAAAGCATTTCAATGATAAAATGAACCACTGACAAACTAAACCGATGTAACTGTATACCTGAAGGAGATCCTTTAAATGTAATAATACAAAAATTGTGCTTTTTAGTCTTGTTTATTACACATGGTCTCACGAGCAGGATTCATTCCTTTTTTTTTAAGCATAATAATTATCTTGAGGCGAGTTGTTCGCTAAAGCATATTATAAGTTTTAAAGGGCAGACTAGACAGCTTTTTTTAATCCTGGGATTTCCAAGATCTACCACGACGGCTTGCTCCCAGCGACTGACGGATTTGTTTGAGGTGGCTGGAGAAAGCCAGGCTCGAACGCGATTGGTTGGTCTGTCGGCCCTCAAGTCAACCATGATTGGCTAGTTGGCGCTCTGACGTCATTTGTTGTAACGGCCTGCTAAGAACCAAATGCAACCAGGAAAAAATGTATATACTTGTAAATGCATACTGAAAACATTTGAATGCCAACAATGTTGTATATAATTCTTAATACAATCCGTGTTGTCTCCTGTATTTTTTCTGTAAACGTGTTTATTAAAAATACATGCGCATTTTGTTAACCACAAGGTGCATCGTCAGTATTCCCTCTAAACATTTTCGTAATCGACATTTGAGCAAACAATTATGAGTTGCTGATCGCTTTACCTGGATTGTCTAGTTTTGTATTAAAGCCATCGCAGCGTTCGAGTCATTGCTGTTACTAAACTGAGAAACTACTGAGCAGAATAAAGCGTACTGAAAATATTCGTAGATATAACTATAATCGATTATGCGACATAAAAATGTAATTAAAAAGCACTCAAACCCTAATTGTTTTCCACACATTAAACAATGGCAACGCCCCGATATTTTAATTATTCGATAACTGAGATGGTTGGTAATTTGGGACATTTTCGTCAGCGTGGAGGTTAATTAATCGAAAATGTTTTCAGTCTTCTCCGTATTTAGATATTTATTTGTCAGTGAGCGAAAAATCATCCACGGTGTATTTTAAGTTGCAGCAGTGGGGGAGGGGTAGACACGATCCCATGCTCATGACGTAATTGGCACAGTTTTTATATATAAAAAGATATATAGCGTCCGTGTAATTCGGTGTTTTGTGATATCGGAATTACAGTCCAGGAATGGTAAAAACGTACATATAGTAAACACTTAAAATATATATAAAAAGGTGCTACTAGGCGTTAAAACGGGACTGGGAACCAGGATAGCATGCATCACTAGGAAGTGACAGAGACGCGCACCATAATTTCAATCAAACGGCCGGAAACGCTCTTTTTCCCATGGAAGAATATTCTAGGCAAGGGCTGTGGTGTAACAACAGGATAACCTTTGTTCGGCGGCCTGAGCAGAACACGTGACTAAATATCTGGTCTATGGAACGCCTTTTAGGTTGCCTAGCAACCATGTCAAACCGAGGCTGCGGGCCCACAATGGCGCTATTGTATTCGCAACGAACAGGCTACATACCGATAGTCAGGTCACATGGTACGTAAAAGCAAGCAGGCGAGCCAGCCAGTCCCTGCTCTCGAGAGACGTGTCTCAAACCGGCTGCTGTTCTAAAGGCTGCAAATTCCTACATTTTATATCTAATGCGAAAAAAATGATTTATTTACGCTTTAACGTAACAAATATGCGTCGCATGCATGGAACCACCTACTTATGTAACATTTTTCAACAGTATGGCGGAAATCGAGTTACCTACATTTGTTGTAATAATATGGCGGTGAAGGGATTTTTTGAGCCCTTTACTTTCAGGAGTAAAATCACACAACTCAAAATATAATCGGCCATGTGTTCAGGGTATAGATAGGGCACAAAGCCTAACATTTATTAATGAAAGAGTTTTCATTTTTGTTAGACATCGACTTAAATTTCCATTTAAATACCGAGAATATAAACAATTTTTGTGTCATTTATATTCAAGAATTAAGTTCATCCATGCTACAAATGTCAAAACGATACTTATAGTAAACACGCATCCCTTAGAAAAAGTAATATGATTCTACAGTGCATTATATGAAAAATGTAAATGCTTCCAACAGTAACATACAGCCACAACACGTAGGACAAACGTATTTAGTGTGATTACTCACAAGGAGCACAGGGTGACTTCCAAACCCAGCCACTCCCAGACTGCTATTGCAATAAACCTGCACATAGTTCCTACGATGCGTACTCTGGGTACCATGAACCCCAAAAAGAAAGACCAATTTATGCACAAATATACATCATATTGGTATAGAGGCTAAGAAGCCCTTTACTTAGGTGTTTCTCTTGCAAGCACAAAAATACACAAATTAAGACATTCAAAGAACGGAAAAAAATGCTTAATGCAACACGTTCTTAAGTGTAGGAATTATAAACAAAATTAACTTCTCTTTAAAAACAATTTGATTCCACAAAGGCTGCAGAAGATTAAAGACATGTATGAAACATTGAAATGGATGTCAGTCTATAGTATGCATGGTCTTGTCTGTTGCCATAGGTCTTAAGTGAGAAACTCCCAAGTTATTACCAACAGAACCTTGCCAGTATGACAGAAGCTAAAACTCCACGTTCCAAATGATGTCAGTACAACAAACTGGATTGCACAACTGCTTCAACAATAAATATGTTTAAATGAACTTGGTTTTTCAGCTCCTTCACCCAGAAATATTTTCAGTATAAGGAGAGGATGATAGATGTCATGGTTTATGATCTGATCGATCCGCTTTCTTACCGGACTACTTTTACTAGCTACTAAGTTATATTTAAATGATCATTTCACTTAATTTTTCTGAATTTCAAGCTATTATTTACTTCCAGCCAACCAGAATGTGCTGCACAACCAGTCGTCCACCTGTTTTGAGCAGCATTCCTCTCCTGCAACCCCCAGCCAGTCGTACAGAAAGGGAGAAGAATAGAAATGGCTGTGTGTGTAAGTGTGCCTCGCTCATGTTTTATTTATTTTACACCATTGCATGCGGAGACTGCTCTGTTTCGGCCAGCTGCTGCCCCCTGCTGTCTGTGCGCCGCTGCTGCATGGCCAAGCGAGTCCCATCGGGGTCTTTACAGCAGCTTCAGGCTCCCGGTCACGTTGTTGACCATTTCTTCTTCGCCCATGATGGCCAGAACAGTGCATGAGCCAGGCTCCACCTACCCATCAACACACTGTAGTTATTGGGAAGTACCCTCTTTGTATTATAAATATTATTTGAACAATCACTTTCCTCATATCAAACACACAATGCTAGTTTTACTGTTCTTCTAATAGGTATTGTATTAGCAGAATTATTTGAAGCCTCGTGTTATGAACATATTGTGTCCGATAGTGCTAGATATTTAATATATAAATTCCCCACCTGGGTGCGGCCAGCATCCTGGACCAAGTAAGTAGGTAGGTTAAGGCTCATGGCCAAAGCCTGAAGCTCCAACAGGTGTGCCATGTTAGTGCCCTGCACCACAACCTTCTTCGCCCTGCACATAAGAAAAAAGTATGACCCATTGTTAGCCGAATAATCCTGCCACCCTCTCATTCACTGAACAAAACTTCCAGAGGACACAACACTAATTGTGAGTTTGTTTCTCAGGAGCCTGCAACAGCATCAGCCTGTCCATGCATGGCCTTACCCAGCATGGTCCCACTTCCAGGCCATTTCCCTCCAGCTGTTCTTCTCCTGTAGTGCCTGGTACAGGCCAACTGCTGCGTGTCCCACCTGCGCAGCCACCTGCGCAGCATGAGCAGTAAGGGAGGGGGGGGGCTCAATTGGCGCTATACGTGAAACATGACACGAGCAATATTCCCTAATAACAGGGAGACACAAAGCATCAACTCCAAACATGTCTTAGTGTCTGTCACCAATGTCGCATGTTCTCTATGGTCGGGATTCAAAAACTGCTGACAGAAGAGCAGGCACTTAGCCACAGAAATACCAAGGAGATGCTACCAGATACCGCAGCTTTCCAGGGGCGAGTCAGATGCGGTAATAACGAGGAGAAATTAAAGGTATAGTGCATACAAATAAGCTGCTGGTGGGCTTATCTGCTAATATGTCTGACTGTGATTAGATAATTTGGCAGCCATTCTCACAATACTTCTCAAAAGGTTTCAGGTTCATTTAAAAACAAATCACCCATTGAGCAGTGCAATGTCAAGGCAAAACTGCTGATAATCAGTGAGCGTAAACGAAAAAGACAGCGAGGGGCACAAACCTTCCCCACACCCATAGACAGGTCCATGTTTACAATGAACACCATCTTAAACATCAAATCCTCGTCACCTTCCTCCTGTAAACATGACATTTAGGAGAGACAATTATTTCAGGAAGATGAGGGCCAGGCAGTTTGTATCTGTAACACAAGGAGAACAGGCTCTTAAAGGCAGCACCTCATTTTCCAATTTGTTGAAGTA
Source organism: Petrocephalus zakoni (assembly GCA_026774425.1). Classification (NCBI taxonomy): domain Eukaryota; kingdom Metazoa; phylum Chordata; class Actinopteri; order Osteoglossiformes; family Mormyridae; genus Petrocephalus; species Petrocephalus zakoni. Next base: position 1,115,960 of record JAODKN010000108.1, read on the forward strand.
GTACATGGCTGCTTCCTCGGCAGAAACATTTCGGGTGTGTAGAAGTGCCTGGGGAACAACAATATAAGAGTACAGATGTTCTTGAAAAATCTAATTTAAAAAAATACATTTTTTAACAAAATTAAAAATAATAAATAAAAGACATGCCAGGGAAGGTTCCGATACCAATCAGCGTCATGTCACCGTTTCTGCAGATGACCAACACTGGGAGCTCGGTTTTATGGTACAGAAACACAATAAAATCAATGCTCTGGTTTAGAGGGCACAACACGCAATAAAATGTAAGAGGTCTAACGCCAGGAGACATTAAAGGGCTGATGAGCAGATGACAGCGGCTGGACGGAAGCTACCTGCTTTGCAGCTTCCTCTGGAATGTCCAGCTCCCTTAGCTGTTGGAGGTAAACAGGATTCACCTCCTGGGACCCCGAGTCTGGAACGGCCTGCTCCGATGGCTCCATGGTCTCTACTGCAATGCCAACCCATTCATTATCGTTTCTCATAGCTGCTCCCTGATACGCAAATGGTGTTAGATTAATCTAACTTCCTTCCCATTTATATTTTTATACATGGGTTTATATAAACACTATGCTTCATAAGCCTATTATTACAAATTCCTATAATATGGTTATGCTCTCATTTTTCTATAATTACGGCAGTGTTTTTCGTTCTATTATTACAATTAATGTCGATGTATGAATATAGACAATTACAATCAAAATACAGGGGCTTTCAAGGTTTGGAGTAGAGTACTATATCGGCAGCAACACAACACACTGCAAGCACGTGTTTATGAATGACACCTCCCAGCGCGCCACCCCCCCCCCCCACACACCCACGATGGCGCTAAATATAACATCGTTGATAAGTTACGGAGCTTCAAACAAATTACTCCTCTTTTCCAGGTAATTCTGATGTAATAACTCAAGATTCATTTTAGTTACGTTTAAAACCGAGATTGCTCGGTGACGCATTTAATCAGTTTACATTTAATTTGTGACGTATTAAATTAGTTATATTTCTATATACATATATTACAGTTGTCTATATATACACATATACACATATACCCGACCCTTGATACAGAACAGTTCATACGTCAAGCAACTCGGCTAGTGATGAGTATCTCCAGTAACCGATTTCGTGTAGTTATTAAGGAACAAACCTCCAAAAACCTTAGAATCTAAGTAAATGACCTTTAATGTGAATTGCATGCACTTCCAAAAGGCCCATAATGAATGCGCTTTGTCAGACGCCCATGACAAACCTCGGTGTGTTGCGCAGCTTAGTAGCAGCAGGACCCGCAGACACGGCTAGCCGGCCTGGTAGCCAGCCAGCGGCTCTCGCTTTAGCTTGTCACGAAGGGAGTGCCGCGTCCGCCGGCCAGCCGGGCGCGGGGAGGCCGCTAATCCCACGGGCTTAAAAGCAATCGCAAGGGAGCGGATGGAAGAGCGGCTGCTTTTCAGCACATCAGTCCATCGCGCAAAGCATCAACGGCTCCCTTTACGCTTCTCACTCGCCCCAGACGCGATGTAAGGCTCGCCCAGCTTCCGGGTTCCGCACGGAAATGCTTCCGCCTGGAAAATCGATACTGAAACTATAGTTCCCATGTCACATGTCGAGTCGGGGGGGGTTACTTACGGTCCCTTTTTCCTTACTACACCAACGTATGCACCCTGATTGTCGGTGCTGATGAAGTTTAAATCAAATAAATCGCTAGATTAAAAAACAAACACTGCCCGGGTCTACGTTTCCTCTTACAATGCACATTTTGCCGATACATACAACCTTTAAAATGCGAATTTTACCCCCATCTGAGATTCACTTTTAATGGCAGCCATCGGTCTTCGATCCAGTGGTCCAGTAAATTAGCAGTTTCAGTCGTCTTCCTTAGCGACTGGAGCGTAGGCCTACACTTTATACTTACGCGTTATTCTTTCCTAGAAAAATGCCCTGACTGGGGGAACGGACAGCAGAATCATCGTATGTGCAAAGGAGTGGCGGCATTCAATGTTTTATAATAAATGAAAAAAAAACACACAATAAAAATGAACAATTTTATTACGCTGCAACATGTGGAAATCTCGTATTAAACAGATTAACTATCTAGAAGTGTTCCATATTATTTCATTTACAATGATAGAGAGAACAACTCTTAATTTTAACATCTTTAGTGATCCCGCAGAGCCGGCTCTACACAAGCTACATTAGTATACCCTAACAGTAATGTTACATTTTCTTTTGACCTTATTTGTCTCATCCTTTCTTTTTTTACAGACAAAATACTTCAGAGGTCTTGGACCCCGGTCCCAGGACACCGCTGTGTATGCTGGATATGTCAAATGGGGCTGGGTTAATACTATTTCAAAGGGACAGATCCTCCAAAGGGGGTGTTGTAAGCGGGTCCTACATAAGAACACAGGCTTTGACAGGCTACACAAGGCACTCGAATGCTAAGTTTTCAAACGGGTTCCACTGATCCCGAGCATGAAACCGCACGTCCTTTGCGCACATCAAACGACAGTATATATTAGGCTGATTATTACGAGTCGTTCCAAATTCTTAGCTAAAAAATACCGTACCAAAAGGTAACCTTTATGTTTCTGGATATCAGTTTTGGAAATTGAATTGCACAAAAGTAGCCTATACACTCTGGTATCCCAGGACTAAGGCAAAGACCTTGAAGGACATTGAAAACACAAAACAGAAAACGTACATTTGAAATGATATCCGAACCACATTTTGTGGTTTATTCCATTATCCATTCTTTATTCCCCAACGTTGCATTGCTTTAATCCTCCCCCCACTAAGACGCATCATAATTAACACGTCCAAACAGCTCCGACATTGCTCACGCGTCGCTCCAAAGGCAAACCCGCACCCACCTCCCCCGGAGGCGCACGCTAGTACCCGCGAGGCCCGCAGATGTTCCCAGCCAGACAGCTGCTTCTCTTTCGGTCACCACGCAAAGACAGGACTGGCAGGGGCCAAGGCAGGCACTGCACGAAGAGCAACGACAGCCACCGTCTTCGCCTATGCGGATGGCATATTAAAAACCGCTCTCAGATTGAATGTCACCCTTATTTTGAAATCGGCTGGTCCCCGGGGATTATAGCGCCATCAAAGAAAGGTGGGGACACGGGAATAACTTAAGCCCTAACTTAAGTGATTTTATATTGTTTAGAAACCCATTATATATTTTCTTTCCCCATTTGACGAGCGCAACCAAAGTGTGCAAATAAATGACCATACATACATTCTTTAATACCCTATTTATAATAAATAGCGATTTTGCCCAGCAGCACCCCGAACGCACCGAGCTTTGTTAATATTTTCTTTGCCGCCCTCTAGTGGTGCCTAAATGAATTGCAGCACATCGCCTGCTCAACGCAAGTGAAAATCTGCGTCAAATTGCGGTCAAACAGATTTATCTTTGATTTATTGTCCGCCTTGCATTTGAACACCCGTCAGGGTCCACCCACTAATTAAACCGGCACAGCGGTGAAAAAAGCTACTTCAAAAACCGGTATATAAATTTCCATTGACACTTCGTTCACTAAAAACCGCAGAGTTATGTAAATATGGGGAATATCGGATAGACCGTAGCCCAGGGCGCTGTTGCAATTGTTGCTTAAACCAGTGTTTCCCAACCCCGTCCTCGGGGAACCCCTGGGACTGAGTTGGGAAACACTGGCTTAAAGATACCTTTGCTTAACTGCCTCTTACCCATATAGAAACAACAACAGCAAGAAGGAAAAGGTGAAGTAATCCTTTTATCAGCGTATACACGTGGGAGTAAGTTCTATGGGGAAGTCCTTTGTGTTTTGGTGCCTATAATGGCCAATAGCTCCCCAATTAGACCAGAAAAGCAGATTTTAATGAACCAGAGAGAGGTGCCAACATGACATCCATCAGCCTAGGACCCACTGCCTCGTTTCTCATGGGAAACAAGTTTCACTGGAAAAAAACTGAACAGTAAGACTGTGCAATTAACAAGATGAATAATAATAATAAAAAAAGACTTAGTCAAAGTGCACCTCCTAAATTTTCAGCAGTGTGAAATTTGTGGTTTGCCATATAACATCTTTAGATAAGAAATTGTAATAATTTTAAAAATAACCCAAACCAATGTTTCTTCTACATACTCATGAATAAAACATATTGGCTGGACCCATCTTTCAACTAGCACATTGATCATTACCCATGGGCCCACAGCAAGGTCAACCATGCTGATCATAAAATGTATAAATATGTAGGAAAATGTACAATTGTAAGGACAGATATCAGTAGTGTAAGTTTTAAAAAGAAAAACAAAAGCTAAACCCTTTAGGTTAAAACAATAAATAAATGACCCAAGGCAAACTCCCAAAAGGCCCATTTTATAGGGCTTGCTACATTATATGGAAGAAACTGCTTTTAAAAATAGTAGCTTCTTTATCTGATAGGCTGAGAACTAGGGGTAAATTGAGTACCACTTTAAAAAAAACTCATTCTACAATTTTAAACAATTTTTAAAAGGATGCTAAGAGATTGATGTGGTGTCATGTCCAATGACCTAACTGAAAAGCACCTGCCACATAAACTATCCACAGGAGAGAATGGAGATGGATACCCAGATGTAACAGTGCCATTCTTAGTAATCAAACTGACCTCGGTCGGTACATTGAGACAAACGGGCGAGAAACCTGGAAGGTGGAGCCACTTCCCGCACTGGTTACCAGACTCCCAGCAGCATAAACAAAACATTCCGGAACACCCTGGTCCCTGAAAATAGTACCATCCATTTCTATCCGATTCCAACCTGTGCAGAAATCCCCCCTCACAGCCGTCTGCTCTCTCCCTCTGTTGTGTCAGTGACAGAACAGAAAGTCTGACCCGCTAAAAGCACCTCCTCCAGCCCTCAGTGTTCAGCTCGCTAAGCTCCTACACTCTACATTTCTCAGAAAGAAACTAAAGACAAAACCATCCTGCTGACACTAGAGACAGGCAGTCCAATGGATCCAGCTCTTCTCGGTCCCACAGAGGTCTCAACCATCTCTGGTAAAGGGGGGAGGGGGTGTCACCCTCCAGCTCTTCCTGTCCCCTCAGGTCCCTTTGAACTCTCCAAGCAGTCGCCTCTCTGGCACTGCTGTCACAAGTCCGTCACCTTGTTCTCCACCGCGGCGGCGACCTGCTGAAGCCTGTAGCCTAGCTGCATCTTCTGGGCGGTGCTGTCCTCCTCCAAGGCCGTGATGATCTGAGGGATGGCATGCAAAATGTGGCCGGGGGGGCAAGGCATCACCAAGAGCACAGAGCAGAACTGTGGCATGACGGTACGTTCCAGCTTGCTGGAAACCAAGTACTTAGTGATATGTTATTGTGTTACCGGACGGGACTCACCTGGTCATAGTACTTGTTGATATACTTGTATAGTTCATGCAGGGCCACAAGGTAATTCAATTCACCTGAGTAATTCTGAAGGCCAGAGTAGACAGCAAAACTATTTACCATTTTCATTCATTATTTAAAACATTCATAATTCAAAGAGCCATGGAGCCTTCTTGGACGAAGATAACATTTAACTTCTTAGAGGGAGGGGCACAATGTTACCATTTAAAACTTTCTCCAAAAACCATCTTTGTTAGAATCACTCACTCTCTCTCTCTCACACACACACACACACACACACACACAAAGTTGATGGCCACTTGATAATGACGTGATAATTTAGCTATGGGGCTCATGTTCTGTGATTGAAGACTGAATGTTTTCTCTGTGACCCTGGTTGTGATAAAGGAGAAGAATTTAATCAGGCAGTTTGCTGTAAGTCCGAGTGAAAGGACGTACCCTGGACAGCTCTGCCAGCGCAGAGTTCATCTCCTGGTCACTGGCTGAAATAGTCTGCCTGATATCTGCGTAGTACCTGCAGAGACATGTGGCATTTTAAGCAACGGGCCTGGGCCATCACTCCTGCAGCTGGCTGTGCCCACGAGTCGGTAGCCAGCAGGCAGCATGGGTCCATTCTGTTCCTATATACGTGGCCTCCAGCGAATGAAGAGCCAGGCTCTGCCAGCCTATCATATTACAGCTTTGCCAGCTGCCGTATCATCATAGGGGGCGTGGCCAGGCAAGGGGCTTGATCAGGTGCCCTGGTCACCCTTACCTCTCCACCATCTGCTTGTACCGTGGGATGTCTCTGGCATACAGCAACTTGTTTATAGGAGAATCCTGCAGCCAAGAAAACGCAATAAAAATTCAAGATATGAAACTGGGGGCAGCACAGAAAAAGCTTTCCAGACACCCCCCCATAATCCCTCACCCTGCCCAGCTTGTGTTCAGCAATGGTGCACGAGTCCATGAAGGTCTGGGCAATCACCGACAGGACAGCATCCACGTTATCCGAGGCCTGGACGTCAAAAATGAACTGGGGATTTTTGATGATGTTGATCCAGAACCTCAAAGGCAAACTGCGGGGAACCAGAATGGACAAGTTCATGCGAGTTTCTTAGGGATCTAATGAGCCAGACCTTGTTCTGCCAGTTTATGTAAAAAGAGTATTTAAACATTTGAAATGGTCAAAATTAAAACTGAGATGGATTGATCCCCAAAGGTGCTCATTTAGTTCAACTGAGTTTTATATGGCACATTTAACAACGAAAAAAAGTGTGTCGTTTTAACTTCTGTCATGCTGCCAGTTCGCCATCTGTGTGACAGCTCTCTTTCCAACCTCTTTTCAACAGCCCATAGTTGTCACCTGTTGGTTTTCCATATGTGGATCGTCTCGGAGTCTGAGATGCCGTGGTGCACGGCTTGGTCATCCAGCAGATCAAAGAAGTACTTGACGGCCAGCGGGACCGGTCGGCTGGTGCTGAGGATCACCTGGAACAGGTCGTCCACAAACTTCTGCAATGTGCCCTGAAAGATCAACAGGTGGAGCGTTAATCGTTAAGAAGAATGTGGACCTTCTGGGGTTTGGCAGATCGAGGACCACGATCATGTTTTTATGTTGAGCAGTGATCAAGTGCTTCAAGATGGACTGGTGATCGGTGGTGAGCAGTAGCTCTGACTGTGCTGCACCTTCATGGAGAGAAGGCGTGTGAGGTAGATCTCTGGGATGGCCTTGGCCCTCTCCCTCTCCCTCAAGCTGCCACGCCTGTGTTTCGGCAAATCTGGCTCCTCACTGGCCTTCACCAGGTGCCACGGCCTCACACCGCCTTCGTCTGCATCCTCCAGCATGGGCGTTTCTGAGAAAGGGGGGGGTGGTCACTGTTCATCATGTCAAACAACATATGCAACATATTTTAGCTAATAAAATGAGCATTTTCATGTTCTGTTTCTGGATATGTTAGCAGAAGAGTTTCACATGCACTTATCAGAAATACACCCCTGACTCAGTGGATGTAAAGTTTTACTGCACTTCCTACAGAAATTACTCACTCTCTCCGGCCATGTAGTCATGGTTCTCATGTTGGATCTGCTTGCTGTGGCGGGGCACCAGCGCTACTGTGGCACCATCAGGAACCTGGGGGCCCACAAACAACATCCACTGAACCTAACCCATGTATCCTGATGGAAATATCTGCTAAACCTAGATGTATGCAATACAGCACCCAGATATTACTTGATCTTCATATTATAGTCATTTAAAGGTCCTCCCTAGCAAGGAACAGCCAGCAGCACATCTGAAGGCACCGTTCATCCCCACCTTGTAGTGCTGCAGGGTGTTCAGCCGCTTCCAGTTTCCCTGGCAGACTGATGTCAGGTCTTCATCCGAGAGGATAAGGTGACCGGCCACGCCAGAGCGCCACTCTGGAGGCAGCGAAAAGACGGCACTAAGCAACAGGGCTGGAACTGAAAGAGGCTGCTGATAAACAAGCGAGTTTCCCCGCCTCTGCACCCCCCGCAGGGCTTACCTAGGTCCAGAGAATCTGCATGTGGCCGGTGGGAGAAGGAGGTGCCTTTGTACGCCTGGTCCAGAATCTTCTCCTTCACCTGGGTGATTGTGTCACAGTCCAGTACCTTGGCAGCGACCGGCTGAGATTCATTGGAGCCACCTCCTTGCATTATCACGTTCACGGTCTGGTTGGAAGGCAAAGGTACAGACTCAGGTAAGGATAAAAAAACAGGTTACATACAAAGGGGGGGGGGGGGGGGGGGGGGGGGGGGGGGGGGGGGGGGGGGGGGGGGGGGGGGGGGGGGGGGGGGGGGGG
>JAODKN010000108.1:1126763-1143397 GCA_026774425.1 Petrocephalus zakoni
GTTGAAGTTCTCAGGAAATATATTGACACTATGCCAGAGAGATGTGCTGCTGTAATTGCTGCAAAAGGTGGACATACAAAATATTAAAGTTAAAAGGGGATAAAAACAGTAGGTCTCACTTCATCTGATATTTCGTGTGCACAACCATCTGCATATTTCATGAACATTATGAAATGAAATCATGTTTTGGAGGCAAAAAAAGTCACCATTTTCAGATCTGTCAGGTGTTCTAATAATTTTGGCCACCACTGCAAGTACCAGAGAACAACCAAATGACAGATTCATGGAAAAATCAAATGATCGTGTTTTAGGGTTCGGTGCCAACTGCTAAGAGGTAGGGCCGGTGCAGTCGCGCCGCTGACCTCCACGGAGATGATGCTGCCCGGCTTGTAGCGGTAAGGGATACCGGGCTCGTTGGAGTTCAGCGGGTGCAGGATGGGGTTGTGCTCGTAGCTGAAGCCGCTGGGGCTGACGGCGCCAAAGTCGAAGCGCAGATTGTCCAGCAGGAACTCCACCTTAACGTGGGCCGCCGCTGTCCACCCCTCCACCGGAGGCGTCCGGCATAGGATCAGGGTGCTGCTGTTCACCTGGCATGGCTCCACAAACTGCAGGGACTGGGACCATCAGCGGTGTGTAAGGGGGCAGGGGACCGGGATGATGGGGCAGCAGGCAGCATTCAAATAGAAGAAAGCGAGTCACAGAATTAGCCGCGCTTGCTATGTGCAGAATGAGGTAACACAGGTAACATGGCACAAGGCAGGCTATGGACCTCATACAAACACGCACACATGTACCATGCTCTAAGCTTCTGTTGGCCTTCACCCGGGGTACCGATTGGACTCACGTGTCTGTCCAAGCAGACGGCGCTTAAAGGATCGCACTCTGCCTCAGGCACGATCCGACTGCGCCTCTGCACAGGCCTGTCCCACTTCCCACCAGCGTGTGCTATCCTCCTCCTCCTCCTCCTCCTCTTCGAGTCAAGGGGTTCCAGCGGAGACAGGGTCACTCGAAGCTGGGGCTCCAGGACCACGTCCAGGTTTTGCCCGGAAACGTGAATCGTCCGTCCGCCGCTAAACAAAAAGTCAGAGATACATAACTTGTGGATGAAGGGAACCGAGACACGAAATGACACAGTAGGAATGGTACAACGCCCACTTTCCCCTGACATCGTAGGCTGCTTCTTTCTTCTGTGCTTCATTAAACCTCACCATACCCTCCACTCGTTTTGGTATGCCTCCCACACTTATTTGCTTACATGGACATGTGTTAATACTAAGGGGTGCCTAGCTCTGGTCCGTTTTCACTGTGGGGGTCCCTGGTTTAAGGAAGGTTGAAATCACATGGTTTAACAGAATAAAAATATGGGCAGGCAGGTAAGCAGGGAGGCCCACCTCTGAAAGCTCTTTGAAGGCGCCGCTTGTGTGATATCGGGATCAGGAGTGTAGTTGTACATCTCTCCCTGCAGGGGGCGATCACCGCCATGGTAGTGCACTGACACTCTTTGTGGCCCGGTGCCATTGGTGCTGCCGGTCACACATTCAATTCCATCCTCCTGGATCTCAGACGAGCTGGGGGGGTTGGAGATCAGAGAATAAGCAGATCCGGTTTGCTGCCATCATTTTCGAGTCACCATCCCCAGCAGTTGTGGTTCCCGACACTCACATAATGCACGGCACACCACCCACTGACACGCTGACCTCAGTGGCACGCCCCGTGCGCAGGTGCCTTCCTGTTATGGTCAGGGAGGTACCGCCTGCTTTGGGGCCCTTCTGGGGATACACCTGCGTCACCTTCGGGTCCTGAGAACAAGAGCATGGGCTGGTATAGCAGGTCGTGTTGATCCGAAGGCTGAGCCGGACCCTCACTGTCCCTCATTACCTGGTAGCTGAACTTCTGGATGGAGTGGCCAAATTGCCCTCCACTCACTTCCACGGACACCTGGCCGGCCTTCTCTCCACTGCTAGGTGACGTCCTGCACACAATTCTATAGAAAAACAAGGCACATTATTCGAGTTGTTAGACCTCCCTGCCCCCGACATGCATCCCAACCCCAACGGGGAGCTGTACCGAGATGAGATCTCATAGCGGCTGGAGATGACTGTACAGGGGAAGCCAGCCACAGTGACGGAGTGCTGGATATCTTCAGCTTTCTGCCCCAGGTTGGACCCAGAGATGGTGACCACAGTGCCGCCTTCCACAAGGCCTGACGTGGGCTCGATCTGCCACATGAGGGAGCATGAGTCAGTCTACCCAGAACACACAGCATGTCAAGAGTAACCCCACCCCTAAAGATAACTAAATCCACATCACTACACCTTCTATCATTACCAGGGTTGGCACAACCTTTTTCTGTGCCCCAAGCAGAATCTGATTAACTTGACTGTCATTTGTCATCTTCCGAAAGGCTACTCAGATATGGGAGGCCCCCCGGTGGCCACCAGGCTCTAAGCAGCCACTTAGCTCGCTTAAGCCTTTGGGCCGACCACGGTCCCTGCCCACTTCTTCGCTAGCTGGAACTGTTTGACAGGCCGCGCCGGGACTCACGAAGTGGATGACTGGAGCGGGGCAGGTGTGCTCGATGCGATCGGTGCAGGAGTCCCGGTAGAAGCAGCCGGGGCGTGCACCCCCACACCACGCACAGCCGTACTGGCGGGGTGCAGTGTGGCAGCGGCTGCAGTCCAAACGGCCCGCTGAGCAGTTGTACAACGTGACTGCAGACAGAGGGGAGGAGAGACGCCATCAACGGCCCATATGTTCCATGAAGGTTCATCAACAGACCCAAGTATTAGCCATTAGGCTGAACTAATTACTCGGCTAATTTCCCTATCCTAAGGGTGCTGCTTGTTTAAAGACAGCTGGTGCTTGTGAGCGGCAGAAGGACAGGCTTTAAAAACCATCTCACGCTTGTATACAGGGCCGTCTCCGGGGGGATATGCTTTTTTTGGGCGCTGGACTGGAACCCCAGCCTTCCCCATTCAGCGGAATGCACCAAGGGGGGCCGAGATGACATTTTGTAAGGGGGCCCAGAATTCCTTGATATGCCATTGCTTGTATGCCTACTTACCATAAAGACTCTTGGAGCTGTCTACATGAAAGGAGTCTTTCCTTTTGATGTATACCATGGCATTATACTCCTCGAAGGGCACAGAATATGAGTACTGAAAAAACAAGAGGGTGAAGCGTAGGCTTACATTTATTTCTGGTGTTACCAAATACACACAAATCCTAAACACCTCCAAATAAATGTGGTCAAACAAGGACTTTACTTCGAACTTTGTTGTCCATTAAATTGAAATGGCCAATTATTCAAAATGGAGCTAGTAAGACTCAGACCTGGTTTGACTGGCAGGTGATGTCGTAGAGGGAAGAGTCCAACTCGTTAACTTGCACATGGGAGCTGACCACAGCTGTCCTTCCCTCAATCACCAGCACGCATTCGTAGTTCAGCTCCATGTCCTGGACCACCAAGAAGACACAAATGTATACATGAATATTGTGATTGACCCCCACCATCCCTCCCATGGCCTGTTTACATCTCTTCCATCTAGAAGAATAATCTGCAGCATCAGGTACAGGTCTGCTAGACTGCACAATAAACATGCATTACTACATGGACTGTTTCAGATTAAACACCTTTGTTGAGCACCAGGGGGCAACACAATTTTTTTTCAGGTGGGGGGCATAAGAGGGACCATAATTCATACATAGGGGCCAATCTTATTAGCCAATGATATGCTTTGAATTGCTGAGTGACAGGGGAGCCGCACTCTTAGGGCCAATCAGCTTTCAGTTGGAGACTGTGTCCTGTGGCCCCGTCCCTGGACAGACCCAGAACTGCACAGAAGACTGACATACTTAGAGTAATGCTTAATAAGGTAAAACAAACTTTTGATTTCACAAGACTCCACGGTCAAGAAGTGAAGTTTCTACCTGAAACAGCTGAAGGTTGCGCCCTTGCAGGGTGATCTTCCTCTCCACATTGACGGGCAGCAGAGAAGGCCCCAGCACAGCCTCCACGCAGGGGCACGCCGACGGCCCCTGGGCCCAGACGGCAGCCTCGTCCTCCTGTGCTCACAGCACACACAGTCCGCTTTACACCCCCTTTTCCCATTCGCACACTTCCCCTCTACGCTTTGGCAAAACTGGCGCGTCAGAGGCAGACATGTTACAGCAGTTACAATGGCAGATGTGGTAAGATTAAGGTTCAGAATAGGATGGGGGGGGGGAGGGGGGATTAAGAATTTATGAACCCCAGTCTGTAAGGAGACAGCCATTTTTGTTCCGTTTAAAACCAGCAGAAACTGAAACAATAATAATAAATAATAATAAATAATAATAATAATGACAACAAAACAACAAGAGGCACAGAGTGGGGGCACCAGCTAAATGCTGCTCTTCCCGTTTGAGAGCCTGACGCACTGCCCTCGTCGGCTCCCTCTACTCACCGGCAGGAAGGGCTCGTACTGGTAGTCTGGCTCCGAGTCCGGATCCACCAGCCGGAGGTAGGCCGGGGAGCCGCGATCCACCTCCCCGTCGCCCGAAAGCAGCATGGCCGCTGCGGACGAGGCCGTGTCGTTCTCCACAGCTAGCCTTGCGGCCAGCTCCTCCTGGTGGAGACTCCCTCCCTGATCTGCGAGGCCTGCGGTGGGTGGCGGGGGAAGGGTGACCGTGGGGGGAGAGGTGGCTGGCGGGGAAGTGGTGGCTGGTGGGGGCAGGACTTCTGGTAAGGACTGGGGAAGGATGTCTCCGGGGCGTGTTGGCGGCCCCAGGGGGAGGGGAGACGGGCCAGGAGCGGTGCTGGAAGCTTCCAAAGCAGGTGGAGTTTCGGTGGGGGGCTCGGTCATGGGTAGTGCATCGGCTGGAGGTGTGGCGTCGCTCGTGGGAAAAGCCGTCACCGCTTCTGTGATGGGGTACACCGGGAGGGGCACAGGGGAGGTGGCGGGATCCCTGGAGAAGGGAGCCTGATCATCCGGCAAGAAAGGGGGCACTCTAGTCTCCATGTCCTCCTCCTTTGGACCAGTGGGAGTCCCCACAAAATGGACATTTTCCACAATGGGATCCTCCTTTAATGTAGTTCCCTCTTGTAGAAGGTCAGTGAGCACAGGGGAAGGGTCTGTCACAGCTATAGGCTGCAGAGGAGTGGGTAGAGGTGAAGCCGGAGAGATTGTGGGCAGAGTGGGGGTTGGTGGCACCATCGTTGTCGTCGTTGTTGTGGGCCCCTCTGTGGTGGCTGCCATAGTGGTGGCTTCAGTGGTCATGGGGGTTGTAGTAGCCACAGTAGTAGTAGTAGTAGTAGTAATAATAGTAGTGGTAGTGGTAGTAGTAGTAGTAGTAGTAGTAGGTGTGGTTGTTGTCGTTGTAGTTGTGGTTGTGCCCATTGTTGGGGCTGCGGTTGTGGCTGAAGTGGTGCTGAACAACTCTGCTGCCGCCGCAGTTGTAGGGGCCAGAGTGGCACTGGGTGTAGCAGCTTGTAGCACGACTGTAGGGGGCGCCGCTGTCGGTGGCTTGGACTGGCAGTCGAAGGAAAACACCGACAGGGAAGAAAGTGGCACAGGAGGAGGAGGAAGGGGAGGCAGAAAGCAAAAAAAGTAGAAATGAAAATAAATTAAATAAATGAACAGAAAAAAAAAAATCTAAAACTGGAACAAAAGTTGCTGGGGGTTCTGTAGTAGCTGAGCTGCACATGGACCCACAAGCTCCCAGATGTTAGCACAGATGGGGTATTAGCTTACTGCTCAGCAGAGGTGGATAGTTCAGGTCCAGAAAGTAAAAATCCAGACCAAGATTTTGTTTCAGCCAACCAGTTGAGTACCATGTGACTGTGACTCTTTATACTCAGCTGACTGGTTAAAACAAAATCTGTGTTGCTTAGGTGATGTGTTGGTGCTGCAAAGCATACATAAAAGCAAAAAAACTAATGGCTTTTGGACACATTAACGACTTACCTGTGCATTGATAATGGGTCATTTTCGTGGCCCTGACCCCCTCTCTATCACTTTTTACTGGGCAGTCAGTTTTAAATTCCTGTACGGTATAAATTTTCCATATACCACACTATAGCAGAGCTGAAGCCACAGCTGTAGCGCTTCAATATAACATTGTGGCTAGAAGCACCTTGGATATATGTTTGCAGAGTGTACGCAGAGGGGGTGTTAACGGCGCCCACCCTTCAGTTATCACTTTATAACAACAATTCTCCATATATAACTTCAGCATAGAGTATTTATAGGTACTGCTTCAGTCTGTGCCAGAGATTTTGGACTACACGTAACATAATTAGGTCTGCAATTGAAAGCATAATATCAATCATGGTAATTATTAAAATCATGCCTGTTAAGGTTGTTGCCTTAACTAAATATACAGTAATAATCAATAAAACCTGTTCCTATCAAGGCAAATACACATTGTTAACAGTGAAACAATTCTTATTGAGCTAGTCGAAGTAAACGGTTTTAAATCAATAAAACATGAACTACATAATATAACAAAACATGGCGGTTATACCATCAAGCTGAACGTAAAACTTTTTTCTTCTTTTACAATATTTTATGAAAGCATACCTTTTAAAAACACTTAAATGTATTTTATTTATGTAAACGCTTGATGCCGTGGTAAGGGCAAACTTGAAGAAAATTACGGTGATATACCATGACAAAATTTGTGGTCCAGCACTAATCTGCACCCATCCACCCTTGTCCAGCCTTTGAATACAGCATGTGTATCGGTTGGTAGCAGGAAGCTGGATTTGGTGAACTTACCTGCTCATTGTAAATGATGACTCCTTCCTCACACACCGTCTTGTGTGTGCACAAGTGCTGGTGGACACACCAGTTACAGCCCCAGCGGCTGGTCACACACCCACGGCATCTGTGGTGGGATGTGGAATAAGGCAACCTTATTGACCAATTAGGATTCAGATATCAACAAGTGACTTAAGAACCAATTTTAGTTATACCAAGTACACTGCAACTCATGTGTAATGAGCCACAGATATTTAATGGTTCAGTACAACAATTAATAATAAAGTAGACTGATTAATTAGTGGGATTAAAAACCAGGCAAAGTTCTTGATGAAAAAGACTGAGTGAACATAACAGCCATTGGAGAGAACAGACTTTCAACAGAGCTGAAAACTGCACTTCAGTTCAACTGTCAACCAATGTTAGACAGATGGGTGTTTGGTCACCCAGGAAATACTATGCATTTTTTCTGGGATTGTTGTGCGAAATATGACCTGATAATGAGACTGGGCTTCTCATATTACTACCACTAGCAGATAATCTGTTTGTTAGTTACTGTGTTAACCAAAATAAGGCTCCTTAAAGTGTGAAACTGGTGAATTTGTGGTAGGAAGAACCATTCACCCACCACTCGGGGGGAAACAGCATGCAGTTAAAACTCAAGATGTGGAGTCATAATCAGAACTCCCCTCTAAATTGACCCTGAAGCCGAGTTTTGGAGAATAGCCATTTAACTGAAATTTAGCTTGGCTACTCATCTTCTCATTGGGCTGGTGATCAACACAAACAGCTCAGTCTAACACTGCAGAGGAACGAGGGCTGGCTATTTCTGGGAAGCAGAAATTGGTTACAAGAAAAATGGGCACACAAGCGGAGACTCACGGCATGGTCCCGGAAAGGTGCTTCACAGTACTGCAGTCGTAGAAGATGAACTCAGTTGTGGCGATAGTGACGTTGAGGAAGCGCAGGGACAGGGTGACTGTGACAAAGTCTGGAAAGGAAGCGGGCTCTCTCATCACTATTGCCCACTTAACCAAAGACCCCAACAAACCACAGATACTTGGCTTGCAAATCCCCAACCTTTTTCTAAAATAAAAAAATAAAAAAAAAACCTTCACTCAAACATTTCCTCTTAGTCTCAAACAGACCCAAAATAACACAGCCAAAATAAAAAAAGACTGCAATAACTAAATAAAATTTAAAAATTTGTTTTTGTTTTTTTTAAGAGGAAACCACCAATAAGCTGAAGTCAGGTCTTCTAATCATGTATTAGTGTCGGGAACCAAAAAAAATTACATTAAAAACCACTCTGTCCTAATATAATTAAACTTTCAAAACTCATTAAGTACACAGATTCTTGAAAACATATCCCATGAAGCAAGTGGACCAATTCTCCATGTACACCAAATACATATAGTGGATATAAGAAGTGAAGACTTCCAGGTTTTTGTGCTGTAAAAAAAAATAGACCACAATAAATCATTTAAAAATGTTTCCCCCACTTTCAATGTGACCTATAACCAGAATAATTAAACTGAAAAATACGTCTTATAGGGGGTTAGGGTACAAAACGTACAATAAGCTGGCTGCATAAGTGTGCACGCTCTTAAATACTTTGTTGAAGCACCTTTTCATTTAATTACAGCAATCAGTCTTTTTGGGTAGGAGTCCATCAGCATGCCACATCTTGACTTGGCAATATTTGCCCACTCTTCTTTGCAAAAGCCCTCCAAATCTGTCAGACTGCGAGGGCATCTCATGTGCACAGCCCTCTTCAGGTCACTCCACACATTTTCAATTGGATTTAAGTCTGGGCTCTGGTTGGGCCATTCAAAACTAAGATTTTCTTCCGGTTAAGCCATTCTTCGGTCGATTTGGATGTATGCTTGGGGTCATTGTCATGCTAAAAGATGAAAATCCTCTTCACCTTCAGCTTTCTAGCAGACACCAGAAGGTTTTGGGCCAAAATTTGGAAGTTTATAATTCCCTCCAGCTTGACAAAAGCCCCAATTCTATTGCGTCAAATCAGACTCACCACAACCCTAATTTGAAGTTATTCACCTGAGTCTGAATGTGTTAACCTGAACTTGAATTTCATTACCTGAATACCAGAACCTGAACTTGAATATGTTTACCTGAACTTGAATTAAAGAAACTGAATTTAAAATTATTACCTGAACTTGAATTTATAAGGCTTGTGTGGTAATAAAAATTCAAGTTTGGGTTGTAAAATTCAGGTTCAGGTTCAGGATACTCAGAAAGGGCAAACGAGTGTAGATCTAACAGAGTGCAATCCTGGCCAATCACCGGTCATGTGGGATGGGGTTTTGTACACCCACTGTATATCGATATATTTTTAAAATGAGTTAGTGACACAATACCGTATTAATATCGATATACTTTTATGCTGCATTGAAATTGGTGATTTATCAAAATTTGAGATGAAGTCCTGTATTTGCATTTTGCTTTGACCACATTTTAATAAAACAGCTTGGTTCTGATTGAAAATATCATGTATCCCCCAATCTGCCTAAAAATACCTGGATAATGGTTTTGGTCCACATCGCCCAGCTCTACGGACCATGCACACACCGGAGATGAGAGGCATGCAGTTTCCCCAGGTGAACCACAGCTCTGAGGCTAGTGAGTGTCAGCAGATAGTTTCATATTAGGAAATCAGCTCGTATTATGAGGTTTAAAGCAGTGATGACATGTTCCGGTTTTTAGCTGATTATGACAGCGTTTACATATTTGGTAACCCTAAGGTGTTTACGTGAGTTTTAAACAACCCAGTAACTGCGTTTACATGGCTAGCTCATTAAAACATACCAGCACATTGGGTTATTGCATGAATGCGTAGTCATAGTCAACGAACAAAAAAAAAATAAGCAGATCTCACGTCATGACATGGGAAACTGCATGTCCTTCCTGTCCCCTGTATGGACTGTAGGGCTGGACGATACGGGGTGCATTTCCCTAAAGCATAGTTTCTAACTATGTTAGCAACTTGCATAGTTGGAGCCATGCAAGTTGCTTGGTATTAACAGTCGTGTTGCCAGCGTCGTTTCCTATGAGAAGTCGCTGAATTGTACCCAGAAAGATGCTAGATGACATCCTCATGTAGAATGTACACACATTCACTCAAGTGCCACCACGTTGTGTTCGTTTTTCTACTCTGTACCTAATACTCATATAGGGTACTTTATTTGAACACAGCTCAAAGCATTACATTTATCTATTCTATTTATGCTCATTTATATTATTTACCACTGTACAGGAAACATCACTGGAAAATCACAGGCTATTAACATATACAAATTGCATGTAACCTTTTAAACTATGTGCATGTTTTCCAGAAAATAAGTGTATTTGAAAAAGAACAAAGCTTGGCCGATATAGCAAAGGCATAGGATATTTTATTAACTGTTGATAATAAACTGATAGGAATAGTCAGTCGATTTGACTGCAGGCACATATGCAGATCATTCATTTTCATGTCTGTCAGAGTAATCAGCTCAGCAGCTGGACTGCCCCAGGAATTACTCCCGCTGGGAAGCGCGGCCGGTGTTCTGATGAACCGCGCTACCTATCAAAGCCGTTCGTAGGCAGCGAGGCTCAGCCTTATGGTAGCTTTGCTCAAAAAGGCAGCACTGATCGATAGACATAACCGTCGGTTCGCGATGCGGTAGTATGTTTCGACAAAGCAGCATAACTCGGCAGGACACCGGGCGTAGTAGCAGGGAGCTCAGCTCATTTCCATATTGACGACAACGTTGTACAGAAAATAGCTAAGGTTTGTCAGAAATGTCGCTAGATTTGTCGCTAGGTGCTTATTGAAAAATGTCGCTAAAGGGGTCTGAAAATTCGCTAGATCTACCGACAAAGTCGCTAAGTTGGCAACACCGCATATAAATGTATAAACCTCATCCCACATGACTGGCGACCCGTTCTGTGATTGGAAAGGATTGCACTTGGTTGGATCCACACTCGTTTGCTCTTTCTGAGTATCCCGGATGTTTCCCCTGTTTCTCCAAACTTGAATTTCTCTACCCAAATTTTCTCAACCTGAATTTTACAACCCAAACTTGAATTTTTATTACTACACAAGCCCTATAAATTCAAGTTCAGGAAATAATTTCAAATTCGGTTTCTTGAATTCAAGTTCAGGTAAATGTATTCAAGTTCAGATTTTTTAATTCAAGTTCAGGTAAACACATTCAAATTCAGGTTACACAAACATTTAGCTGGGCCTGGACGTTTTTCTTTGTGAGAAAAGGCCTCTGTTTTGTGACCCAACCCCATAGTCCAGACAAATGAAGAATACAGGAGATTGTTGTCAAATGTAGTACACAAGTAGTATTTGCCAGAAATTCCTGCAGCTCTTTCAGTGTTGCTGTAGGCCTCTTGGCAGCCTCCCTGACCAGTTTTCGTCTGGTCTTTTCAACAGTTTTGGAGGGACGTCCAGTTCTTGGCAACGTCACTGTTGTCCCATATTTTCTCCACTTCTTGATGACCACCTTCACTGTGCTCTAGTGTTGTAGTACTCAAGACCACTCTTCTGCGGTCTTGGTCTCATCTTGGAATGGAATTTATTTAGACTGTTTTGTCTTCATCTCAGACAGAGGACTCAAGGTTTTATTTCACTTGTTAACACAGTACTGTGATTGGATGTAAAATGTCCTGCTTCAAAGTTCAAATGCAACCAATAGGCTGCGTCTTATTTGAAAAAATGTTACATTTGTTTCTTTAAGTCATTGGAATGTCTGGTGAATTAAAAGATTTCTATTGCAATTTTAAGAAATAAAACACCTCAAATTTTAGGCCAAACTGCCTACGCCCAAGATGGTGCCTGTGCTCCACAACTGATTCTGTGTTGTGTTATGTAAACTCAACCATCAGTCTGTTTCTGATCTTGACTTGGTCTCGCCCTGCCTTGGTCTTGTCTCAGTCTTGATACACTCTGGTATTGGTAATGACTTGGTTTTGGTGGTCTTGGCTACTTCACTTCCGTGTTCCACGGTATATCTAATGCCATGGAGTTTTTTTGTATCCATCTCCTGACTAATACCCTTTGACAATGTGATCACTTTGAAGCTTTGTAAGCTCTCTGCAGACCATGGCTTTTGCTATAGGATGCAACTCAGTAAAAGGTGGGAGAAGATCTGAAATGAAGTAGGTTTTAAGTAGAAAGTAGATTTTAAGTAGAGCTGTCACCTTGTCCCTGGCGCCCTGGAGGCACAGTGCTGGGGTCCGGGGAGAAGCAGGTGACTCCACTGCCGGTGACACTAGCTGGACTCTCATCTTCCTGGAAGTAGCAGGAATACGATTCCTGACCTTCCAAGTCTGGCAGCTCCGGTACCTGGAGGACAATCTGTGGGGCGCATCACAGATCAAAGGTAAGTTATGGCTGAACACTGACGGTCACTGACGGCAGGCGGCAGTCTTTGAATTCCTCCCCTGCAGAGATTTTAAGGTCCAGTCCACTTCAGGGAAAAGCAACCCCTAGACTGCCCCTTGCTGCAGTTTCACTCTGACCAAGTACAGATGATTCATGATTAATATCACTGTGCCCCACACCCAATGAAAAGAGGCCATTCTAGTAAATATCTACGCCTCACTGAGACTAAACAATGCAAAGAAAGATTCCACTTGGCCAGACTTGTCTGTAACCTGATTTAAAAGAAGAGGCTGTTAAATTGTGAAAGTGCCTGTCAGTCTAACTCTGTGCGATTGCCCCTCTAGACAGGCAGTAATGTAAAACGATCCAAGCGCAGTGAGAAAGCCCAGGGCAGCATTAGATCCACATACTTTCCTCTTCTCCTCTCGGCTGATGTTGGACGGGGTCAGGCCCTGGACAGCAAGGCAGTGCTGCTCCATGTCGAAGCTCCACAGCCACTGGCCCGGCCCATCTGCACGAGGACACTCAGAGCGGCGGCCGCACCTACCACAGCAAAGAGGATGTGAAGAGACAGTGTGGCCTGATGGGTCAATACAAGCAAAGGCCAGTGAAGGTCCTACAAAAGGATCCTCAGAAACATCTTCCAGCTTCATTTATGAAGAAATTTACATCAAAGATAGTGATTATAGGATCATGTGTTACCAAATGTACTTAAAATGTAGCAAAAAATAAATAAACAAATAAATAAATAAATAGTGTGGCCAATTGGAAATAGTACAGATGTACAGGCTACTACTTCAATTGTTAATAAGTTATTCAAATGACAGCAAAAGATAAAGGGATAGTTACAGCAATAGCCGAAAAAATTAACAAAAAACAAAACAGCCAACATAAATTGTCTTCTCTGAGGAGATATTTCACTCATTTTAATCCAAATCAATAGCTTCCCAATCTCAATATATCAAATCACCTACAATGCAAAGTTTGGAGTACTGAAACATCAACTGACAACATAAAGAATGACCTCTACCACAACAACTGCCCTTACTTATGAGGATGCGAACCACAGTCGGCAGCCTTCCACATTAATTGATTTATGTATTCTAGGGAGACCATTAATGACTTCCACTGCAACCAGCTTTTATTCAGCTCTGGAGACGACTGGCATCGCGGGCTTGTTTGTGGTTTGTGTGCATTTTTTAAAACACCAGACTTAATCACTGGTTTTAAATTTTGCCCTTTTGGTGGCGCAATTAAGTGGTGCTCTGCTTTCTGACAAACAAACACCCTTATGGTCACAGGCATAAATAAACAGAATGGCCATAAAGATGGGTCATATGGTCAACAAGGGCGGGATACAGTCAGTAAGTAAGCATTCCATCAATATGAACTCCTGCAACAAGCGCTGGTCCTATAGCCGCTATTGAAGCCCTCGTCCAGGCCTGCAGCAGGTAGGTGTTCTGCAGTAACACGGGGGTTTTCTTTGTTGTCTTGGCCAAGTTGTTAAAGGCTCTTGATGCAATTTTGGGCTCTCTCCCTCAGGCAGGCAGTTTTACAGATGTTCCATAAGTTTTAAACTCCCTCAATGTTCCTAATGTGCTTCTTGGAAATTTCAGTTTTTGGGAGAATCTTACCCAATACCCAATGTCGTTCAGGTGCAATGAAATCATTTCTTCTCTGAGCTTTCGTGAAAGCTCCTTAGCCATACCCGTGACTTGCCTTCAACACCTTCATGGGTGGGATTTATATATGTATCACAGCTGAAGCCAATTAATGATCATTATTGAATTCCCAAAGGCTCAAATTATGTTTTAACTCCTCTTTAGGCCATAAAAAAAAAGCAGAAAAGTTTTTAAATCAGCAATATTATACAGGGGTTGAATAATTGTGACATGGCTATATTAATAAAAATATCCTGATAGAAAATGTTCAATGTAGTATTAGTTTGTTGGTTTTACGTATAACTCAACCAATAAAGAAGTCATGCAAAGCAAAATCTCTCTGAAAATACCTCTTTCATTGGCAAATCCTTACAATCTTTGGCGGGTTGAATATTTCTAACTGCTGCACGTAGCTGTCGAGGTGAAGCTCACCTTCCTTCCAGCACGCACCAGCCACAGTAAGGGTCGTGGGCAGAGAGGCAGGAACTGCAGTCTAGGTGTCGGTAACACTCTGCCACGGGTCTCTTCTCCAGCTGGGGGTGGGAAGGCCATCATAAATCCAGGCTACAAATCCCCGTTCCCAGGTGTCCCTGGCTAAGGCCGAGGGTCACTCACCCTCGAGCTGGTCATGACAAACAGGTGTTCCTCTGCCTGGTCCAGGAACAGGTCGCTGCTGATAGCTGCATTGGGCTGGATGGAAACTACATCGTACTCCACCACTTCTTCATTGGGGCCAAGGTAAACCTGAAGGAGGCCAACAGACAAGCTGACAGAGGGTCTGCCGAGAGATATTTTCCTACATCCATGACTAGTAAGGCCAATGTCTGGTAAGCAAGGCCCATATGGTCATTACACCTTGCAAATCTAGTTCCTCAAAATATAGCTCGGTGTTTGCATGCACGAGGTATGCATGAGTTCAGTGTGAAACTTCCAGTCGTGAAAATGTTTTGTCAGGCTTGAAATGTGAACTGTTTAGAAAGAGATTACGATCTCAAGTAACAGCATTTAATGTCATTATCTTCCAAGTCCAGCCATCTTCCAAAGTGCTCTAAAACGAAGTGCAATGACATGAATCCCTAAACAGCAGTGCACCAAATGGGGAACTGGCAGCTATAGGAACCGTTTACAACTGAAATCTGACCGAGGGCCGTTTGTCTTCCTTGGAGAAACAGAGAGGCCTAGAGCAGCCCCTACCCCCTGACGGACACCGAAACTCCACAAGGCAAACATTTAGTTTGGAAGGCACCACACACTTCCAGCACACCGTACAGCAAATGTGGCCGACCAACACAAAGCCAGTGCAGCGAGGATAAGACATGGAGATAAGGCAGCGGCTGGATAACGCAAGACTAATGCAACGCGAGTATGAAAACCTGGAGTACAGTCATTATCCATATAAAACAGGCAGGCTGGCAAGGAAGCAATACTATTACATGCATTCAGAACCATGTATTCCATTCCAGATCTGCTTATCTAATGCTGGGTTGATGCCAGTCTGGAGTATATCCCACAAAGCACAGGCTAGGAGCCACAATACCCTGGCTGGGGTGAACACCCATGCCAACACACACACACAGAACACACTAAGGGAAATTTAGAGACAAACCACATTCATTCATGCTCTTCCCCGTTCCTGGTCTAGTTTCTGCTCTCTGCCCACATGGCATGTGCACGCACACTTACACAAGGAGCCGAACCCACAGTCCTGGGGGTGTGAGGCCACACCACTAGAACACCCATACTGTTTATATCATATTTTCAGGCAGAGTCTATAAAAAGAACAGTCCTTAAAACATGTTTAACGGATCATGTTGCCAACAATCCGGAATCTGGGATGTAAGTTAAATCAGGCTACAGTCCTGATTTACAACACAATAGCTGTCATTCTGCGGGGCTGCAGAAGGGGGCAGTGTGCCGACGGGACGGCGGGCCGCCACATTCGCTTAGGTCGGGGGGCCGCCGCCACCCCTGCAGTTCTACCGCGTGTCTGGAACGGGAGCCTCGTCTGTGTCATCCGCTTATTTTTGGCCCGAGTTAGAGTGTCAGCGATGCCGTCATGCGACTGACAAACGGACCCTTGTTTGTAAACACATAGCCGGGAGAGTGGGGTTTAAGGGACTGTAATTACAGTGAGGCGGACGTAACGGTCGTTTAACTGCAGCCCCCCACCCGATCGCCGTTGTATGGGGGGGGCATATGAGGGCAATCAATGGGCACACTGATTGGGGGGCAATATGTCAGGCTTCGCTGACATCACTTCCTGCTCAGCCACAGTTCCTCTCACGGCCTAGGCCACGTCTCTCCTCTCTGAGGGGGATCTCTGGCCAACGCGCCACCAACGTGAGACACGTGTAAGCAGGCATCGCGTTTTCAACGTAGTCAGCTCTTCATAAAACGGCTTCACAATAGAAAGGAATGAAGTAAACAGCCTGTCAAGTGATGGGGGAGGGAACAAAAACAGAGGCTAAATTAGTAAAAGGCAAGAAAAAAAAAAAAGTGCATAAAAAATAAATAATGAGGAACAAGAAAAACAGCAGCGGGGGTCTTTCTGTACCAGAGTGAGCTTTAAGGGCTAATGCAAAAGCTCCAGTAATGGCAGCGGATCGCAGAGGAATGCTGATAGAGCAGGAACAAAGGGAGTGTATCCTATGTGGTCTGTAAGCATGCACTGGCCCGGCCTACGCAGCAAGCTTCCACTTGTGACCTCTGCTTATTGCCGTCAGAATAAAGGGAGGAACTCCATATGAGAAACGTAGTTCAACTTGGCGGGGGGGGGGGGGGGGGGGGGGGGGGGGGGGGGGGGGGGGGGGGGGGGGGGGGGGGGGGGGGGGGGGG
>JAODKN010000108.1:1225744-1239165 GCA_026774425.1 Petrocephalus zakoni
GTTGAACATTGTGGTCATGATGATTTCTGAAGGTGGTGGTGAAAAAAAAGTATTAGCGATGTAGCTAATGGAGAGATCAGAACAGGAGGAGTGCCCAGTGAGCTGGCTCACAAAGAGAAGACGAGTCCCTCTGTGTGGGTATCAGCTCAGGTTTGCCGGTTTAAATCCCCTGCTCTGATGGGGAGGCGTGGCCTTTCCTGAACAGGTTTGTGCCTATTTACTGGCCCCGCCCACCAGATTTACCCCCTGCTCTTACTTGCCCTGCAGGTGCACAGTAAACTGAGCCGATCCGGGGCTGTCAGGTGTCGGCCTCACCCGGGGCTAAGGTGCCAGGGCGAGGATTGTGCTCTTCTGAACATTCCTGTTTTTTTTTTCTTCACATGTTCTCTTATGTAATTGGAATGTGTGCTTATTATGGTACATAATATTAAGAATACGATCATCTAAATGAGCAGAAATCAGACACCACCATGGAAGATTTTTTAAAGGTTTCTCCCTTGCTTCAAAACTTAAAATTTCTATTGTTCTGCAATAGCGTGGGAATCTGCAGGCACCGTCGGCCTTAACCCTGTGTAAAGGGCATCTGGACCCAGCCACACCTGTCTGTAAGCATAGATGTTGCGCCTGTAGATTTTTTACAAGTCTTTTCTTTTTTTGAGGCTAGAGTGGTTTGGGAATCAGTAGGAAACTGTAACAAGTCCCTGAGCAAATCTAACTCAGGGTGGAGCTTTGAGGTATCAGTTTTTTTCAGAGCAATCACTCTGGCCTGCGAAGAATTCTTTTCCGTGCTGCTTATCCTGTGCATGGGACACTGACAATTTATGTGCAAGGCCTGTTTGTTTTGAGAGAATGTCTGAAAAAATTACTCACACTTAAAACATGGGTTTTTAAAAAGAGCAAGATTACGGGGAGGAGGTTTTAGTGAGATCAGGTTTAGAAAGCGGTGTATGGGAAACTGATAACTGGAAACTCTACTTGATTTTCTTGTTGCCTATATACACATCTGACAAAGAAAGGAAAGCTTAAAGCAGCCTAACATTCTGAATGAAAGTGGAAAGAGGGTAGCATGTGTAAGGACAGACGGATCAAGCGGAGTGCCTGGTGGTGGTGCCGCTGGGAAGGGCATTCCACTGCTTTTCGGTTACGGGTGGGTGGATGTTCTCAAATTGGTTGTGATGAGCAGACTCTTTATTTAAAAAATGTTTTCACACTCTTGTGGCCACAGCACTTTGGTTCTCATATTTTGGATCTAGATCTTCTGGCCAGGGTTTAGGGGAAGCAGGTCTGCATGTGAGGTAGTCAGTGAAGTGTAAATGAATAATAACACACCTAGTATTATATTCAATGGAGTATAAATCAATATATCATCGTTCCTCCTGGAGCCACGGTGCAACATTCATGACCGAGCAGATATTTCAGTGATAAAGACATAGTTTTTGAATGAATAAATAAATTTAAAAATTGTACAATTATGAATAATTTAATGGGAAGTGAGAGAGAAAACTACTGCCGATATTTTCGACATAACGTAATGAAGCGTAACATAACGTATCATGACGTAACGTAACATAACACTAGGAAAGTAATGTGTGGAACTATGGTCAATGCTTAAAATGACAGTGTAGCAGATGCAAACAGTATTTCCCGTCGCTATGATATATCTTGGAGATTCAGCGACAAGACAAAAAATTTTTTCGCTGCAGCACTGCTCTCATTTGAAAAGTCGAACTTAGCCCTTCATTTTTTTTTTCCTTCCGATACAGAGACACAATCTGCTGCAGGTCTAGCACTGGGGTCTGGCTGAGCCCCCACAAGCCTAGCAGGTTTGGGCAGAGCTCGCTAGCATGTTTTTGGCCGATGGGGTAAGAAGTGAAGGTTCTTGTGCTGTAGTAAAATGACGCGCAGTCACACCTGGTGTTCAGCTCACCGAGACATCTGCTACTGAGACACATACCATGGACACTATGCAAGACATCCTAGAATGTTCAGTAAAGGCAGGGGAACAGATCATTTCTAACTACACAAGTACCAGGAATGCCATGTTATGAAAAGCCCTGCTGTCTTAATTACCAAAACAGCAGACCAGCATGTGTAACAATAAGGGTGTGGTCGCGAGCTTCTTATCTTTACCTGTCCTGGGTAGAGCCGCGCTGACAGACACACTACCCACTACTGCATTCCATTTTATTTTGCAAACTAGGCAATAATAAGCACTAATGCAATAACCCCTTTCAGGTTGATTTTAGCAAATATCTTTTCCCTTATGGACCGCATCATTTTTTTAACTCTAAACATAACTACATTCCATCTTTCCATGATGTCAGTTTTGTAATTACCGTCTGAAGGAGGCAAGCATAACTCAACTTTTTTCGTGGCAGTACGCTGCAGTGTTTGAAGTATTTATTTATTACTTTTCGGTTAACTTTATTGTGTATTTTCTCCCTCCTCCTGCCTTGACAAGGCAGTTTGCCAGCAGATTGAAAGGTTTATTTTTGAATGTCATACCACAAAGATTATCTCTTATTTGTTATTCTAAGTCTAAGTCTAATAAATCTGGGTGTGGAGAATGACATATATAATCCAACTGTAACTCAAATACTTCAAGCCTATCACCCATGCACAGTGACATATTTAGAAACCCGGGCCCTGACACCTTCATAGGTTCGGTTGACCCTAATTGGTGAAAAATGCAGCTGCACACCTGCCCTCTCACTATGACACATCAATTGGTTTCTCCTCCATTAAAGAGCCACACGGTTTTATCTGAGCCTGAAAGCCTCAATCCTTAGCAGGTTAATTTTCATTTTTGCTAAACCCAGAATCAGAATTCCTTATTGTCATTGAACGGAGTACAATGAAATTAAAAGCTTCACCTTCTGGTGCGAGACTACATACAAACATGACACATCAGATACATTATTAAACATTAAACATCTTGACTGTGGCATTCGGGCACCTGGGTAGTGCCTCCTGGAAGAACAGAGAACTTGCAGCACGTAGGACCTGCAATGAATATACCCTTTTTTGATTTATTGGTAAGCAATTTCTTTACAAGTATTTTCTACAGTATTTCTGTCCGTTAATCATCAGGAGACTGTGTCACTTTGTACCTCATTAATGCTACAACAATGACTAAAGTTATTTTGAGTCAAGAACATTCAATGAATTCAATCCCCTTGTAGGACAGGCTTTAAACTCACAAGCTTGTCCGCATACTTCATCCTTTTCATCAAAACTTTCTGCATAGGCGGTGAAAGGCTCTCCACTTTACAAAGTCAACGTTTGTCAGCCCCACCCCGATGCAGTGGTCTGTCATCTTGTCATCTGACCTTTAAACTTGCATGATACAACTTGCCAAACCGATTCCAGAACTCACCCTTTGCTTAAAGTGCATTTTGCAGCCTAGGCTTGCATGAAGACGATTTGCTGCAAGGTTAAAAGGTTCTTGCTAAAGGACTCAGCAGTTTCACTGTACCTGTCCTATCTATCGTTTAACTGGGATGATTTTAACTGGGACGTTTGGCATAAATCACCATTGAAAACATTTTTTAGCTCTTTTAATAAAACATTAGTTGCTTAATGGCATCTGATTTGCAAGTCATTTTTTTCCATGACATAATACTTAGTCAGCCAATTACCAGGCATTTTTATTGCTTCCCATTGTGGCAATTTTCGTACTATTTACAGACATGCAGTCTGCCTCCTGCATCCACACATGCACCTATAATAAGTTAGAAAGGAAGCCAACAAGTAGCCTGCATACAACTTAGTAGAAATCGGAGGGTTTCTTGTGTGTGAGTTTTGAATATACACGTGTATGAATTTGTCCCGGGCAATGAGCACCGTACTACAGGGTGGACGGAAATTGATAATTTTGGATTTACTGTCACCTCTCTCGGTTGTTTTTTGTAAAAGTAGCTGTCACTGTAAAAAAAAAAGTTGGAATGGCTCCTAGCCGATGTGGGCACTAGATAGGCATCACCGTCAGCACCTCCCACACGAGGCAAAGTGACACTCGCTGGCAAGCTGGTGCTGCCTCGGATGCGGGCGCCCAAGGCGGCTTCCTAAGTCGTCTGCACGACTGGCTAACCCGGCCCTTGCTACAGACAGTCTGCCTTTATTTATCAAATCAGTTCATTGGATCAACTGCATAATTTTTATCTGGGAAACCTGAAAAAAAAATTGAATAAACCTAATCGCAAAATAAACATTAACGTTTCCTAAAAATGTGGCGATTAAGAAAGGAATGTGGTGTGAGTAGCACATAAGTATACAGATTTAAGCTGCTCGTCTTCATAGTGGTGTGCTTTTTCCACTCCGTTCTGCTGGAAAGAAAATGCATAATACAGAAAAAAACAATAATGTAAAATGATAAGAATAAATGCGATTAAAATAAAAATAACAATTAAAATAAACCTGCAAAATAAGACAAAAATGGAAGAAAAAGATATCAGTAGCTACAACTGTACAAGGTTCGGCATCCTGGGTATATGCTGTATTTTTATATATTTTATATTCCTTGGTATATGCTGTTTTTTATATATTATATTTTAGCATTATAATATACATTTAGCTATTATTAGAAAGGCAGCAATCAACACCAGTCAATACTACCTGCACACTGTAGCTCAAAAACCCCCTACGTGTACTGATCTGTACTATGAGTGAATACTGATTATGTCTTTACTTTTATTCTAAAACCTATTATTTTAATTATTTTGATTTAATTTATTTCATGAAGCTGAGCTGTGTCAGAGCGTCAACAACACAAAAAAATATTACTTTTCTAAACTAGATTAGAAGTTGTGATTTTTACAGGAATAAATGCATGCATCTTTAAAGAAAAAAGGCTTTTCTTTCAGAATTGCTGGTATGTAGTGAAATAACAGGAAGATTTATAACAATTCTTGTGCTGGGACTTTCAGAAACTTACTCATGTAAATTACAGAAATTTAGTGCATGGTTATTTTTCAGTTTGACTGCTCTCTGTTGACATTTTGTCAGGGGGCACAGAATTTCTAGCTACGCCCCTGATGGTAGTGCAATTGTGGTTTTCGGCCAGAGGGCTTTGACTGGTAAGAACCTGTCCCCCGACTCCGAAACACCAGTCCTGCATAAAAGCAACGGGTTTCGGGACCTTCAGCTGTTACGTAATATTCAGTGGCTTGTTTTTTTACACTTCATAAAAAAGCTACGGCTGACTCCTCAGAAGAAATGTATCCAGAAAGAAGTAATGCTCATTCTAAACAGCTACTAAACGACTGCAACACAGAAAGCCCAGACAGAAGACCAGGCAAAACAGAACCATAAAAAATGTCAAGACGCGAAACCGTATGTCAGTGTTGTAGCACGAGGTGGGGTGGGGATTTCTGACATGAGATCCCTTTTCGTCGTGTCTTTGCGTGACACCCCATTATGCTGCAAATCTGGGTGGCATTTCCATGGGAGGGGACTGGGGAAGTTACCAACAATTGACTGAGCTGGAGGGTGGGGGTGTTGTAGGATGGGAAGCAACTAAGGGCAGTGGTGTGAAATGTGACATAAAAAATAAAAAAAAGCCGTAACTGACATGGCCCTACTGACTCGCAAAGCCAAAAGCGTAACCAAATTAAGCTGGCTGCATCACCTCCATCTGTTTGTTTGAAATGCAGAGAGATACTGGTGATTTGCATCGATATGCATGGCTTATCCGAAGGAAAAAAGGGCATATTCTATATATTATTCGTTATTACTAGCATCTCACATTATGCTGATACCTTGGAACCTGAAAATGTTCAACCACCTACTTAAAACAGCTTAGAAGGGCTAAACAGCATGGATTTGTAATGCAAACTTACGCAAGCAAATGCTAATTCTGTTAGTGTTTGATGCTGACATGAGACAATAATTTTCATAGACTTGTTACTGAAAATTTGCACTGAGTAAATCATGATGTACACTGTGTGACCAGTAAATAAGTGTCTTTTCGGTTTTAAGTCATTGTCATTCTCCAAACCTGGCAATGCCTTTACCAAACCGATCCATCTGCAGTAGAAAACCAAAGCGAGCTTGGACCGTGCTGTAGACTCTCTTCGCAGTATGGCTTTGGCACTGCTCAGTTCCTGTGTGTCAGTGGAAATGCGCCATTAGAGAAAACACTTAGTTAACTGCAGCAGGAAATCTGCTCAGTTACACAAAGAGAACATGAAAACCCCATGCAGACAGACCAGAGGAGGGATTCAAACCCAAAAACCTAGAGTAGTGAGACACCAATGAATCACTATACAATCTTATGCAAGGCCTCCATTTTGATTTCCCTTGAATCTGTCAAACTTATAGTTTTTTTAGTCCCCAGAGCCATTAGCGTGCTTAAACATGTCTGTTGGCCAAATGCACAGCTGTTTCCAGAGAACTCTCCTTCGTGACAAAAGGCACGGTAGGGGTTATCAGTTTCTCTTACTTACTCTGGCATCATCCGTTCTGGGAATGAATTTTATTTTGCAAAACATTCAATTAAACATTAAAAGTAAATATGCAAATGTCAAAGTAAACATTTCGGGGCAGTTTGGCAAACTAATGAGCCAATTTTTTTGTACATTCTCTTGCTTGAGTGACATAATACAAATTCACCAGCTCTTCTTTCATTCAAATACTCCACCCTCATGTTTACCTGACATAAACCTTCATGACACCAAACAACGTGGGTGGGACCACACCTCAGCAGCCTTTCCGTATGAATGAAAAAAACACAGTACTTCATATTTTCTAGACACCCATGCCAATCTGTGCTTCTGGAATGCAGAAAGAAAACAACTAGATTACCTGCAATTTATTGATTCGAGGGTGAAACAGCTTGGGAAAACCTTAATAGCTCGTGTGGGGTCAAAAGAAGTCTCTAATATAGTTACCACATAGTAATACTATTAATCAATATACTGTATTAAGTTACCTCGCTACTTACTCACTGCAGGGATACAGTAAAACTGGAATCTCTGTGGATGCAAAGGCACCAAGTAGTGGACACCCTATGATGGTTAGGGTTAGGGAGGCACGAGGCAGAGGACACCCTAAAATGGTTAGGGTTAGAGAAGTATGAGGCAGAGGATACCCTAAGATGGTTAGGGTGAGGGAGGCACGAGGCAGAGGATACCCTAAGATGGTTAGGGTGAGAGAGGTACGAGGCAGAGAACACCCTAAGATGGTTAGGGTGAGGGAGGCACGAGGCAGAGAACACCCTAAGATGGTTAGGGTGAGGGAGGCATGAGGCAGAGGACACCCTAAGATGGTTAGGGTGAGGGAGGGATGAGGCAGAGGACACCCTAAGATGGTTAGGGTTAGGGAGGTACGGGGCAGAGGACACCCTAAGATGGTTAGGGTGAGGGAGGCATGAGGCAGAGGACACCCTAAGATGGTTAGGGTGTGGGAGGCACAAGGTAGAGGACACCCTAAGATGGTTAGGGTGAGGGAGGTACGAGGCAGAGGACACCCTAAGATGGTTAGGGTTAGGGAGGTACAAGGCAGAGGACACCCTAAGATGGTTAGGGTGAGGGAGGCACAAGGTAGAGGACACCCTAAGATGGTTAGGGTGAGGGAAGCACAAGGTAGAGGACACCCTAAGATGGTTAGGGTGAGGGAGGCACGAGGTAGAGGACACCCTAAGATGGTTAGGGTTAGAGGGGCCACGAGGCAGAGGACACCCTAAGATGGTTAGGGTGAGGGAGTCACGAGGCAGAGGACACACTAAGATGGCTAGGGTGAGGGAGGCATGAGGCAGAGGACACACTAAGATGGCTAGGGTGAGGGAGGCATGAGGCAGAGGACACACTAAGATGGTTAGGGTTAGAGGGGCCATGAGGCAGAAGGATGCCCCACTATCACTGAGGGCACAGAAATTATATCCTCACTTAAAAGAAATGAAAAATTCAGCTTGTTAAACACTGTTAGAGCTGTGTTATCGGGTGGCTTACTTTATTGTTTTTCAAGAGACATTATGAATAAAAAAAACTCTTTATAAATTTTAGCATTACAATGAGGCAACAAGACACTTAATTTGAGTGCAGTGTTCTTGTAATTATGCTGTGCTTTGTAATTATGGCTTAATTATGTACTGAATAACATATGTATTGTGAAGGGCAGACGTAGGTGTACACGCAGAGTATGCTCTGTGAATGTTTATTTATATTCATTCTATTGACCCATTGTAAGTTTGTTAGTCGGTGTAACTGAAATTGGTTCTGGGTGCTTTCAGTCTATGTGAGTCCCATGACCCCACCAGTAGGGCAAAGCCGTTCTTACTCTCCTATCCCCAGAGTGCCTTGAGCAAAATAGCATGACAAAGGAAAATTAGTAAGCAAACCGAATGGAACATTTCAAAATTCCATTTCAAACTCTGTCTCAAAGGTTCTCCTCTACTTAGGGCTGGGAGCTGATCCCAAAAAGATTTGATTAGCAGAATCGAGAGTCATCTCCAAAGCCTTGGAGTCAGTTCCACACAATAAATTAATTTTAGCTCACATCTGCCTTTCCTGACCTCACCTCTCTATAGGTATCCCTCCCCCATCAACAAGAGAAATAGCTGAATGAGTCAGATTAGAGTTGGCTGTCATGTAAAAAAGCCAACCACATCACAAGCATCAACAGTCTGGCAGTACTTTACGTTAAATAAATGCAGAAAACAAAGTGAAATGTTGTATTTGCGACAAATTCCCGGCATATAATAAAACCACATCACCAATACTACAACATCTTAAAGCTGTCCATCCTAGCTAGCTGTCATTGCTGCATTTTAGTCAAACCTTCTCATCCTGTATTCCTCACCCTGCATCCTTACGATATCTGAAGTTGACATCAAAGGGAGGGATTGACTCCTACCTATATGACAGATCATTCCAAGTGTCTTGAGGTGCAAATGTTTGCAGATCATATTCAATTTAAATATGTGCAGGTTTTCAGGACCATTAATTGAACAGCACCCCTTTCCATTTGCATTTCCCACGTCAAGACCAAGACCTGTCTCACCCACTTTGGTCACCAAGCCACCATACATTACCTGGAGATCCCTCTGCCACATGGAAATAAGTCTAATTCAAGAGGCTTCTCTTGTGTGGTTTCTCAGTTTTGCTCTTGTCTTTCATTTGAACAGCTCTCTTAGTTTCTCTGTAACATAATTTATAGCTCTTGTCCCACTGCTAACCTGCCCTCGTTACCGGTCATTCAGTGGAAGCTCGGACTAGTCGCACTGATGCCTGTGTACCATCTGCCCCACTTGGACCTCATTTTGGACAAGAACATCTTCTAAACAAATGTAAATGTAAAAGTAAAGAATAGACAACCTGAAGAAAATGTTTCATAGAAAGACTGATCAGCTGAGAGTGTAAAAATCATGCTGGTACTGGACAATACCGAAAGCCTCGTCCTGGACTAAACATGGAGAATCCCCATACAAAATTTCAGTTTAGTCCAAGACTAGGCTTAATCCATCTGGATTTTTTTTTTAAATATTGTTTTATCATTTGCCTAAAATTTGATGTAGCACCTTCACTATACTAATTGTGAAGTTATAGGCCCATATCTTTAGCCATCATGACAACTTTGGTCTTAAGTGATGCCTGCCACTTAAATGAGACAATCTGAAGGGCTTAGGGCTACCCCAGGGGCTCTAACAGAAGGTCAGCTCAGCATATTACCAAACAAACCTGGGAGGCTAACCTGTTATCCCAGAAACAGTGTGGGTCTCAACAGATCGTGTGCCCCAGGTTAGTTGTGAGATCTCACACACCTTCGCTGCCCTGAAGATGGTGAGAATGCTCCACCTAGTTGAGACAGTAAATACCTATTTGTCATGAATGATTTGTGAATAGTTGCTGAAACGTGGCACAAACCGAGCAGCATGACAACTGACTCAAATAAACTTTAAAATGAATAAATAAGCATAGGAGGTCACAGTGAGTGTAACATAAAAACATTAAACGTGCAAAGGGCAAAATTAAAATGTAAATGAAAATAATATGTATAATAATATGTGACCTTTAAGTTGGATCTTAAACTGACTCACAATCACTGATTAGTTCTTTAGTCTATCTTACCTTTAATTCTAAAATATGGAGAATTAAGCAAAGACACCAGAGTATTTTGTCATTGGCTTCTTTTGCTGTTTTCTTATGTTTGAGCACAAATAAATATGAAATGATCTACCTTAAAAATCTACAAATATGTATTTGTATATAAAATGTCATATTCTTCTTTTTACAGGGCACTGATGTGGGAATAATGAATGCTTGTCTTAATGGAATGCTTGCATTCAAACCATACATCAAGTTAAGCCCTTAAGCAGGCTTGCTAAAGCTGATGGGAGGGGTGACCGGTCTTTTTCTCAAAAGAAGAGTGCTCATACTATCCCCTAATGCCCCCCCACCCCCCGACCCCGACTCACACACAAAAACACTCACTCACTCTTGGTATTTTCAAAAATTACTTTCATGTGTCAATGCCTGAAGCATGTGCCACCATTTGAAAAGACACAGGGCAATCATACGATCCAGAGTAACGACAGGCAATTAATCGAAATGTGTAAATCTCAGCAAAAAAAATAAATTTACAACCTTAAAAAAAGAATTTATGCATATGCCAAAATAAGTGTTGAATTATTTTGTGCTGAATGACAAGATTTCTGCATGCACTGTTTGCTCATTAAGATTACCCTGTTGCAAAGCATATTTCTGAAGAATTTTTACTACATGCTATGTGACTCAGATAGTGTTGGATATTTAAAAACAAATCAAAGAAAATTATGTATTCTATGTTAGGAATTTAAAAGACATGGGCATGTCATATTTTTTATTCATCACTTAATATTTGTATTTAGCCATGCTTGAAGAACAATTTAGTTTTCTTCACACACTTCAATGGTAGTTTGCAGATTCCAGAAACATTAGAAGCAATTACATTTAATATTTGATGAATGTAGTACCAATGCGGAGTTGTTTTACATAGCTTAATTATTCTGTTCAGTTACCCCGATTCCACCAATCACCATAACAACAAGAACAGTAATTCTCATATAAAACAGACGACAATGAACAGAAAGTGAATAAAATATCCGTTCTCTTAAAAAAATATTTAGCTTTGTGTTATATTATCTGTGACAAAAAAAGTTCTTAAAGAAGACTCTGTGTGTAGAACATAATATTTTATATTTTATATTATGCATATTTTAAGGGCAAGAGAGACAAAATAGTTGCCAGATAAATGTAGAGAAGAAAAAAAAATGAGTAACGGTGAGGAAAGATGGTCCTTCAGATAGCAGAGAGCTTTCCAGATGTCTGAACAGGTCTCTGAACACCCCAGTGGTGCCTTTATAATTGTGGGGGGATTTAACCATGCGGGACAGAATTGCCAAATTTCTACAGAAATGTGGAAATTCCACCCACAGAAAACAACGCATTGTATCAAGTTTATACACATGTCCTGGAAAATGTCTATACAAAGCAACACCTTTCCTCAGCTCGGTCCCTCTGCTTATAAATCTTTCATTTTTGTCCCCACCTAAAAACACCCAATATGCAAAATTAATGCATCTATCAGGGCTGTGTAAATAGGGGCTGAAACTGTGGCTTCAGAACTCAAAAACTATTTTGGTAGCACAGAATGGGACATACTTGGCAGAGAGCGCAACTCATACTATTCTGTCCCGTATCGACATATGCGTTACTAGGGCTACACTTAAAAAGGACATCAAAGCCTTCCCAATCTGAAAACCATGGTTTAACAGTGATGTCCGGAGACCACTCAAAACAGGAGATGCAGCCTTCAGTTCTGGAAACGCATAAACCTACAGAGAAGCCAGGGCAAAAAAATAATCAAGAAGGTAAAATGCCGCAACAAACATTATATTTATGATCAGGAACAGCAACCTCTGCTGCATGTGACAAATTGATGAATTTACTGTGGATGACAAATGTAACAGCCGCTCGCCCCGTCCACAAGGGACACCTCATCAATGGAGTAGGGTGGGGTGGAAGGGGCATGTCACATGACATGCACACAGAAAAAGCTGAGATTTGTGAAGTATGGGGCAAATGTTCTATGCTAAAGTGTGTGCATGTGCAGCCTACTCTGTAATTTTAAAGAAAGCTGTACTTTAATGCAAAATTAGGAGTCCAAAATACCACAAGGAGAGCTCAGGGCAGAGCAGCCTGTCCTTACTTGTAAAGATTCCAGGAGCTATTGGGTGTTAGCACCAAATAGCTCCAGGCTTTAATGATAATCTTGTTCAAGGGTCTCAGGTAAAGTTAATCAGTAAATGAATTCCAGTATAGTCTCATAGATGAAGCTGTCTAAACTACTGTTGTCAAAAACTAACAACACTCACAGTGATTAATGCATTCATTAAATAAACAAGTGTACGCCGCTCAAGTGAAAATCAGCGATCCAAGCCAAATTCACAGGTCTTAGTTTGAATACCACATGTATGGATCACATCTGTTTGAATGTGCCACAAGCATTTGCACGGATTTATATAATAGATGCCTTGTTTGGTGTGTAGTGTCTCAACAGGTAGCACTATTGTCTCACACCTTGTGGGTCTAATTCCTACCTCCAAAGTGTGTGTGTGTGTGTGTTTTGATTTTTCTCAGTGTACTGTGGTTTCCTCTCAGGAGCAGGTCAAAAGTGGATGAATTGGTGTCTAAAAAGTGTCTAAACATGTTCTCTGTTGTGGTCTGGCATCCCCACCACAACAAGAGTCCCCCGCACTACATATATCCTGGCATGACTTCTGTTTTATCATGACCCGATGAAAATGGATGGAGGACACAAACTTCCTTTGCAAATGTGCCATTTATGTGTATAACACCTCTTTGGGCACATAGAGGCACATAGCCATCAGTACGTTATTTTTACAGCTTGACACTTTTGGAATTTTCTGGTCTTACTGGTTCTTGAGAACAATGAAAAGTTACTCAGAAGACTGAGCTTGGCAAGATTTCCTGAAGACAAACATTGTTCAGATTGCTAAATTAATCTGCATTACAAGGAAAATAGCAGGAAGCAACCAGTGTGAAAAACTCTGAAATACTCCCAAGCTATATATAAATCTTGCATGCAAGGTTTATGGTCTAGAAAAAAAATTATATGTCTCATTTATTTGTAGAAGGAAACATGCCGGTGGCATTTTTAGGAGTCCTAGCAATGAGAAAAGTACATGGATATCATGGTTAGTATGTAAAGTAACCAAAATAGGAATAAATTGCCATATGTTTTCTGTTGATAGTCCATACATTCTCTGACAAAGAAAATTTATCACAATGTTGGGTAACACGGTAACACTTTACTTGAGGGGCCACAAATAATGCAGTAATACATGCATAGTAAATGCATTAATTAACCATTAACTATGCGTTACTTCATCATTAATTAATGATGACGATTCATGTATTCTTTGC
>JAODKN010000108.1:1242458-1252841 GCA_026774425.1 Petrocephalus zakoni
TGTGTGCCTGTGTGTGTATACTACTGTGTATAAGCTACTGGACACCTAAATTTCCTTCTGGATAAATAAAGTATCTCCATCCATCCATCCATCCATCCATCCATCCTATGGGTTAATTGTAAGGTGTTCTGTTCCGAGATTAGCCAGGGCTCTCGTCACGGGATAGGCATCAGATTGCAAGGCACAAATGGAGGGAGACTTCACTTTTCTATCAGAAGCTGAGAGTGTACCTTTTTCTTGTTGTTGTTATGGAGTATGGCTTCTGGGCCAGAATCAATATCTCCAGCAGAAACAGACGTTTTTGCCAAACACTGGCACATCGTAAGCTGGTACCGGTTTCTGGCCCTAGTGAGGTGGTACGGCGTTAAGTTGGCCATTTTCCTCCATTCAGCTCAGCTTTTCCAGCCTCATTTCCCTTTCCTTCTCTAACCCTCTAAAACATTGTTAGTAGATCCCAAAGGATGTTGCCGTACAAAGATATTTACCTCACAGGAAATCTCAGCATCTTATTTTAACTGGGAGAAAGTTGTTAGTTATAGGATTAAAGTTTTATGGCTACATGTACCTATTACACTGAAATTCCTGCTTGTGTTTTAACCCGCAGATTCAAAACAGATGTATAGAGAACAATAAATAACAAGAAAAACACAGTAACAACACAGGATACATCAGACTCTAAGTACAATCTAACAGTATATGCACACATACCAGATCTGCTTCCACTGTGATCCTGACCTCCCACATCACAACACAAGGCTGGCGTGGCCTATAGGTGACACAGGCCAGCCCACCCTATAGGTGACATAGGCCAGCCCACCCTATAGGTGACACAGGCCAACCCACCCTATAGGTGACACAGGTCAGACCACCCTATAGGTGACACAGGCCAGCCCACCCTATAAGTGACATAGGCAATCGTCTAGGTGCCATTTGATTAGGGGGCACAAAGTGGAAAAGATCAGAGGAAATACATTTGCTTTGCATGACATTACAATTATTTACACTACTTTTAATATTTTACTACTTGTCTTGTGAAAGAGACATCAGCTAACTAGTTACCCACAGACAGCCCTGTCACAACATATATGTTTCTGGTCTTGAACTGCTTGGCAGAGGAGAGGATGGGAAAAAGTACTTGTATGTGTTAACTTGGGTCTTTCAAGATGTGCTCTCGTGTGATGCAGACATCGTGGGCTGGTGGGAGCTGCTGATTGTCACTCCTGCTTTCATTACTCTCTGTAATGCTCTGTGCTCCTGTGCTGGGCAGCTGTCATAAGAGGGCGTTATACAGCCCCTGGGAACGTGTGCCACAGCATACGGGTTGATGTTGGTGAGGATTTCAGGTGACAGCCGGGCCTTCTTCAGACACCTGAGGAAGTGTAGGTGCTGATGGGCCTTCCTGAGAGCAGCTGCAGCATTCTGTGCTGACTTAAGGTCAGTGCTGAGGGTGAGAAGCTGCAGACCTTCTTTCCACCGGCATAGCTGGGAGTATGATTTACTTCCTGAAGACCAGCTCCTTAGTCTTGCCGACATTCAGAGAGGGGCTGCTGTCCTGACACCACTCTCCCTTAGTTCTTCCCCATAGGCTGTTTCATCGTTTTTGATGACCAGGCCTATGACGGTGATGTCAGCCAGTTTGATAATGGAGTTGGAGCAGTGTCTGGCCACGCAGTTGTGAAGATACAGGACTCGGAGCAGGGGGACCAGGACACTGCCCTGCGGAGTACTGGTGCTAAGGACCAGGAGACAGGAACCTGTTACCAGTGTCCTCATTTCATCTCACTACATTTTTATCCTTTCATGTGGAAGTCGATAAAGAAAATAATGACGTTTGAAGCGTGTTGCTTCAGAATTATTTGCCTAAAAGAGGAGTTATGCAGCTAGGTAACCAACATATAAGTGGCCATTACATGTAGCAATGCGGGAATCTGAAACTCAGTCGACTTTCTGTTCTGCAGAGTTTTTACTGGACTTGGGCGTCTTCCACAGAACATTTGATCTGTTTTGAATTACTGGCACCAACCTCACCTACTCACTGGGACAGCACATAAACTCCACTGCCTCAGTTTTAACTGCCTAGGATGGAAAGCAGGAAAGTGACTCAATGGCAACCACACCAAGCAATGCTCAGATAATGAAGTTTAATGTTTAAATGGAAACCATAGAGCTAAAGCTAGGTTATGCACCATAATAAATAACATAGTACTTTTAGTTTAAAAAGTCTTTATGGGAAAATTACACTGCACAAAAACTTTTGGTAATACCATGAAGCCCACATTCATATAGCCTAATAACTGTTCTTATAATTCATAGTGGCACATTCATAAAGTATTATAAACATGGGTATAACTACTTATAAAAAGGCATACCACATTATAGTCATGAGTATTAAGCATTATGAATCCTATATGAAGCTCTAATCTACAATGCACTATAGATTTATAACGCAGCATAAAACATCCTTAATGTTTATACCAGCCATTATAATGTATTATGAATGCATTATGAATGAGAGCTTCATAAAGCATTCATAATACATAAAAGATAGGGATAGATAGATAATGTGTTATGCCTTTTAATTAATATTTATAGGCATGTTTGTAATACTTTATGAAGGCATTATTATTTGTTATGAATGTGTTTAGAAATGACTAAAAACAAGGCCTTATGGCATTAATAAACATTATCAAAGATTTTAAAGAAAAAATCCTATGGGGAAGATTTGTGGGAATTCAGTAATTAGTAAATTCAGGTACTGTAAAATACTTCTTGCTTGAGTATGGTCTGAGTAAATCATACTATATAAATCCCAACAGTTTGAGTCAGTATTCATTGTTGTCCTAGGAAGACAATGAAATAAAGGAAGTTGTATCTGTGCTGTTCTAACTGTGGGTTCTGAAATAACCAAAGACACAGGGAGATGATTGGCTCCTTCGGATGTTAGCTTTAATTCCTAAGAAACTAAATGCTATAAGAAATACGGCTCAGAAAAACGTGTCATATTAGGGCTGATGACAGGCTCAGCTACTTCTCATCCAGTTGTCCTACCCCAGGGGTAAGCAACCCTGATCCTTTAGTGCTGGTGTCCAGCAGGTTTCCCATCTCACTGGGTCTCTGAAGAACCACACCAGGCAGATCGTACTAGGTACCGGTACTCCAGGTTCAGCATTGCCTACCCCTGTCTTATCGCTTCTGTTTTTTGGCCGCTCTCCAGTGGAATGTGCCCTCCTGACCAGGAAAAGTTTTTGTTCTTAGTTTTGGTCCTGGAATCTTCTGCGCGTTATGCAAAAGGGTTGAAATTTGTCAGTGGAAAAAAATGCAGATTTGTGCTGTAAGTTTCGACATTTACTGTTCGTCTTGTAGGACACATCTTCAGGGAAATCAATAGGCAGTTGTTCCACATCTTGATGCAATTAGCCAGTAATTGTATGGTTGGACAAGTGAATTTGCTCAACACTGTGTGCCAGCATGAACACCTTGGGGTAATGCCAGGCAAGGCAAGTTTATTTATAGAGTACAAATCAGACACAAGGCAATTTAAAGTACTTTACAAAGGCAGTAGAACATATTCAAATAAAAGACATTAAAATCACATTTAAAAAGACAGAAAAACTAAAAACCAAAACAAAAGAAACAAATAGTTAACTGAAAAGAAGTTGCAGTGTAGTGACAGTATGTGGCTATACTGATTTAATTTAATGAAAAGCTGCAGCAAACAGTAATATTTTTAGCCCTGATTTAAATGAGCTGAAATGCAACTTGCCAACCTTAAAAGCTGAGGAGTATCTAATTATTTAGTCAGGCGTTTTTTGGTTGTGTCTATCTTGATGTTATTTGT
The DNA here is from genome assembly GCA_026774425.1 of Petrocephalus zakoni. Classification (NCBI taxonomy): domain Eukaryota; kingdom Metazoa; phylum Chordata; class Actinopteri; order Osteoglossiformes; family Mormyridae; genus Petrocephalus; species Petrocephalus zakoni. The sequence continues at coordinate 1,246,297 of JAODKN010000108.1, forward strand.
TTCAACAGGTTTTTTGAACTTTCAGCTGTAGAGGTGCTTCATAAAGCTATCGTTCCAATATCATCAATATTATCAGTGCTTTGCCTCGTTTTGGGTACAATCTGCTAAATAGATCAATGCAAATGTATATAATAAGAAGATCTCTGCTCTGCAGTAGCAATCAACGATGTTGCACGCAAGATGAGAGCACTCCAACCAGCGCACTGCACAGTATATTAAAGGGATGTTAATCATGACATCATCTGGTCATATGGCAGCCTGAAGCGAGTTAAGCAGACCGCGATAGCTCACACCAGCAGCACCATTGTTACCACCTTCCTTTTGAAATCAGAGACATGCTTAGCGTCATGTTCCATTCCGCCCGTAGCTCACAGATGTCTGGAAGCAGCAGCAGGAGCCGAGAGGTGCCCAGGAACACGGCCATGGCTTTCTTTGTCCCATGCCTCACTGACATAGAATCCTTCCACTCGTCTCTGCACAATTTCCACATGGCTTGGGAACGGCATTAAACACACATGAAGCGCTCAAAAACACTTTAGGGCTCCCCCAGGAATGTAGATAGCAGTATCAGCTTACAGAGAACAAAACATAAGGTGGGGGCAGCAATAAGGACCCAGAAACAGGCAGACCAGAACCAAGGTTTGCTACAATAAAAGGGCAAATGGGCCATAATTTAATATGCCCTATAATATAAATGCTTGTTTTCAACAAAATGTATCCCTTTCCTTGATCAGTCAACTCTTTAATTTCCACTCCACTGACTTCATGGTCTCAACAAAAGGAATGCATTCTTTAAAACATTTATTAACTTATGAACACCCCGCCCACCCGCATGGAAGAATTAACTCAGGAAAGGGAGGTCAGGATCACAGTGGAAGCAGATGTTCTATATCTGCAAGTTTTTTCATGCTATCTGAATACAAAGTTCTTCAGAAGGTGGGATCTTGTTACCAAACAGGCACTAGAAAAAAAATGGAATGATGAGACCCTGGTTCCAGGCATTTCTTGCAACAGTGATAGGTCCATATTATAATCATAGCAAAATGCTATAGGTTTCGGCTGTATCCTCTAACATACGAATGGACTGAACTGAAACATTGTGCTTTTTTAATTGTATGAGTCATTTTAAGTGCCATTCAATAATGTCTTTGTGGACCATTCACTTGTGATTACTTATTTGTATAGGACAACACTTCATCAAACATGGTTAGAGATGAGAGAGTTACTGGGACTTGTTTTTCAAATATGCCAAAAACAGTACAGTATAACATATAATTTTGTATCCCCTGTTTCTCCCACTCTTTTTCAATCTCTCTCATTATGTTGTCGATAGCTGTGTTTTTTAGTAGCTTTATTTTCCATCTCCCCGCGGTGTTGTTTTGCATTTCGGTCATTTACTGCAATTTTCGGTTCGGTCACATTCTGAAATGGTGCGCAGTTTTTGGGAAGCAGCATGAAAAGGCAGAAAACTACCATCTGCCTCTGCTCAACTATCTCACATGTGAGCTGAAAACTCAGAGAGATCGTGTGCTAGAGGCCAGAGCAGCAAGAATGGGGGGGGAGAACAGGAAGGGGGAGAGGGCCGGGTGGGGGGGGGGCGGGGACACGGAGGCCATGAGGGAGGCGAGAGCCCGTATAAGAGCATTGTGTGTCTCTGTGTGACCCCCTCACTGCAGTCCCGAAGTAAACTTCTTCAGTATTTGCACGAACCGATAAGCTTTTCTTCCAGAAACATGAGCTTCCCAACAACTTTCTCCATGCACTCCGGTGCCCTGCCATCGTCGCGGATTTCCATCACCCGCAGCACGCAGCCGGCGAGCTTCCGTGCCGCCAGCATCTACGGCGGTGCCGGCGGTATGGGGGCACGGATCTCCTCATCCTCCTACTCAGGAGTGCGCAGTGGCATGGCACCTGGGTCCTCCTTATCCTTCCAGGCGAGCGGAGGGGCAGGGGGGATCGGTGCCGGAGGGAGTGCAGGCAGCGGCAGCATGATCCTGGGGAACGAGAAGGGGGCCATGCAGAACCTTAACGACCGCCTGGCCGCCTATCTGGAGACGGTGCGCAACCTGGAGCAGGCTAACGGCAAGCTGGAGCTGCAAATCCGGGAGTTTCTGGAACAGCGGGGGCCCGACACCCGCGACTACAGCCGCTACAGCCCCATCCTGGATGATCTGCGCAAAAAGGCAAGTAGCAGAATTTAGTTGAGGGGATGCAGAAAGTTTATATTCAGCACCTGCTGGAGCCAAGGAGACAGAGAGAATGGTCTGATGGGAAAATACAAGAGAATAGGTAGAGGACATAAGGGGAATTAAAAGATGAATGTAGAGGTGCAGTTTGGAAAAACTACACAGAAACCAAGAAAAATAGCTAAAGACCCAATAAAAAGCACTTAACAAACCTTAAAAAAACACGTGACTGAGATGCTGACTTCATACTACTAGGAGGGGCAACTTAGATGCAATGCGTACAAAGTTTGGCTCGGAGTGGAAGCAGATATTACTCAGTAAGAACAATAGCCAAGGGGTGGGAAAGGAAGCGTCTGTTGCAAATTATGGTTTCTGGCAGATATTGATCAGATTCATTACACATCAGTATTTAGATTAATGTGGAGAAAGTACTTCATGTCTGGGCAAAAACAAACATCAGACAGCGTAATAAAAAAATAATTGTTGTGCATTTTTGTTTTTCCCTCCGAGTGTTTATGCAAGCAGTACCTGAGATGCTGAATGTGATCATTTTAGCTTTTGGTGTAAATTCAATGCTTTGATTTGTCTTTCAATGTGAAAAAAACTGAATTCTTGTGGCTTCAGTGCCGGTTACAAAGGAAATGTGCATTTGCAGAATTTAGAAAGTCACAATCCAGAGAAAAATCATTAAATCCTTATGTTTAGTCAAGCAAAGGCAGTTTTCATTCATGTCTTACGCAATTCTTGGAATTAATTTTTTTTCTTGGTCATTATAAAAGGTTATAAATGTTTTTATTTGAAGAAACTGAATGACAAGAAAGTATATATCCATTCTGTAACGGCATCAAGGGGTGTGGCTGTCCAAAAATTGAGTTGAAAATTCCCTTGTGACTACTTTGGAATGAGTCACTCAATTTTTTAGCCAAACTGAGTGTGTTGGTGTTGGGGGGAGTGGTAACCATGGAAATGGTCATAAATATTGTTCCATTTTGCATCCAAGAAGGCTCCATTCCTGAGTGACCTCACTCGCAGCTTGAGAACATATGTAACCTTTCAAGGAAAGCCAGAGTATTGAGAACAGATTGGCTGTTCTATAGAGTCATTTTTGGACTCATCACACAAAATGGCAAAATTAATCAGATTCCTCTGGTTTCAATGTACCCCATAACATTTATTGTGTTCTGCATTTACGGCCTTTTGCCAGGACTACTCAATGCAAATTATACAGTTTGGGCTGGCAGAAGAGGGGGCACAATTAATCTTTTGTCGAGAAAAACGGAAAACAGTTCAGCCCCCACAAAAGTGCTTCTTCCAAGCCACCACTTTGGCTTCCAGTATGAATAATGTGCACCGAATCTACCCTTCGTTTCTTTGGGTTACCATATAAACCTGTATTTTTTTTAAATAGGTGTTTGACATGACGGTGGACAATGCCCGGCTGGTGCTCCAGATTGATAATGCTCGCTTAGCTGCAGATGACTTCAGAGTGAAGTGAGTAAAGCCGCCTGTAAAATGCACGCTTAGCAGCATGGCACTGCATTGAGCTGGAGAACCTACGGTCTGACTATGTGATCCGCAGGTACGAGGCAGAGCTGACCATCCGTCAGTCGGTGGAGGCTGACATCGCTGGGCTGAGGAAGGTCATTGACAACACCAGCGTTAGCCGAATGAACTTGGAGAGCGAGATTGAGGCAGTGAAGGAGGAGCTGATCTTCCTAAAGAAGAACCATGACAATGTAGGCTGTAACCCAGTCATCTTCCATAGCCACTAATACAATGTAGGCTTTTGATTAGCCTATCCAACAAGCATGAGACTTACTTCATAGGTCATTTAAACACACACACACCCACACACACATTGTGGGGGACATTTGGTCCCCACAAGATAATACTAACACAATCCACAGACACAAGCACACACACATGCACAAAACCCTGGAGCTGTGAGGCCACAATGCAGTCTACTGAGTCAAATTTAATTCCTTCTTTCTCCCCTTTCCCCCTTTCTCCCCTTCCCTTGCTCTACAACAGGAAGTTACGGATCTGCGTAACCAAATTGCCCAGTCAGGAGTGCAGGTGGACGTCGATGCTCCAAAAGGACAAGATCTGTCACGAGTCATGGAGGACATGAGGGCAAACTATGAGAAGATGGCAGTGAAGAATGCAGAAGAACTCAAGGCCTGGCATGAAAACCAGGTAACCACTAACCCTTTACCCACCTCCTAGACTGGAAACAAAAAATAGCCTAATTCAATTTTCAGCCCATATCCATAGAGAAGATATGCTTTCTTATCTCCTATCTCCATTGTCAGTATGGCTTTCTCTAACTCTCTGTCTCTGATCCTCCAAGATCTCTGAAGTTCAGGCCCAAGTGTCACAGAACACAGAAGCCCTCCAGGGTGCACGTACAGAGCTGAGTGACCTTCGCAGACAGGTGCAGACGCTGGAAATTGAACTTGAGTCACAAAGGAATCTGGTAAGAGTCTTTCAGAGTTGACCCAACAAATGAAGCCCCATGGAAGTCATTGAAAACATGGATGGATGAACAACCCCATATATTCATCCAAATTTTTCCCCATTCTCTTTTCTCCATCACAGAAAGCAACACTAGAAGACACCCTACGAAACACAGACTTGCGCTCCAACATGGAGGTGGAGAAGTACAACAACATCATCCTGCAGCTGGAGGCGGAGCTGATGCAGCTGCGCAACAACATCCAACAGCAAGGACAAGAGTACGAGGCTCTGCTCAACATCAAGATGAAGCTGGAGGCTGAGATTGCCACCTACAAGAGACTGCTGGATGGCGGGGATCTCAAGTGAGTCGCCGCCGAGTGCAGCAGGAGTGGGTGAAGTGTAATGACAGGGAAAACGATGAACTAGCTGTAATCAGAGATGGAGAGTTCGGGCCCGGAATGTAAAAATCCAGACCAGTTTCAACCAGCCAGTTAAGTACTCTATGACTGTGCCTCTTTATGCTCAACTGGTTGGTTGAAACTAAATCACAGTCTGGGTTTTTGCTTCCTGGATCTGAAATTTCCACCTCTGGCTGTAATAATCAGCCCTGCCATAGCACCACCTTGTGAGTCATGCAGACGTTAATCGAATTCTTGTCTCTCTCTGCATGCAATGTCTAGGCTCCAAGATGCTCTTGATGAGCAGAAGTCCAGAGGAAAGTGACCCAGGCAGGCTGGAAAACAACTTGACTATGAGCAGAAATGAAGGGACAAAAAAAAAAAAGCTTGCAAGCTTCCGCCAGCCCGTTCATCTCACACCCACTGCCATGCTCTCGCTGTAATTCACTTTTTAATAAAAGCAAGTCTTCACCAGCAAACTGTCTCCTGTGTATCCTTACGAGTCACATGCTAATACTTACTCATTTCTGCCCAGTGTTCATTTGCTGTAAGCGAAGCCCAACCATCCATTTATTTTCCGTAGCCGCTTGTCTTATTCCGGGTTATTCGGGGTCGGGGGCCTATCCCGGAAGCTACGGGCACAAGGTGTAGAAATGAATCATAATAATAACCAGTGGCTGGTGGCTCAGTGGGGAGCCCTGTGACATCACTCTTTTGGGATGTTGGTTTGAGTCCCACTTTGGAGTTTGCATGTTCTGCAATAGTTAAATGCATAGAAACAATGCCCAGTATGGCATTCTGCCCAGTATGTCCTGTGGTTCCTGGGATAGGGTCTAGAATCACTGTGACCTTATACTGCATTACATGGATTATTTATATTGTGACCAAAAGCCATTGTACAAACCACAAAGTATTAATAAATTGAGTTACATATGCATATTTGTTTTGTTACCCAGGCAATAGTGTCAATTATTACTAATATACACTTAAGTGTGATTATTTTATGGATCGGCCCGAGTTTCAGCTTAATCGTGCATCGTGTAGTACACATGGGGAAACGAGCACCAATTAACCCCTCACGACCAGCTCCTCATCAGCAATCATATGGTCGGATGAAAATCAAACCAGTCTGAAACTCTGGTCGCCCCTCGTGAGGGTATCGTACGGCTGACGGCCCGTATAGTGTGCGCGCATAAATCGGGAGCTTTGGTTTTTCAACGCATGCAATTTAGTCGCACAGTCTGAGCTGGAGGTTTACAAAATGACTGAAAAATTTGCACAGTGTAAGCGACAGGAGGATAAGCAACACAATCACAATAACCAACAGATTTGCCAGAGTAGAGCGAGATCGAGGTTGCAATGGAAAAGCCATTTAAGGATTGCGGATGGTGTCTGGGGTGGCACTGTCTGTTGAGTTCCATGTAAGTGTAATGGCGCTTTTCCACTGCATAGTACGGCACGACACGGTTCAGTACAGCTCACTTTGGTTTGGCTCAGTTCGGCT
>JAODKN010000108.1:1265204-1278417 GCA_026774425.1 Petrocephalus zakoni
CCTGTTTCAGATTGGCCATCCATGGTGTGCTGTCAGGGACCTCCTGTTTCAGATTGGCCATCCATGGTGTGCTGTCAGGGACCTCCTGTTTCAGATTGGCCATCCATGGTGTGCTGTCACAGTTATTCCTGACAAGCATGCCGGGAACTGTCTTGCATATTTTAAATAGCAGCAATCTGATGCTTTTGTTCTCTCTGCTTCCTGTGAGTTAAATTAATCATGTAATGCTATATATGATATAATATAAATAAATGTGTTGTAATGTAATGCTATACATGATACAATATACATAAATGTGCTGTACACCATTATACAGTATAATAAACACAATAAACTTAGTAACATAGTTAATGCAATAACCTGGCTATTTTGTATAACTTTTTTTAAATAACAAGTACCGTATTCATTTGGCAAAAGACTTCCCAGTGTAGTGATTATATATAAACCATTTTAATAATGCTGTATGGGATTTCATTGGTATATGCTAGAAATAAATGCCAGATTTTCTTTCAATGGAGGTTCCTGCGTGTGAATATATCCACAGTACAGACCTCCACCGTTCACTGAGCTAGCCTGACATGCACCCAGGTTTGGGGGACCCTTCCTAAAAGGCAGGCGTCAGTAATTGGAGACGCTGACTAGGGGCCATGGCATCTACAGTGAGGACTGTGTTGTGGGTGGGGGTGTTAGGGGGGAAGACCATTACTGTTCACGTCTCACTGAGATTTCTCATTGAGTTCCCCTTGGCAGTACTCAAAGGTCATGGCTTCCTAAACAGAGGTTCAATGTATATTTTTTTTTGGTGGGGGATGTGGGGAAATTAAGGGTTAAATTCTAACCTGGAAGGAAATGTTATCGTTAACGTTCCAGGCATTGTGTTCCTCCGTGCAGCACGGAAAACTGGTGCTGAACACACTCTTGATGTTTTTTTGCATACTATTTTAGATATAGCATGTTGTAAAAGGACCAGCAAAGCATAAGCTAAGGCAGGACTTCAAACCACAGAAAGGAACCACAAGTCTATAATTATTCTCTTAAAGAAATGTGGCAGCAAACATCACATGGTTCCTCATAAACCAAACTTTTTGGGGCTTTATGAGGGATTTGAATAACGTTTGGTTAACAGGGAGACAAGGATTCCTATTTGTTGAGATGGACTGTTCATATGAATTACACCGTCAACATCTATCAGGACAGGATTGTCAGTATCAAATAATAGGTGGGCCAAAAGACTCAGTGTGGTTAATCTGAGCTAGAAGTATTAAAAGAATTCTGAAAATAGTGCCATCGTTATTTTTGTATGTGTTTTAGTGCTGTAATTTGTGTGGTCCTTTTTCTCTTCTCCCCCACCCTAGTTCTCCGTCCCCCCTAACCTCTCCCTGTTCCCCTCATCAGTGATGCAGTCCAGTTGCCTTAAGAAAGCTAGTATATGCAATAGGAGGACAATACCATGCACCTCCTACGCAGAGAAAATCTGCCCCATTAATATAGGCATCCGGGTTTCACATACCGCCTGCCTTGGCTACTGGGAACAGGACAAGAGGAAGGAAAAAAACAGAAAATAGTGCAATTGCCTCCTGCAGTAGAGCTGCTTTAGTTGTCATTGACTTATGACTTACGTGACCCCACATCCGGTGGTGCAGGAGGTATGTATTGTGTACACAGCCCGTCAGCCTTTACTAAGGCCTTCATGGCCCTAGCACCCCTAAAAAGAAAATGGGAACACACAGACGATGCAGAAGCAAAATAGTTGCCATTGACATTTCCGTGGAACTTGTTAGTGGGTTTTATCATGCATGCCCAGGGAGAGAGAATGGTGAGATTTTCACTGGACAGTGACCATGTAATGTATGGATCCCTCACCCCTTTTTCACCATGCTGTTGGATAATGGATGCAGTGTTGGGCTTGTTGTGTGTCTTGGGAATTTTGCAGATGCAAATGGAAGTATGGGTTCAAGAACCTGTTTGGGTGACTTACTCGACCATTTCCTTAGGGTCTTGCTGTATAATTAAAAGGAAATGTGGAAGGAAAGGCGCAGATACGGTGTTCAGCAGAGGATCATTTTGATACTGGAGTTACCAGTCAAATACCCGTCAATCAGTGAAAAATTCAGCCTAGTGTGAAACCAGTGACTTCTTCCAGTCAAGTTCTTTAAAAACATTCCTGGAATATCAGTCAGTATGTAAGAATCTGCCCGTCTTTTTGGTACCATTTAGAACCTAATTAAAAGCTGATGACCGGCATTAGCTATATGACTGCTACGTTTACACTGGCTTCATGTGCATATCCACAGAAGTCTTGAACTATGAGTAGAATATACAACATAAAAGTTCTGCAGTTGAATACATAGCATTGCAGTTGAAACTTCTCTGCTCCCCCAAAACCTGGGGATCACAGCAAGCCAGCATGTAGGCTGTATGCTCCAAGCTCCATGCATTTCCTCACTGGTGTGCGAATTCATCATGGCAATTCCACAGTCATGCTCAGTGCAACTGTTTTTGTCACCATTACCTCTCTTCTGGAAAATTGTCTTCAGCCTGATGTCTGCGGTTAAGGATTCCAATTTGGGATCCAGCCACAAGTCAATGTGTGATTCCATCTAGGGTGTCTGGTGCCTCGTACCGTATGATTCCTTTAGCCTCACTATGACCCTGTACTAAAGAAGTGGATATAAAAATATAAATATATAATAATTATTATTATTATATATAAATTTATATTTGCATTTATATAAAACATAAAAATGAATGTGGCAGGACATTAGTGAGGGGAAATACAGCCTTGAAAATGTCAGTGAAAAGAGTTTCCTTGAACTGCACTGTCCCCAATAACTTGACCCTGCAGTAACCAACAAATTAACCATTGGATTGAAAGTAAATGGAGAGGTGGCTGAGGGTGGCATGGTGGCTCGGTGGGTGTCACGCTCAGCCCCGCCCTTTGTGTTTTTCCCCCTGTTTTGCCCTCAGGCGGGGCTTGATTCGCCGCACCTGTCCCTCATTGTGCTTTGCCTCGTGTGATTGCTCCGCTTGTTTCCCCTGATCAGCTGCCTCTTGTTTGACCCTTAATGTGCTGCCCTCTTTTAGTGAGTCTGTGTCCTGTGCCCCTTGTCTGGTATTGTTAATGCTATGTATGCTTGCTATCGCGCTTGCTCTCCTGTTTACCCAGTGTCTGCTAATAAACGCCCTTTGGAAGGGCTCAACCCCGCAGCCTACACTCATGGGTCGTTCCTCCCGCCGCAAGCGTGACAGTGGGAAGCACAGTTGCCTGCCAGGGTTGAATTTTATTTGGAATTAGGGATAGGAGTACGGTTAGGGTTAGTGTTTGAATTAGGTTTAGAGTTAATATTAGGGTTAGGATTGGGGTTGAGGCTAGGTTTAGGGTTGACATCAGAATTAGAGCTAGATATTGGTTTAGCATTAAGGTTATGACTAGGGTTAGGGTTGGGATTATGTTTCTGTGAGATAAGACTGAAGGTACATTTTGATAGGGTTTGTGATTACCACTCGGAGAGCCCAGCATTAGATTGTTGTCTGAAAAAATAATAGCTGTTTTATCCGAATTTAAGCATAGGGTTAGGGTACATTGCGGAATCCAGCCAGCCATGTGTGGTGTTGTTTTTGTTATCGTTATTTTTGTGATGTGTTAAGTATTAGTATTATATACCCACGTATCACTTTTGTTTTGTTTTTTTTCTCTTTGAAAAATAATTGGAGAAATACTTTCTTCTGCTTTAGGAGACAGCTCCCTGTGTCCCAGCTATTTGCCCTGACCAGGTACGATTATTAATTTAAATGTATAATGTACCTTTGCAAATTATGCTATGAATGTCACCTCTTAAACAAATACTTCACTCTCTTCCACATACTCTCAGCAACATTGTTATTCTGTTTACTCTCCTCTCAATACCACATTTGTAACAAACTTATTTATTGCTACCATGCCAAAACTGCAAGACATTATAATTGATTGAAATTGTGGGTGCAAGATATACTGCATCAGTCCAGGTTTGATGGTGATGTGAACTGATAGTCACTATTCTGAAATGTCATATTATACCTAATGTCATAATTTACCTTCTGAAGCTTCTTAATATTGTTGTTGCGGTCATTTAAGGTTGTGATTTTGTGACCTTTGTTCAACCTAGTTTACGATGAGTTATTTGAAGGTGGATAGATTTGTTTGCGCTATCCCTCTCTCTCACTCTCTCCCTCTCTCTATCAATCTCTTTGTTGCTTAAGGATTTGTATAAGGCTGTGTCCTACACTGAAGAGAGAAGTCTGCACGCCCGGTACCATGGATCTTCTCACACATACTACCTACTGTTTCACACCCTTAGTATTTGATGGTTTTTTCATCGTAACCTCAATGCCATCATCTATAATACTTACTGTATGTTATGTTCTTCGGCCTCCTTGCAGTTTCCTGATTTTCTGCACCATCTTTTGTGTCCTCCTCTGACGCTGCAGCCACAGTGTGCTTCGGGTGATGGACAGAGTGATGGAGAGTTGCTATAACTTCGATCTGACCTACATCACTGAGAAGATTATCTCTGTCTTCTTCCCACCTGTAATGGAGAAGCAGCAATACCAGGACAACCTCAAGGAAGTATCAGCCATGCTCAAGTCAAAGCACCAGGATAACTTTCTGGTCTGTCTGGAAAAGATGCATTACCCTCCCCCCCCCACACACACAGACAGACCTCTTTTTTGTACTGTTAATGTTGCCTTAACTTCTTCAAATCTTAATATTAACCCCCTGCTGTTCACAGTTCATTAACAGCATGGCCATTTCCTGTAGCTAAAGTATTATGTAGTGATATAAAACATTTGTCATGATGAGAAAAACATATGTTCATGTTCAGTGCTGGGAGATGTACAGTAATTTGTGATAATTCCAGTTTTTGACATGTAGTCTTCATTTGTATTGTCCCTTGGGTTTTTAGTGGTGATGGATTTGCCATGTTTTTAGGGTCCTGACAGGCTTTTACTTTTCCTTTAACGCAGATCTTTAATCTGTCTGAAAGGCATCATGATATGACACACCTTAATCCAAAGGTACTGAATCAATAGAAAATGACAATCTGTTGTCTGTCATAATCTACTTGTCTCATTTTGTACTTATATGTGTTTTTATATGCGTTTACCATTGTTAAGCAATTGTGTTCTGTTGTGTGTTTCGTGGAACTATTGTATCACTTTAAATAATGTACTGTATGTGTGTGTGTATATATGCATATATTTATTTATTTATTTATTTATTGAACCTCCATTACATGCCTGTCCTAATTGTCTGGGTTCTGCCATCAGGTCAATGACTTTGCGTGGCCTGACCAGCATGCCCCGCAGCTCGACAAAATCGCCACTATCTGCAAAGCCATGGAGGACTGGCTGACATCTGACCCTCAGCATGTGGTCGTCTTGTACTGCAAGGTTGGCAATCTGAACCTGAATTTCTAGTAACTACAGCAGATCCCTACAATGTACGCATGTTATCCATTAAATAAGAGACATGCTGATGGAAATAATTCAGACAAACACAAGGGCAGCTAGTCGTAAATAATGAGGTGGGGACACTCAGCGGTCAGAGATTAGGACTAGCTAATTCCTTATTGTTTCCATATTTTTCTTCTCAGGGGGACAAAGGCAAAACAGGAGTCATTGTTGCAGCCTACATGCAGTACAGCATCTCAGCTAGGTAACCTGCAACAACATTGTATTTCTTTGGACATTTCTTGGTCACTAATTTCTGGCTGAGTGTGTCTCTCTGTGCACAGGGCTGACCAGCTCCTCAGCACAATAGCCATGAAGAAGTTCTGTGAGGACAAGCTGTCATCATTTCTCCACCCATCTCAAAACAGGTAAAAAATCTACCTCCTACTTTCCCAAAGGATCCTTCCGTTACATCTCATCTCCTTCTTGTGTCTTTATTACTAAAGCATTAATTTGTAATTTCACCTTGTATGGGAGATTAAAGACTATCATTCCCATTAGGTATGTCTACTACTTTGGTGGACTGCTCTCTGGGACCATCAAGTTAAATAGCAACCCTCTCTTTCTCCACCAAGTCCTCATTCCCAATCTGACCAACTTTCAGGCAGGCAGAGGTGGGAGCATGTCCTTTGTTATTATGAAGTACAGACAAAGAGCTCTGTATTTTTTAATACTCAAAAATGTTTACGTGGATTTTCGGTTTTTGATCATGCAGGGTATTTCCCCTTCCTGAAGATCTACGAGTCCATGAAGTTGGTCTATACCTCAGGAGTCTAGTGAGTATGGTAGGAATAATGTGTATATTTGGATAGCCATAAATTTGTTGGTATTTTTAATGTCCTGAGTGCACCTTGTATACATGTGTGGCCCATTCAGTAACCCACAGAGCTCCACTGCCCAGAATCTGTGTGTGACTGTCGAACCTGCCCTTCAGCTAAAGGGAGACGTCATGGTAAGTGAAGCAGAGCTGTCTGTGGCAAGCAGACTTTATGTCTTTACCCAACACAGGAATTATAGCTACTTCCATCTGTCTCCACCCGCAGGTCAAGTGCTATCACTGGCGTTCTCAGGAAGGACGGACGGACACGATTTTTCGACTGCAGTTCCACACCGGCACCATCCACGGCGCTCAACTGTGGTTTGGCAAAGATGAGCTGGATGAAGCCTGTGCTGGTACTTTGGAAGGGATGGGGAGGAGGGAGATTGTAAGGACAGGCAGGAGGGAGGAATAGGACAACAGAATGACAATAAAGGGCATTGACTGCGACAAGAAAAGTACTTTAGAATGGAAAAATGGGAACTTAGTTGGAGCAGGTGCAAGTAACCTGATTTGTTGGATCTGAATTCCCCAGTTTCAGTTGTTTTATGGCTGAAATTCATAGCTTTGTCCATTTTATAGACAATCAGTTTCCCTCGGATGCTAAAGTGCAGTTTGTCTTCTCTTCTGGACCTGAGAAATTCAACGGTATTCTTCATTTTTTGCAATGGTTCTCCTGTCTACTTCTGATATTGTTTTGAATGGTTCATTCCCATGCTTTCTCTCAATTGTACTGCAACTGTACTTTCATTCTGCATGTACCAATCTTAGAACTGGATTACCGGAAGAATGACCCTATAGTTACAGTTGAATATTCTACTGGCCCTCTGGTTCGCTGGGACTCATACAAGAACTTCAATCTCCGACATCAGGACAGCATGGAAGGTAGCTTTAATAATCCATCATTTGTAAGGAAGTTACTTCTATTTTAAAAGTTTTGTTTATTTCTTCTGTGTTATTATGTACCCAAACATAAAGCATGTAAGGTTGACAAGGTCAGTGACAATAAGTCTGAACATACTTAGAACATACCTTCACCCTCTTTCTCTCAGATATTTCACACACTCGTGGGCCCCTGGATGGCAGCCTATACGCCCAAGTGAAGAAGCGCCGTGGGCCCGGCTTTAGCACCGTGTTTTCCATTAACGGGAGCCCCGTAGGCCCAGGAGAGCAGAGGCCTGGCCAGCATTTGCAGAGAGTGCTAAGCCCTACTGAACACCTCCAAGATCCTCCATGGCCTCCAGTTCAGATGGGCAGGAAGGAGCAGGGGTCCCTGGTGGGTAGCCCAGTGGGCAGAAATGAAAATGGAAAAAAGGAGAAAGAGGATAAGGAGACGGCCATCCTGGATAACACCAAGACGGCTCCACAAGAGTGTGCAGAGGCTGTAAGAGTTAGCTGTTGGTCCCAGAGCTGCAAAAAACCTTTATGCAAGGCCCCGGTGTGCCTGCCAAAAGTGTGTTGTCTGGATCGATGTGACAGCAGTGTCTTTCGTCCTCTCCCACCAATTTCACCTTACTCCCGTCCCAAAGTTTCGCAGAGTCCGCCTGCCCCTTACCAGCACCGTAATGGGCACTCTCACCTGTCTGTCCCTTGGCACCCACATCGCTGTTACTCGGAATGCTCCCTTCCTCACTTGTATCCTCATGGATCTTGTGATGCCCCTGTATCCCCACAGGCTCGCACCCTCCCCGCAGCCAGCAGGCTGCTCTGTGGAGTGGAGGAATGCATGCCATACCATCATCCTTCCCATGGGCACCAGCTTTACTGCCAATTCCCCAACCGTTACCTTCAACCATTTCTAACTGGTGGACCAGTGCCCACCAGGTGCTGCAGCCAGTGGGACAAATCTGCCCAAGATTTTAGCTCTATTCCCAACAAACAGCTCAACCAAAGAGAAGTAGTGCATTGGCGTGGAGAGCCAGAAATACATCGGGGGGATGTACCGAGGGAAGAGTCACATTTGGAGCAAGGAGATACAAATATATACTGGAACAGGGAAGCAGAACTATACCAAGGAACATGTCAGAGACAGAATGAGGAAAGCACACTACCCTGTGAGGAAGAAAAAGATGTAGATGTACAGATGGAAAGGGAGGAAACATTTTGGCATCATACAGCAACTGCATCCTTGCTTCTTCGTCACCCTCTTTACCCAGAATCCTCCTGCTCCCAGTCAAATAGTAGGTCCCACTCCTACCTGGACAGCAGCAGCAGTGGTTACGAAACTCCCCAGAAGCCCTGCCCTAGCTCCCCATACCAGCCTTCCTCATCTGAAAGCCAAGGTTATACCTCAGGCTATCAGTCAGACTCCACCTCCCCTCTGCCCACATATTCTGAAAACTCCATTAGCTCCATTCAATACACAGGCCTCCTTAGTACCCTCTCTCCACATTGGGCACTCCCCAAAACCCATTCGTCACCTTTACCGTCTCCAAACAGGCCTGGTAAGTTATTCTTGTGGGTATTGATTCTCAACTTGACTATAAAGCCAGACAATGCACTCCTCTTCACTCTACCTACTTTCCTCTTGCAGAGCATCTCCCAGATGATGCTGGATACAGTCCGGGTCACCTCATCCTCAGTCATGCACAAGTTGCTCACTCTGCAACTCTACTGGTCTCTAGACCACACAGTCCAGATCCACATGCTCAGAGGTAGCTATTCCATGTTGTTATTGTCAGTTCTTTTAATTATCTTTCTTAGCTTTTGATCTATCTATTGTTCAGTTATACTTATGATGAATTTATATATATAAAATATATAAATGTCCTGTGTTTATGTGATCCCTCAAGAAAAGATAAATATAAATATAAAGAAGCAAATAACTTCTGAGGCAGCTCCCTCCAGGGCTGTGGTTTTGATTTTAGGACTATCAGTGAGTGTATGGATTTACTATGGATGGATGGACTTCCTCTGGGTGTTCTGGTTTCCTTTCCAGTACAAAAATATTCAGTTTAGTTACGTTGTGCTTGCAGTGCTTTTAGCTTTTGTTTATATGTATGTGGCCTATGAAGGGCTGGCATCTAATCCACAGTGTCCCTTCCCCTGGGCATCCTGGAGCTGGCTCTAGGCTTGCTAAACCCATGCATTCTACATGTGGTTATGAAAAATGGATGAATTGAATTAAGTATTTTTTCTGTCTCTATCAGCCCCAGCACAGGAGACACAGAGCCCATTATATCTGAAGATTACTTAATTCCAAGCTTGGCTTCCTACCAAAGCAAGGAGTGTAAAGGCCGAGAATTCCAGACCCCATGCATTCAGCTCAATGAAATTCAAAATCAGATCCAAGATCTAGTCAACTGTGCTCCAGAAATACAAGAATCACACACTTCACAACCAGCATTAAGCAATCCTAATGTATCATCGAGCCATCATGATGCTTGCACAGTTATTGCACATGTAAAGTCCACTGTGGTGGAAGAAAGTCTTCACGGACCCTCAGCAGAAGCTAAAGTCACCACCTCTCAGCAAACAGACATCCAGTCTATCCTCTGCCCAGAAACCACCTGTGCAGGCCTGGGATCAATAAACACCACGAATGACACAGCCCAGGAGACAGACAGATGCACGAGAGAGTCTTCAGGCTTCAAAGCCATTCAAAGACCTTCCCCTGCTTCCCTTCAAGCTTCACCACAGCATGCCCCCACCTTTAAACACCTTACATCAATCTGTGGACCTGAAAATTCAGGTAATCTACAACCCGGTTCTGAGATAGATGGTGAGGACACCTATCACATACCCCGATCAGTGGATGGCTGCTCTACCCCATCTTTTCCTATGGCAACTAAGTATTACCCACTGAGCATCCCAATGGTTCCCTACAGCGGGTACACTGCTGTCACCATCCCCTCAAGACAGCCTCACCTTCCTGAAGACCATGGTGCATATTCCCCAGCGACACGACATGAAAGAGTTCCCACTGTGAGGACCACCTTGGCACCCCCAAGCAGCCAGCCCCCAGTTTGCCCCAACCTTCATCACACATTGTTCTCTACCGATGAAGAAAAATTGCCACCTTCCACGAAATCAAAGGAAGGGTCCCCCACCTTGAGCGAGGTGACACAGAAGCGGGTCAGTGCCAAGTTTGTCCAGGACAGCTCGCAGTTTTGGTACAAGCCTGACATCTCAAGGGACCAAGGTAAAATAATCTCTGACGTCCTTTGACAATCACTAACCTTTGCTCTAAGCAATCTGCAGTACTGGACACATCTTGTTTGATGTTTACCGACTTGTTAACATTTATATTTTCCCATGACATACTGTAGGCTGAATGATTCATTGATGAGTTTAATGATACATCTGGCTACCACTAGGTGTCTCACTAACCCACTTTCCATAGCAATCGCCGTGCTGAAGGGAAAGGAGCCGGGGACTTTCCTGATCCGTGACAGTAATTCCTTCCAAGGAGCTTATGGCTTGGCACTGAAGGTCGCTACACCTCCTGCAAATGCCAGCAGTCCCAGTGGCAGAGGTAACTGAACATACTGAGATTCAGAACCAGACTTCTTTAAACTAGTGCATTCTATTGACCAGAATAGTTGTTTTGCTGAGTTTGGCATTTAACATTTTTTCAACACGCGTTACATTCCTTCAGCTTTCTTTAGGGAACTCTCCTTCTGGTGTCCATCCATCCAATGGCATAGGAGAATATTTGATATTGGAGGGGACACAACTTAATAATTTAAGTATCAAGGTCTATTTATTGGGGAGAGTTAATTAATCCAAAATAAATATTGCCCCCCCTCACCATCCCAGTTCCTACACCCTTCCATCTTCCAACCACTGCTGGGTCACTAAGAGGGGAGGCATGAATCACACCCTAGGCATCATATGGCACAAGGCCTTGGTACACCCTGGACCAGAAGACATTCCATAGCGGATCCCACACACAAGTGCAATCTGCCAGTTCACTTAAGTGCATGACTTTCGTATGTAGGAGGTACACCGAAACAACATATATAGTAAATGTGTGTGTATGGTGTACCAGTGCCAACTTATCCATCCTTATGGCTCCAAGGTGACCCTCAGGAGCAGCTTGTGAGACACTTCCTCATTGAGAAGAGCTCTTGGGGTGTGAAGATCAGGGGCTGTCCAAATGAGCCCCATTTTGGTAAGCACAGAGAACATAGGATTCTATCAAAACAAGTTACATGTCTGAGCAGCAGTAGACATGCTACTGACTGATACCTTTCAACAATGAAATCCCTTTGATCAGGGGTGGGCAATCTTATCCGCAAAGGGCTGGTGTGTATGCAGGTTTTTGGGATAACCCTAAGGTCAGCTGTTCAAACCCAGGTGTGAGAATTCTTTAGCCAATCAGTCCTCTAACCCTACATGTACCCTACATGTAGAACTGAATGGCAGTGCTGGGTTTCTCAGCAGCTCCCCAGGCACTGGCGTGAGCTTTTTGTCTTTCCCAGGGAGCCTCTCCTCGCTGGTGTACCAGCACTCCATCATGCCCATCTCCCTCCCATGTTTACTCCGCATCCCTGAGTCCGGTGAGTAGCAGACCCACAGAGAACCAATGCAAGGTGCTGCCAGGCTAATCGTTTGATTGCAGGGGATCCTGGCCTTCTAAATTTAGTATGATGTTTTAATTATAATTCATCCATCTTATCTTGGTCAGTGTCACAGGGGGGGCTGAAATCTGGTAATAATAATACTACTAATAATACTAATAATAGTAATAATTATATGGTGTCATATTAACCTAACCCTAACCCCAGAATACACAATTGTGTGTATGAGGGCGTACCCACTGATGAGCTAGCATCCTGTCTAATGTCCTGTTTTCCTGGGATTCCCGGGTTCATTGTAACCCTGTGCTACTGTAGTTAACCAGTTGTGGAAGACGGATGGATGGTTGGATGGTTAACACTGCCATAAACATCAGGGACAATGGTGTGCAGTTTAATGGGAATTGTATATTGCTGATGATTTTAGTTTTCTTTTTTTTTTTAAATCCCAGACATAGTCACTGACATCCAGGACTTGCACACCGCCGACATCGTCTGCACAGCAGCAGATCTGCTCAAGCAGGGCGCAGGTGAGGGGCCTTATCTCCTGGCAATGTCCTTGCAGAGGAACTCAGAAAGACAGCGTCAAGGACAAAAGAATGTATGCCTGCTTTGGAAAGACAAGTAGTCTTTATGTGCATGTTTTAGGACAGTCGGTGAACTTTATTAATTTAATGCATGAAAAGGAGTTGTGACAATATTCATAGGTGTGACAGTAGGGTGTATGCATACCCGTCTCCCTGCAGCCTGCAGTGTGCTGTACCTAAGTTCAGTAGAGACAGAATCACTGACAGGACCCCAGGCAGTCTCCAAAGCAGCCAGCTCCACCTTGTCTCAAGACGCTCGTGCTTCGGCTATTAAGGTGCATTTTAAGGTGTCTGCTCAGGGAATCACACTCACCGACCAGGAGCGCAGGTATGTATGCCCAATTGTGCTGTGAACATCACTCACATCTGGTCACACAGGGATCTTTGTTGTAGATGGCCCAGACGTTAATAAGCTATTCAATTTGCGTCATTTTATGTTTGTGCAAAAAAAATTATGTTGAAGTTAAATGCCAGGACAAATATTTGTTCTTTTCCTCTGCAGGTTGTTTTTCAGGAGACACTACCATGTCAACAGTGTGACCTTCAGCAGCGTTGACCCACAGGACAGGAGGTAGGCCTGTTTGGCTGCATTTCCATGTGATGATTTCCGAAATTCACTAGGGCTGTGTAGGATTACAAATTTATAAAATATTTAATCAGATAGGTACATTGGATTTTGCATTTCGAGGTAAAGGTGGTGACAGTCTAAAGATCAAGTCTGGAAGCCCAGGTGTCTGAGTGATACTGTCAGGCTGATTAGATTACCACCTATACATTTGAAATGCACTACTATGCTGATG
>JAODKN010000108.1:1294033-1309038 GCA_026774425.1 Petrocephalus zakoni
AGTGAGTGAGCCGCTTGCCCTTCGCTTTTGTCCCAAACTGCTCATTTCCGTAACCAGCTGTATGGTACTGAATGAGCCACTTGCCCTTCGCTTTTGTCCCAAACTGCTCATTTCCATAACCAGCTTTATGGTAGTTAGTGAGCCGCGGGTGAGCTGCTTGCCCTTCGCTTTTGTCCCAAACTACTAATTTCCGTAACCAGCTTTATGGTAGTGAGTGAGCCGCAGGTGAGCTGCTTGCCCTTCGCTTTTGTCCCAAACTACTCCTTTCCATAACCACTTTTATGGTAGTGAGTGAATCGTGGCTAGAATGTGGGTCGCCCACCGCTTCATTTCTACGGTTTATATCAAGACCTCAGGGTTTTTTTTTGTCACATTTTTGGGACAAAAATTTATGGGAATTTTTTGGGAAGGATTTATGAACATGTATTCTGCTTCTCAATTATGCAACAAATTAGTGATTATTTTCCTATTTGGGTATGATATTTAACTATTACATCGATGTGATAACAAGAATATGCTATATTATTGTCATTTTAATGTACAACTTTTGATGAAAATGGTGGGTAAATTATCTGACATATGTATTACTTAAGAAAATGTTATCATAAATACCCTTAATTGCCCCATGACATTCTAATTGCTTAATTCAATGATGTTCTAGTTTTATGCAGTTTGAAGGTCTCCCTAAATCCAGTACCTTTAATGCCCTATTAGTTGGCTGTGCTCCCTATTAACATTATAATATGTTCCAATTTATATATCTTGATATTACACTGAAGCAGCCTGTACCACCTCTGTTAGAAGAGGCTAGAGGCATCCTTGGGTGGTTGTCATTTAAGTATGTACAGAGGTGTTGCAATTTATTGACAAGGGAGACTAAAAGTGCTTTGAATCATCACTGAAATATCAGGACGGATAGAATTGCTATTTTAGGCCAATGTCATAACTTGAATTAATTTAATTTGATTGCCTTGGTATGACATTGTCATGGTGACAGTGAGAGTGACGTGACTTAAACATTTCTGATCTCTACTGATATCTAAACAAACTGTGTGAGAGTTGGATAAATGTAGTTATTTTATTTAAGCGGTTAGATGCTGATAATCAGTATGGCTGTTTTATTATAGTTCTTTAATCGATGAAGATTGCGGAGCTGAGAAATTATCCCTGGGTTTTCATCACACTTCTTTTGTTTTTCCCAGGAACAAATGATACCTTTTTAATATGGATTGTAATGTTTAGATTGGTCACCCTGTCTTAGGGAAATATAATTATGCTGAGAGGTGTCTGAAATTGAACTTCCACACCATTGCTCTGTTTTCTGCCAAGCAGGCTGTCTGTAACGCTTGTCAAAAGCATGTGATGGAGCAGCAGGGAGAGCTGAGGAATCCTCAGGGGTGGACGTGTTTGTGATACTCCGTTTTCGGCTCAGCCCATTTCAGTTGCCTCCTTCGGGCTTTGTTGCATTGGGTGCATGACCACGTTCGGGCCTGTGGCGGGAGGAGTACAACGTGAAGTGAGGCCTTTTAAATGTGCGTGTGTCCTTGATGGGAAGATTGACGTCAGATATATCTGGCCTTTGGTCAAGCCACTGCAACACCTACGCCGTCAGCCCCCCTCTTTGAGTCCTTCGTTCAGTGGCCGTGGAAAGATAGGCTTTTATTTATACTGACTGTGTCTCTGAAGAGGCCCAATTTTAGGGGCATCTGCTCTGCTGCTCATGGCCGGATCGGGAGGTGGGATGGGGGCTTTGTCGAGGGGAGAGAGGAGGGCTTACGTTGAGCATTTTGGAATTGGACACGAGACACAGGGCCCCTCAAATGCCCCCCCCACCCACCCACACACACACACACACACACACGCACTCACACCCAGGCCTGGGTGTCACAGTCATCCGCCTGGTTATAGCAAACCCTCTGATAAGCTGTGTCTGCTCTTTGCGAGGTAGAGGAAGCTAGAATGCTACATTACCGGCCCTGTCCCCTAAAGTTATTTTTTATTTTTTGTATTTGGAGGCAGCGCAGTGTAAATTTGGAGCCAGACACAGTGCTTCACTGTGCTTAGCGGGTCATTTGAGGTCTGCTTGCTGCAGATTTGTTTTATGTCTGTGCTTGTAGTGAATTGGCCAAAGGTATGCAGTAAAACACAGCGTCTGCATTTTCCCTTATTCACCCCCCTCCCTCCATTTTCTCTGGAAATCTGGGTGGGAGAAGGCAAGTTTCTGGCAGTTTGAAAAATGATGTGATGCAGTATGTAATGATATGTTTAAACTTTGGTTACAGTTCCCTTTTTTTGTGCTTGTATAAGTATAGGGGTGGTTCTGTCGTTCAGTTTAAAAGTTTTAAACGCGCAGCCCGCAGCCTGTTGCTCACATTCTTTAAAGCTGCGATGGGTTTTTCCTCAGCCCAAGAATGCAGTTGCTGCTAGCGTATACATTTGGTACTTATTTGAACACGCCCTTTGCGTCGGAGCTCATGTGCAGAACAGGAGCGCTGGGGTTCGCACATGGTTTCGGCGTTTCAAGAAGCACAGTGCCGGGTTATTTGTTTGTGTGAAAGCGTTGTGGAAAACAGCTCGTGATTCAAAGCCAGGGGTCCTTTTGAGAAGCTTTCAGAAGCTTGCTGATCCACGTTGGCGAGGCAGCGGGTATAATTGTGCCTTCCAGATGGAAATTAAATGCATCTATCCCGAGCATTGACAGAAGATAGCTTCATTTAGAAACAAAAGCGTGCTACTATGAGGAAGTTCTTAATTACAGTGGAAGTGCATGCATTCTTAGAAAGTGTCTCTTAGAAGGAGATGTGATAATGTGCTTTCTGAGTGCAAGCAACAGTATTTTATCTGGATATTGCCTAATGTTTTATTCTCACATCGTACCGTTTCGTAAGGTTTTCTTGAGGGTTTGTAAATGATGAAAAAGGAAGTCGACATGGAAAGGCAATGGAGACTCTTTTCCGTAATATCGTCGATGTAAATCCAATGGCTTTCCTTGAATCTTCATGTTCATTTTCTGCAGAAAACATCCAGAATGAGAAGTACATTTTAAGTATTATTATTAAAAACGGTGTCTTATTTTTCCATCTCTTTCTGCAACACTTTTTTTTTTTTGTTTATTTTGTATATTTGACTCTGTAAGTGGATATCATCTCCAGTGCTTAGTTGTTCGATTTCATTTTGACATTTATTTGTGCAGGATCTACACAGCCTGTCTCGTAGTGGGAGGAGCTTTTGGTTTGCAGTCACATGTGTTTTGGGGGCGTGACCCCGCTAGCTTCAACACCTTCCGCTTGTTCTTCGCTCTTCAGGCGTGTCTGGTGGGCAGCTGGCTGTGGCGGTGGGAATGGGGCGTTGACTATCGATAACGAGGGTCACAGACCTGGAACCCAGCCACTGACGCTGAAAGGGCATTTTGAAGGTGGCAGTTTATTGAGGTTGGAAGTACAGAATGCGTCACTTTCCTGCGAGCTGGCTTGGCTCACCTTGATGCTGTGCTTCTAAATAGTGCAGCTGGTTTTCTGCATAGTTAAGATTTTTAAATCACTGTATAAAATTTTACTTGCGGCACAGTGATCTGAGACAAGCACAGCAGAGATGAATCGAACAAAGAACTTTTTCCGTAGAAAAAAAAAATAGGTACAGGGTTCCTTTAAGGAATGAAACATAAAGCAGTGCTGCACACTGGCTGAAGGAACACCTACAGCTCAAACAAGTGGAGCAAACAAAAGCCAAGAAGCTTCCGCCTTGCTTCCTTCAACACTTCTCCTGCATCTCCTCGGCTGAGCCTGTGTAATGCACCAGCAGCTCAGTCTGTACGGACAGGGCCAGCTGAATTTCATTGACTCACCTCATGGTCAGTTGCCACAGAAAAACCAAAGATGACCCAGGCCCAGCCCTGTGCAATGGCTTTGTGTCCTTCTAGCTGATGCATTCCAGTAGTTTATTTTGCATCCCCCCCCCCCCATTTCATCTCACAATTTTTGGTCACACAGTATTCTGAGAGTGCTTTCTGGGGAAATGCTGTTTGTTTCTTTGCTTTCTTGATTCTTTATCTTCCTGGGATGTCTTAAAGGGTGGAGTGTGTAGTTCTTTCATAAGGTCCCTACCTAATTGATTGCTTTCTTTGTATATAATAGGTCATAGGCCAAACCTGGAAGATGGTGGGTGGGGTGGTGGGGGGGTGATCTGACCGGTTGAGGTCTGATGATTGCTGTAGGCATGCTGCTGTGTGGGTGGTGGAGGACTAAGATGTCCAGCTGAGCAAAACCCCTCAAGTAAATCAACCCCCAAGCCACAAAAAAAAACTAGCCAGACATCTCCGTGTTCAGCCTTGCATAAGGCCGGCGGTTTGGGGAAGGAGCCCCGTCTCCTTCCGGGACGTGGGTGGCCCCATGACATGAGATGGGTGGCCTGTGCCTGTTCTACCTTACGTCAAAGTGCCTCTGTTGCTCCTGCGTGGGATTGGGAGTGGTGTGACGCATGCTGGACAACGAGAAGATGAGTAGCAGTCACTGCCAAGTGCTGAGCTGGTTGTTTTCCTGCCTTTTGTTTGGTTAATTGACACCAGAATTGTAGACCAAAGGGGAACTTTTCAAAAATGACGCATCACTCTGAAGTAAAGCATGCAGAAAGTGTGAGATTATATATTCGTGTTTTTGTGTATGTTTGTATATATGTATAATATAATTTATTTATCACTAACACGCAGACAAACCAAATTGTGTGTTACATGGATGTGTATGATATGTTCTTAAATCAAAAGTTCTTAAATCTCTTTGAGTTGAATGAAATATGACTGAAATACTTGGTGGATTTTATTTCTGAGTTCATTTTATCCTCAGTCTTGTACTAATCTGGAAGTGCATGTTGATAAGAGTAGTCTCGCATTGCAGTGGAAGTCATCTCATATCGATAGATTTAATGCTCTTCTTGTAAGAAGAGCATTAAAGCAAACCTCATATTACTTCAACAGACATTTTAAGGCAACTTAGTTAGTGCATTTGTTTGTCTTACAACTGGGCAGTATGATTAAACTGCCCGGCTAAACTTCAGACTCATAAATTACTGGAAGTAGGTGCTAGAGTTGAAATATAATCAATGAATGAAATGCGTACAGCTGCGAAAAGGAGAGTGTGGGGAGGGAGTGGCTAAGGCTACCTGAGAGGGCACATTCACAGGCTGTAGCAGTGCCCAAGTACGCCCCCTGTCTGTAATGACACACACAAAATTAACACAAAATGACACAAAATTCCTCCTGTTGTCACCAGTAGTTATGACTTTTCGTCCATCCATACATCCATCATTAACTATGATCCTGGAACCTGTCCCAGAATGCACAGGAGAGTGTGTCTGAGATGCCAGTCCATGGCACACATAGTCTGTGGGTAAGTTTTTAGTCTGCTGGAGGAATCCCGCATGAACTCAGGGGGAACATGCAAACTCCACACTTGCACAGCCCTGGGGGTTTGTAAGTAGAGTACTGCCACCTGAATTAAACATCACCACTAAAGAAATCAGGAACAAAGGAATGGCCCCGAGAAGTCATTGTTTAGTAACTAACATTCATGTAAGTTCCAGAATGGCGGCCCATAGTTTAAAGGTTGCATAACATTAGCATCCTTGTTGGGGTCTTTCTGGGTGATTGTCAAACACAAAGGAGGTTTTCCTGTTGATGTTAATTTACGTATGGTCAGGAAAGATGGAGCTCCTATGCGGATATGGTTAGATGTATTGTGCTGACCTGGAGCTGTTATTAAATAAATATGCAGAACATTTATTTATGCATTGATTATGTTTCCAAAATTACTATACATGTAGAAACCAATGTCCCCTGACAGGAAAGGTTCTGCTTGAGGCCTTAAACTGGTTACAAGCTTTCGGGAGGTGTGGCATGCTGGGTTTGTGGTACCAGATGGCTTTGCCTGTCCCTCATTCCCAGCATTTTGTATAAATCACTGGTTTGTTTTGTTTGAACGTCCCCCAAGTAAAATGGTACAGGCCTGACCCCAAGAGGAGTGCCGTGCTGCTTAGTTTGCTTTGACCCTGACACACCCTCACCTCATTTTTAATTTTGCTTTACCTTATGGACATTTAGTTGATCTGAAGCCGTTGAACAAAGAATTTTGCCGGGTTCACAGCTGGATGCCCAGGAAACAACAGCTGCCGTGGGAATAATATTATAACCGATGGGCTCAGCCGAATTGGAGGTACACCGAAATGATGCATGCTGCTCTGGTTTTTGGGGCTGCATTTTAGTGTTGAGGAGCAGGTATGATTTATGGCAGTTTAGACCACACCGGGTGGAAACCATATCCAAGTGCCCCTTTTCCGCTGAGGGCTCCATAAATCACGGAGTGGTGAGGGGTGGGACAGGCTCAATTAATCAACTGCATTGATCTCTTTCACTCAAGGTGTGATCATACAAGTTTCCCTTATTGGGCACCCAACCATAGGTTTCCCTTATTTTTATTGGATCAAAGAACAGGTGTTGGGGGGGGGGGGGGATGATGGTCAAGCCCATGTTTGCCACCAGGGTGGCAATGTGGAGGAGCTGTAGTGCCTGATGGGAGCAAACGTGCCATAAAGCCTGCATGGCAGAGTAGCTGGCTGGGCGGCACAAGGGGAGTCCTGTCAGGCCCTCTTAATGCTTGGGTCTGTAGCCTCCTCACTGCGCTCACTTTGGGATCGTTCTGTGGCCGGCATTTACGCAAGCATTTTTTTGTTAAAAAATATTTATTGAAAAATAACTCTGGAAACAGTGGTTTAGTTTTAACTTTTTTTTTTTTTTTTTTCCATCAGAATCTGTTTTGTACAATTCTAATAATTGCTATTTCCACCATCATTCATTTGTGCATAAGTTTATATAAAAAAAAAATATATATTTATATAAAAATATAAATTGCTCAACTTATTTATGAATTGCTCTACATTTATATCGAGGTTCTTATGCATTTTTAAGTATTTGAAATGTATATAGAATAATTGTTTTTTAATATTGATTAAAATAATATTCTGTTTAACAGTGTAATGGTTTTTAGATTCAGCTATGAATTTTACAAAGTAATCAGTTGCGCGGTTACCGCAGACGGCTGAATGTGACGGACCCACACAGTAACGCTCCATGTCGCTCTCCACCCAAACTTCCTTTCTGCCGTCTTGCACCGGCCCCCAGCAGTTTTCCTAAATGGCCCGTTTTCGGACTATCTGCCACCTACTTAGCATCCGGATCAAAACACAGAGGACATTGTTGTCCCGAATGCCACGTTTCATTCAGCTGCAGCGTCGCCTTTTCACACAAGCGGACCACTATTATGTTCCCCGGTCTTCCCCGCACTTTTGGCTGCACGGTGCCGCCAGTTTTTCCCTTTCTGCCAAGATAAGCAGAAGATAATAAGGAGGTCATCGGCAAACACAGGCCTGGTCATGAACAAGCTGATTATTGTCGCATCTGTGACTCTGTGCCCCTATCGCAGCGTCCGTGGGGCCACGGTATTTTCGGACTCCCATCTTTAATGGCCCTCTCTCGGCGGCACTTCGCTGAGGTTTCGGAAAACTTTAAGCTGTGGTGGCCCAAATTTGAATTTGATGTTTGAGGAATAGTTCTCCAAACATGGAAAGTAAACAGTTCTAATTTAGTGTTGGGTAGCAACACTCTCTGCACTCAGAAGATCCCGGCAGCACCGGCTAATTTAAGATTCGGAGCTAATCGGGTTTGGAGAAGTGAACCTCGTCATGGACAATCCAAAGGACAAAAGGACTATGGTATATTCTGATGGGTTTTGCCTTTTTGTTTAGCTTAAATATGAGTCAATATAGTTAGATTATTTATTTACAGTGATTCAGTTTTATGTGTCCATTTTGCAGTAAAAGAAATTCACGTTGCCTTGCACTTTCCAATCACTTTCAGTAAATCCAGCAATTTAGTTTCATTTTATTCAAAAGAGAATTGTTTACAAGCTATGAAGAAGAAAATGGAGCATTGCACATAATTGCAGATAGATTTTCTTGGGGAGGTGCAATTTAGGCTTTTGGTTTAAAAATTATGAAAGTTAAACTTAATTGGCGGTTCAGAGCGAGGTACATTTAAGCTAATATGCATCTGAATTGACAAAACATACAAAAATTCAATAAAAATCATAATGCAAAAATGAGTATAGTCTTGTTTGGTACACAGGTCCATTTTGTACTCATTTAATGTAATGGACATTCTCCATTCAGGTTCTGATTTTTTAAAGTTATTAAAGTACTTTTATTTGGTAGAAGTAGCCTGAGTGCAGTGCCCCCCCCCCCCCTTCCCTGCCAGAGAGCCTCACAGGCCAGTTTCACTTCGCTGTAGATAGTGCGTGCTCTCCGTGCCCCTTGTGCTGGGGGTGCAGCACCGGTCGCCACTGTGGTGGTGGCCCCTTAGAAGATGACACCTTAGCCGGCCACCTGTGTCACCTGGTTTGTCGACCTGCCCCGTCTGTCTGACTCCCCACCCCGACCTACTATGGGTTAAACATTAATTCCTGTGTTTGCCTGAGTGGAAATGGGCCACTCTCTTTGAGCATGAGTCATTCTAACATCTCAGACGCCTAGTTGGAGCTGCTCAAATGGTTATTCTCAGGGCTAGTGGTAGCAGAATGTCAAGCTGCCGCCTCTGTTCTCGGCTAGATTCATTCCCATTTGTTAGTGCCACCGCACAGCTTGGCTACAAGGGTAGGACACAGGCACTAGATAAGTGTTTATTGCAGGAACAAAAACAGCACCAGTTGGGTCCATGGCCCCTTTAAATGGCAAACTCAACCCCCACACTCAAACGTCACAAAGGGGCCACTAACGTTCAAACCGCTGTGGCCACAACACACCTCATAAGCCACCACTTCCCTTAAATCCACCCAGCTGACCCTGTTTAAACCATAATAAGG
Source organism: Petrocephalus zakoni (assembly GCA_026774425.1). Lineage (NCBI taxonomy): Eukaryota > Metazoa > Chordata > Actinopteri > Osteoglossiformes > Mormyridae > Petrocephalus > Petrocephalus zakoni. The sequence continues at coordinate 1,302,937 of JAODKN010000108.1, forward strand.
CAATTAGTCTACACAGGGCCAGCTGGGTTTCATTAAGTGCGGAATCTGTAGCAGGAGGCTAGTGAGCAATCACCATGGAAATGCGGGAGATCACCCAAATACAGACCGGTGACCTCGCTCCGCCCTATGCTCATTCACTACGTGGAAATTTATCCCATAGTAATTATAACGTTTTCACAAATGTATCATTTCTAAAAAAAAAAAAAAAATAATGTGGTTGGTAATGCCAAAATGAAGAATTTCTCTCGATGTTGACCGGCAAATAGTTTCAGAAACTTTAATTTGTTGTTTTTATTTAGTTCTTTGTTTTGTTGTATAGAGCCCTCAGATTGTACTTTGTAAAGTACCTTAACATTGACACATTGATTCAGTCTGTTTAATTTTTTTTTTGGTGGCTTAAAGTTTTTCATTAAACACGGTGTCAGACTTAACTGAGGAAATCTGTATTCTTAGTCATCTCTCATTTGATCCTTTATTGTTCCTGTATTTGAAATTTTAATAAATGTGTCTCCTTTATTGTCAAGTGGTGGGTGTGGTGGCCAGTTCCCTTCCTAATTAATTTACACTGATTTATTAACATTGTTTGGATACTCACGTGATCTCTGTGAATGTGACCGGCTTACCATCAAACCTGTGAGTGAGCTGGCACTTTACTCATACAGAAAGGTTGTCACGTTATGCTACAGTAGTAGTACCTAATGTCACATTTTGCAAACGATGCTGAACAGCTAAAATCCATTTTGACAGTTCTGGCAAAAAAATACGAGGATTTTCGGAGTGACTGGAACTGAACTTTGTTTTTTTCAGCCTGAGTTGTTTTTGAGTCAAAAGGAAGAACCTGTTATGGGCTGATTTCATTTATTCATTTATATGTTGTGATATTAAGCATAATCCAACAAAGAATTACTTGAAAACGGTCAGCTCAAGTGGTTAACCTACATAGGTTGAGTTCACTACATTTAGACCATGTGGTCACAGGAATGGATCTGATGTGTTTTTGCACATCCTGGTCATTGTGGGTGCCCAAAGGGACTTAATGTTTTCCAGGTTGTCTCAGCTTGTAGAACTTGTGTAGTATCTTTGATTTTTGTGTTCCACAGTACATGATTTCAGATAGTTTCCAAGAAAGACCTTCCTCTAAAACTGCTCCTCTCGTACTGGGAAAACGACTGACTCCAAACTTCCGTCTCACCTTTATATGTATACGTGTCTTAAAAAGGAGAGCAAGATGGCATGTGGCTTTGTACTATTGTATTGGAAGCTTCTGCTCATTGCACGCACAGAGCCTGTAAGGTCCAGTACCTGCTGCCTTTTCTTCTTGAGAAAAATATGCATTTTTGTTTCATTGCTGGCACAACTTTCCTAGAATTGAAGGTGTGTCTATGGGTTAATTCTGAATTATTTTGGGTGTATTGTCAAACCCCTTGCCTAGCAGCCAGTCTGTTCTTGATTCTGGATTATATTTGGCAGATCTAGCCCATTCCAGTTTCTGTATTTAATTTTAGCACGCTTAACCACATTTTAGGGGTATTGTTATCACTTTGAAGCACAAATATAATATGTGTAGCATTGTTGTTGCCTCAGATTTGACATATTTTACATATTAGAGTGAATCATGGTTGGCAGGATGATGGTTCTAAGAGTGTGGTGCAAAGGTGCTGTGAACAGTCGCGCATCTTATTTTCTGGGAAAACTGGTCACCCGAAGTGGAACTGTGAGGTCCTTGATTTTGTCCGATTCTTTGGTTCCCACTTGCGACCTCAGACAGCTTTAGTGAAGGTATTGGGGTTTTGCAGGGAGGAGGTAAGTTTAGACATGGATGGCAATAAATATGGAGGACTGGTTGGGGGGGGAGTTGGGCAGCGGAACTGGGAAGGTTCTATAATCAAAGGTGAGATCCTTTGTGTGAGATGGGGCTTGTATGGGACTTGAGGGTCTGATACGCTGGGCATTGGGGCGAAGCTGGAGTACTCGCAGCTCTTGCTCCAGCTGGATGTTTGAAGCCCTCATATCTGATTGGCTATGCGCCATCCTCTGTGAAACAACTTGAGGAAGTTCCTGTGAGGGCCTTGCGGACAATGGAGAACAATGTTGAGGAGTCTAGCCAGCTGATTGATAGCATCAATTGAGAGTGGAAAGACCAGAAAAAGCTGAGAAATTCTCTGTGATGGAGACCTCGATGTCAAGAGGTATTATGAAGATGTTTCAAAGTACGGCATTTTAAGATGTTTTTGTTGATAAGCAATTAACGGTCTTTAGTTCAGTTTTGCCATCAGATTTCCACAGTCATTAAAGATGGAATTAATAGTGATGGACGAAAGAATTGAATTGAGTATGTGAATGGAAAAAATGACTTGTTATGGACTGATCTGCCTTGTACCCTGTGTTGCCGGGGAAATTCACCCAGCATCCCAAGGCCCTGCACAGTGTGCAGAGAGGTAGATGGATTGGGGGGCATGTGTGTCCATTTTGTTAAACACTTTGCTAACTGCTACCCAAGTCACAATTTTTGTTTATTTGATATTTGTACTAAGAGGGATCTAACAGAGGGATCTGTTATTTGACCGACAGCTTAATCTAAACATTTTTACGGTAGCTTATTGCATTAGCCCCTTAAGGAACCAGGAGTGAAAGATGCAGCCTGCTGGTCTTTAAGACGGGTCTCAGAAGCCTGCATGTCATGCGCCAAGCCCAGCACTTCTTCTCCCCGCAGTGATGGAGGCCACAACGGTGAGCACCTCGGCTGCCAGCTCGGAGGAGTCGGACAGAAACGTGCCGCGAATATGTGGCGTCTGTGGGGACAAGGCCACCGGCTTCCACTTCAACGCTATGACCTGCGAGGGCTGCAAGGGCTTCTTCAGGTGAAGTAAAGCATCTGCAGAAGGGCCGCCATCAGAGCTGTGCCTCCTTAATGTTCGGAAGCAAAGTCTGATTAAAGTCTGATTGTCCCCTTACTGAAGCAGGTGTTTTGATGTGAAACCAGAAAGCCAGATGAGGAGTATCAGGCATTTTTATATTTTAAATATGACAAATGGGAAATAAATACTGAGAAATATTAATAGATCACTTCTAGGACAAAGAATTAAACCTAGAACATCCTACCAGAATACGTGAGCTCCCCTAATTAATGTGGAAGCACCAAGAATGCATAACGGCACTATTTTTTGTGAATATCTCCATCAGCTTTGCACACCTTGACTTCTCAAGTTCATCCCACCCTTCCTTGAAAAAAAAAATGTTCAAGCTCCTTTGAATTATCAAGACCTCCAGTTCACAGCATGTTTAAGTAATTCCACATTTCTTCCTCGGAATTGAGCTATGGGCCCTGACTGAGCAAATCCATGCCTTCGATCTTCCTTTGCTGAAGCCATTCCCTGGTTGACTTGGATGCATGCTTTGGGTCGTTATCTTGTCAGAAGGTGAAATTTCTCTTCATCTTCAGCTTTTTGACAGAGGCCAGAAATATCTTGAAATTTGGAGCTAGACATTATCCCACCTGTCTTCACTAAAGCCGCTTTTCCAGCTGAAGAAAAGGAGCTCCAAAGCATAATGGTTCCACCACCATGCTTCACAGTAGGTATGGTGTTCTTTGGATGATGAGATGTTGTCGTCTTTGTGCCAAACATATCTCTTAGAATTAAGGTTAGAAAGTTAAGCCTTGTATCCCATTTTCCCAAATGATTTGGTGTGATTAAATGTATTTTTGCTTGATTTACATAATCCTGGCTGTTTCTTTGTGAGAAATGGCTGCCACCATACCCCACAGACCATACATGCACAGAATGTGGGAGATTGTCACGTGTAAGAAGTGACCAGTACCATAACTGAGAGAGGTTCCTGCAGCTCCTTTACTCTTGGCAGCCTCCTAGATAAGTTTTCTGCATGTCTTATCACCATCTGTGGAGGGTTGTCCTTATCTGGGCAATGCGCCTGTGGTGCCACAGTTTCTACGATAGTCTTCACAGTGGTCCACGCTACATGTAGTGTCTTTCATAACTGTTTTATATTCCTCACCTGATCGGTAGACTTTGACTGTAATTTTCCAGAGATGTTTTGTAAGGTCTTTGCAGACCATGGTTCTCCCAGTTGGATGCAACCATGAAAAAACAGGACAGACATGATATGATTTTGAATGTTACTTCTGCTATAGCCCCCATGATTAAAGGGTGTGCACATGTATGAAACCAGGGTGTTGTAGGCTGTCTAATTCACATTATTTATCCTACAGACTATCAATTTCTGTTTCTCTTGAACTTTTTTTTTTTTTTGTAAGGTCACGTGAAAAATATGTAAAAATGTCTGGCATGACGTATCTTGATTTTAGATCACAAAAACATGCAACTTCAAAAAGGGCATGTAGACTTTTCATATGCTCTGTAGCCACAAAATGAGATTTCGTATTTCATGTCATGACCGTGACTTCTTTTTATAGACGCATACACATCAACCATAACTTTAAAACCACCAGATAATGTGTAGCTCCCCCTCCTGCCACCAAAACAGCTCTGAACCATCGATATACAACTACACAAGGTGTTCTGTGTTACCTGACACCTAGATGTTAACAGCAGATCCTTCATGTCCTGTAAATTGCGAGGTGGGGCCTCCATGGATTGGACCTGTTTGTCCAGCATGTCCCAAAGATACTCGATCGGATTTAGAACTTGGTAGTGTGGAGGCCAAGTCAACACCTTGAACTCTATTTTTCTGTTCCTCAAACAATTCTTGAACAGTTTTTGCAGTGTGGCAGAGCACATTATCCTGCTGAACAAGGCCGTTGCCATGAAGGGGCGTACTTGGTCTGCAACAATGTTTAGGTAGGTGGTACATGTCAAAGTAGCATCCACATGAATGCCAGGACCCGAAGTTTCCCAGCAGAACATTGTCCAGAGCGTCATATTGCCTCTGCCGCCTTGCCTTCTTCCTGTAGTGCATCATGGTGCCATCTCTTTCCCAGGCACACAACCCACACATACCCGCCCGTCCACATGATGTAACAGAAAATGTGACTCATCAGACCAGGTCACCTTCTTCAGTTGTTCCATGGTCCAGTTCTGATGCTCATGTGCCCATTGTAGGCACTTCCTGCAGTGGACAGGAGGTTAGCATGGGTAATCTGGTCTGCGGCTACATGGCCCCATACGCAGGAAGCTGCAATGCATTGTGTGCTTTTTAGCAATTCCTGCTACAGTAATTTTCCTTTGGGATCTGATCAGATGGGCTATCTTTTGCTCCCTACACACATCAGTGATCCTTCGCCACACATGACCCCATTGCTGGTTGACCAGTTGGCCTTCCTTTGACCACTTTTGGTAGGTTATGACCACTGCATACTTGTTTTGGAGATGATCTGACCCAGTCATCTAGCCGTCACAATTTGGCCATTGTCAAAATCACTCACATCCGTACTCTAACATTTTTCTTGCTTCCAACAGACCAAATTCAAGAACTGATTGTGCACTTGCCTATGATGTATTAGCACCCTGACAACTGCCATTGTAAAGAGAGAATGTTATTTGGCTGTCGTTGGTTTCAGTGTTATGGCTGATCGGTGTATATGTGATGTGTGTCATTTCTAAAATAGGTTTTAATGTAAACTTTTACTTTTTCAGGTTGCTGGCTTGTCTAATACTCTGTCAAACTTTTCTTCTGTCCCTTTTTTCTGCGGTGAGAGTTTGTGGGGGGGGGGTGGAGGTCAGGTTGGAGCATGTGTGAAATGGCTTTAGGGTTTGGTCCTGCTAACAGAGCGGAAGATCCCGTTGATCCCCATGCCGTCGGCTTCCTGTTCACGCCCTCCCATCTGGCTGTCCCCACTGTACCTCAGACGCAGCATGAAGAGGAAGGCGAACTTCACATGCCCCTTCAGCGGCAGCTGTAAAATCACCAAAGACAACCGCCGGCACTGCCAGGCCTGCCGGCTGAAGCGCTGCGTGGACATCGGCATGATGAAGGAATGTGAGTGCCGTGGCTTGCCGCCGCGGGGGCATGCGTGCTGAGCACGTTACCGGGCAGCCATTCTGGACGCGCACTGGAAACGGCAGTGTGTGGTGACGTGTGGCTTTGCCTGTGATCAGAAGGTTTCCAGTTCAGATCCTGTGGCTA
>JAODKN010000108.1:1309138-1324147 GCA_026774425.1 Petrocephalus zakoni
GCACTGGAAACGGCAGTGTGTGGTGACGTGTGGCTTTGCCTGTGATCAGAAGGTTTCCAGTTCAGATCCTGTGGCTAACAGAATGATGTCACTGTTGGGCCCCTGAGCAAAGTCCTTATCCTCATTTAGCCCAGGGAGTGTCCGGCCAAGCTCTGTGATTCTTATGGTTATGTCACTTTAGCAAAAGCATTTGCTAAATGTAAATACTTATTAAATACAGAGATACAGAGAGAAAAGTTCAGAGAAACACTAAATACTTAATACTGTAATAAATATATGATGAATTAATAACCTTAACTAATGATATTCTAACTAATAATACTGTAGAAACGTGTAATACCACCATACAATAAAGTGCATATTGTACAATATAACAATAGCACTGTTATGCAGGAATGTGAAAATGTAAAAAGAAAAGCTAACAGCTGATATAAATGCAAAAATATGGACATTTTGTAAATGTCTTATTGGAATTTTTAGTAGTGCCGCCCATCCATTTTCTATACCTGCCTGCTTTGTACAGGGGTCCAGAGCCTAACCCAGAAGCTACGAATGCAAGGGAGGCACTTTTTATAAATGCTCTTAACTAAAAACTTTGAAAATCAACAACTGGTAAATGTCAGTGATTTTGCAAGTACATCACTGGTTTACTGCGTGTGACTACACTTATGCAGTGATTTATTTTCGTATATTTTCTTATATTTTATTTGACTAGCATGATGAAGTCTGCATGAGCCCATGTTTGGGCCCTTCTCGCCAAGTCCATCTCTGTTCAGCATGACAATGTTCGAATCGCGTTCTTTCCAGCCGGCCCTGGCTGTTGTCTGCTGACCCATTCACTGGCTTCAGGTTGCCATCCCCAGCTTTGTGCGCGCCCATGCTTAACACCAGTCCCTTATCTGAATATGCGAGTAGAGCAAGGAAAGCCCCGGCCACATTTCTCAGACAGCAGCAATGCAGAGTGGAGAATGTTCTTCAAAGGGTTGTGAACTGTGGCCGTCGTCTGGGGTATTCACTACACCTCCAGTCTGTATTTGGCACATTTTGTTTTCTTTACCGTGTGTGAAACCATCTGCAATTCCCTACTGGCGGCGTCCTCAGCCTCCTCTGATTCTCAAAGGGGATTCCATTGCCTGTGTGATGGAAATCCTTCAGCATTAACCTGTTTATATTACACTGGACAACAAATTTTTACTTTGTTTCACAAATCAAAATAGGTGAATTGTACAGTATAGTTTGTGCTGAATTCAAATATCTGAACCACGCAAGGTTTTTGAGTGACACATAAAGCCTTACACTATATGTATATTTACAGTTTGTGCATGTTGCAAGTGACTCGTCTAAATAGGACAAGTGAATGATTTTCTGCTGTACTTGGCCTCAGAAGCATCCCTCTTCAGGGTCCAGCAGAAGTCAGCAAGCAGACTGGGACTTCACTTGATATCGTTTTTCCATATAAGAGAGAGAGCAGGACCCTGTTTCAACATGTCCAAAAATGTTACAGCCTGTAAACTCTAGCAAAACAGACTTACAGTACTTACCCCCCTTCTGTAAAGTCCTGAAAATGTTCAGAAATAAAATAATTTTCCCTAAATTTGCTCTGAAGTATGCTCATACATTCTTCATAAGGAATTATATGCTATCAATATAGCCTAAAAATGACATCACTGAAAAACTATGGGTGAGAGTAAAATGATGAACGCATTTCATAAATCAGTATTAAAAGGTACAAAACAACCCGTAGTTGTTTTATACTCAAGTTTTTGTTGACCAGTGTTATGCAAATGATTTACAATAATTATAACAAAACCTTATGTAATGTGTAAATTATGGAAGGTATTGCTGTGATCAGCATCAGAAAATCTGTCTGGCACACCAAAAAATGTAAAGGAAGCCTGGTGAGCCAGTGTTATCTGGCTGTCTTTCTCTTTGTTTATTTAAGAGACATTTGTTTTCAGTCTGCCTTGGAAGTTAATGGAAAGTAGATTTTATGCACTTTCCCTAGTAGCCAAACATTTACCCCACCCATCCATCCATCCATCCATCCATCTAGGTTGTTTCACGGAATCGCCAGTGCACTGAGGAGGGTGTTTCCTGTGCTGCCCAACAGGACGATGTCCCTGAAGCAGAAGTGGGCCTTGGGGTGTTATCCATTCTCCTAATCCAAGCCGGTGTGACCGTTTCCCCTGTTCTTCCCTAGTCATCCTCACGGATGAGGAGGTACAGAGGAAGAAGGACCTGATTCAGAAGAGAAAGGCAGAGGAGGCAGAGAGGGAAGCCCTGAAGCCACGGCTAACGGAGGATCAAAGCAAGGTCATCGCCACACTGGTGGAGGCGCACCACAAGACCTACGACGACTCCTACTCAGACTTCTCCCGTTTCCGGGTTAGTTTTGTGGCTGCATAAACGATGAACATGTGTCCAGGCCAACAAAGCAAACCTTCACTATTGTCTAATGAGCATGTATGAACATTTACTGTATTATTCACTGTATTATCAAGATAATCTATGGCTGGGAGGACACTGAGCTACTTCAGGTTTTACAATCTACTTTTAAAAGCTCCTATATGGGGGTGGCACGGTGGTGCAGTGGTTAGCACTGTTGCCTCGCACCTTCAGTTCAAGTCTCTGCCAGGGTTCCATGTGTGGAGTTTGCATGTTCTCCTCGTGTTGTTGTGGGGTTTCCTCTGGGTACTCCGGTTTCCCCTGAGAGTCCAAAACACGTTGGATTTGCCAAATTGCCCATAGGTGTGCATGTGTGAGTGAACAGTGTGTGAGTGTACCCTGTGATGGGTTGGTGCCCCATCCTGGGTTGGTGCCTGTAGCATTCCACAACCCTGAATAGGACATGGGTTTATGGAAAATGGATGAAAGGATGGAGTTCTTTCATCAGTTCTTCTTGTGCTTTGGCTGGTTTGTTTCCTTGATTGAAAAACTCATCCAGCTGTTTCACAATAACATTAGTGGTACATGCACGATTATAGGAGATTATATCAGCACACAACAAGAGTGCAGTGCTTAAGTGAAATCCAGAACCTTTTAATTGAAATGATGGTTTGCTCATCCAGTTCTAGCTCAAAGTGTCCTCCCTGACATGGACTAGGTGGTAACCCTAGTTCCTAAACACTTTCACTTTCAGATGATAACACTCACAGTTGACTGTGGATTATCTGGTAGGGAAGAAATTTCACAAACTGACTTACTGCAAAGGTGGCATCCAGTGACAATACCATGCTTGAATCCACGGAGCTCTTCAGAATGATTCATTCTTTCGCAAATGTTTGTAATCATGGTGCTTGATTTTATTCACCTGTGGCAAGGGATCTGAATTTGGTAATCACGAGGTGTGTCCCAATACTTTTGTCCATATAGTATAATAAAGTGTAATTGGTATGAGGAACCATTTCATAGGAGTCATTAGCTCTGAAGACTCCTCTGCATGGTTATATGATGACCAAGGAATATGCTGCCATTTTACATATCCACTCTCCCTATGGTGCAAACAGTTTCTTCATGATATTCTATTTTCCAAGATGAAAATTACCTCTTGTGCACTGGTGAACATATTTGAGTGGTTTTACAGTCACTTGAATAAAGCCATCTTCCATCCTCCACAAAGAATGTTCTGGAGCTCACGGTCCATCCTCTGTCAAAGTACCATAGGTGTTTCTATAATTTCAAAAAGGACCAAAGCTGTCCTGAATACAGAGTCACCCTACTGCTTACTTGGTACTTGATATTACTATATTAATACATATTACTTTGTCCACCGCTTTATAAATGCTTGTTTGTGTATGTCTGTGTACCTAAATGCAGATCTTTGTTTATACAGGGTTAATAAGCCCATCCGATACAGCCGTATAGTTTTAATTCATTTAATTATACGCAGTGCAACATTTTCTTAATTCCTTCTTGCCTTGTTTCACCTTCCACATGTGTTAAATGTGTTTACTTGGATATCTGTTGCCATAAGAGGAATGTAGCATGGTGGAGGAAGGCACCACAGTGACGTTTATCTCCCTTCTCTTTCCTGGCATGGCACACAGCCCCCGGTGCGCCAGGGTCCGGTGACACGCAGCGCCAGCCGCGCAGCCTCCCTCCAGTCGCTGTCTGACACCTCCTCTGACTCTGTCAATCACTCCCCAGGTGAGGCCCCAAGCCAGGATTTCAGGGAGCATAATGGCAACACGCGCGTGTTCTTGCAGATGTGCCGGATAAGCAGAATGACTCGTCTCAGCCCCGTGCTAGAGGGCGTGGCATTAAACACTGCATCTAATGCATGTCCTTTGGTAGTCCTACGACATCACGTCCTGACTTTCAACAAATGGGCCAAAAATTCTGCACTGACAGTGTTTTCCGTTGTTCCTTATGCAGCGGTTACATTTCGTGAAAAAATGCTGAATGTTTCATATGTGTCTGCTAGTCTTGCGCAAATCTGATATTTTTAGTATGTAGATAACTGAGGCTGATTATGCAGCAGAAGTACTTACTTTTTAAGTTAATTGCGAAACTGGCTGCCCTTACTTTTGCTTCCTGATGTAAAAAAATGTTGTCTTTTTCTTTTACACTGCTGTACCTCTTCAGTTTAATGGGACACTTTCCTCTCAGAAGTTTGCTCTATCAAGCCATATTTTTCAGGAATGGACTCTCTTCCATTTGATACATAAGTCCACTGTTGTCACGTAACTCTCGTTATTCATGGGAACAGTTAACTTCAGTTCGGTGAACTTTCTCGCTCCTTTTTTTGAAACTTGAAGATGGGGTGTATGTTTAGGAAGGGGGCGAGGCCCTGTGTGATCACCCCTCTAACTGATAAGGGTGTCGAGCTAGTTTACAGCACATTTGAAAGGAGGAGTGACTGGGAGCTATGGCCCACAGTGACAGAATTTTCAGTTTAATTCTCATTTTGTATGTTATTCTATCCACATGCCTATAATATCTAGTGAATGAGAATAAAGTTTTTCTGTTCCATCCCCCATCCCCATGTCCTGTTTGGCACCCAGAAGAGGCCTGTATTTTCACACTGTCTTACACCATATAGTAATATACAAAACGTTTCTGAAGGTGAGAGTTTAAGAGGAAGAATTGATTTACTTTAGCTTGCCAGAGGATCTATGAATGAAAGTAGTATTTCCATATTGGGGTGCTTTTGTTTTTAAGACGTACTCTCTGGTTCACCTGGCACACATTTCCATCTGTTCCTTCATTAAATTGCAAACGGATACAATCCCATTTCCAAAAAAGTTGGGATCCTGTGTAAAATGTAAATAACAGAATGCAAGCATGTGAACCCATATTTAATTGAAAATTGAACAACGACAACATTCACAATGTTGAAACTGAGAAATGTTAATTTTATGAGACATATATGCTCAGTTTGAATTTGATGCCAGCAACACATTTCAGAGAAATTTTGGACAGGGGCAATAAAAGGCTGAAAAGATGTGTCATGCTAAAACAAATCACCTAGTTGAATATCTCACAGCTAATTAGGTTAATTGGCAACAGGTCAGTAAGGTGATTGGATATAAAGAGGGCCTACCAGAGAGGTAGACTCGAGAGGCGCTTTTCCACTGCGCCAAGTACGGTACTTTTGGTTTTGACTTCTGGTCGAGTACCAGTACCAAAAGAGTTTAAGTGCCGAAAGAAACTTCTTTGGTACTTTGGGGCGTAACTTGAAAGATTTTCGTTGCCAATTGGTTATGCAAAACCAGTACCAATTATCCTGATTCTGAAACACAATACAACTGCTGTCCTGAAAAAAGTCACAAACTCGGAAAACAATAATGAACAAAGTAAAAATAAATAAAATAATTTAAAAAATTGCGATTTGTCAGAATGTTAGTGAAACATTAACCCCCTGGGCTGTCCGTAATTTCCGTACAGAACTGAAAGTAAGAAAACGTCTTAATGTAACTCACTAGCAATGTAAAAACGGCATTGCATGACATGCGATGTTAGATTTAATATCTAACATCATTCTGCTGTATAGTACAGCCATTTTTCGAACTCAGTACAAAATGCCCCGCATCACGTTGTGATTTTATTCAGCACCGGTTCCAGTTTTTATGCCAATGGATAACCAAAACAAAAGAAGTACCAAACTTTTGGTACTTTATTGAGGTACCAAAAGTACGGTACTTCCTGCGGTGGAAAAGTGCCTTATGTGCAGTGAAGATGGGTAGAGGTTCACCACTCTATGAAAGACTGTGCAGGCAAACAGTGCAAAAATTTATGAATAATGTTTCTCAAAATAACATTGCAAAGAAATTTCATCATCTATATTACATAATATCATTAACAGATTCAGAGAATCTGAAGAAATCTCTGTACACAAGGGACAAGGCCGAAAACCAGTACTGGATAGCTGTGATCTTCAGGTCCTCAGGCATCACTGCATTATAAACATGCACAATTCTATAATGGAAATCACTGAATGGGCTCAGGAACACTTCCGAAAACCGTTGTCTGTGAACACAGTTCGTCGCTGCATCCTCAAATGCAGGATGACACTCTACCATGCAAATAAGAAACCATCTAGGCATGATCCAGAAATGCCGCAGACTTCTCTGGGCACGAGCTTATTTAAGATGGACTCAGGTAAAATGGAAAACTGTCCTGTGGTCTGACGAATCAAAATTTCAGATTCTTTTTGGAAATGATGGATGCTTCAACCTTCGGGCTAAATAGGGGACGAACCATCTAGTTTGTCATCAGTGGACAGTTCAAAAGCCTGCATTCGTGATGGTGCGGGGGTGCATTGTTACCCATGACTTGAGTAGTTTGCACCTTTAATGCTGAACAATATATACGGGTTTTTAAGCAACATAAACTGCCACCCAAACAATGTCTTTTTCAGAGAATGTCTTGTGTATTTTAAAAGACAATGCCAAACCACATTCTGTGCATATTACACCAGCATGGCTCCATAGTAGAAGAGTCTGGGTGCTAGACTGGCCTGCCTGCAGTCCAAACCTGTCACCCATTGAAAACATTTGGCACATCATGAAACAAAACATACGACAAAGGAGACCCTGTACTGTGGAGCAGCTGAAATCATATATCAGGCAAGAATGAGACAACATTTCGCTTTCAAAACTCCAGCAACTGGTCTCCTCAGCTCCCAAACGTTTACAGCATGTCGTCAAAGGAAGCAGTGATGCCTCACAGTGGTAAACATGCCCCTGTCCCAACTTCATTTTACTTTCAATTAAATATGGGTTTAAATGATTTGTAAATCATTGCATTCTGTTTTAATTTACATTTTGCACAGCATCTCAACTTTTTTGGAAATGGGCTTGTAAATACTTTTGACAAAGAGGTCAGTCAAGTCCAGCAGAACTTGTCGATAACTGCTGATGAGCACTCTGGTCGAGTGGTAATTAGCAAGCATTCTAAAATGTAATAGCGTACGAGGAGTGAATTAATTAACGTCTCTAATTATCCACTCCCCACCCTCAGGAGAAACTGCATACAGAAACATCAATAAACCTTAATTTTACAAATCTCACTACAAGATACGGACAGTGAGATGCACATAGACAGACAGTAGTTTGCATACTGCTTTGTCTTGGTGATAATTATTAGTTAGGTTGACTTCTGGAGATATTATGAAGCATTTATCTAAAAGAATCTAGCGATGTGGGCATTTTCTTTCACTCGGTTGCCTCTTTAGTCAGTCACTTTCCTGTCTCATGCACACTTGAAACCTCAAACACACTTTGGGTGTTTTATAATGTGGGCAACATTCTCCATGCTCATTAGAGCCATTTAAGTGTTTGGCTATGTGTCGCTCAAATATCTTTGCACACGCCATATTTAAACTAAACAGAGGGCAAGGGGAGAAATTGATCTCTTGTCTCGGGCGTGACTGACTGGTTGCACCCAGGCGTCAGCTGAAAGGCTCCCCTCCTCCTGCCCCAGAGTCCACGGATATGAAGCCGATGAACTTCAGCAGCATGCTGATGATGTACCAGGACCAGAACAGCAGCCCTGAGTCCAACGAAGGCGGCGCCGGGGGCCTCTCTATGCTGCCGCACCTGGCTGACCTGGTCAGCTACAGCATCCAGAAAGTCATCGGCTTTGCCAAGATGATTCCAGGCTTCAGGTGTGGATCGGGCCCTGGACTTTGTCTGAGAGTGTGTTGGCATGTCCACGGTGTTATGCACCTTCAGTTGGAGTAAGACCATTCCCTGGGTGGCACGGTGGCTCAGTGTTTAGAGCTGTAGCCTCATACCTGCAGGGTCGGGGTTCTGTCTCCACCAACAGCCTTATGTGTGGAATTTGCATGTTTGCCTTCTGTTCGAATAGATTTCTTCCAGGTTCCCTCCACTTCCCTCCAACAGGCCGGAAGCCCTCAGATACTGCTTTTACTGGTTTTATACTGGTTTTTGATTAAAACGCCTTATCGCACATTCTTACACTGTACAGCACAAATTGAAAGATGGATAAATATCTTAAAAGGAGCTTGCAAGTAAGGATTTTGTCTGTAAATGGTTGTTCATACAATTGTAATAATTGCATTAGATGCCTTACATGATTTATAGTGTCTAAAAAAGTTGAGTGTGACCTGTGTTTCCTGGGATAGGCCCCGGACTACCCACCACCCTGTTCTGGAATAGCGGTTATGGAATATAGACTGATGAAACAATATACTGATAGAGTATAATACGCGAGGTTAGTCATTATACATATGTGCTGCTGACGCTCAGTACGCCCTTTATTGACGTCGATGAGCCAGTCGGCCGGCCGCTGTCGGTGTAACAGTGGGATATCGTGAGCTCTTTGTACCGTTTGCTCTCGTACTGCCGAATGAGCACTAGGGAAACGAGCGTTTCTGATGTAAACACCACTGGCTGGTATTAAACAAAGTCTAAGAGAAAATTTATCAGTGTTCTGATGCTGCTTTCTGTAATTGAAACATCATGTACGAAGATGGGTGTACCTCATACCCTCATAACTGCCTGTAATAACTTTTAGCTTCTGAAGTCATGTGGTGCATCACTGTTTGGCCAAAAGAACCCTTTCGTGGCTGTAAACTATGGTATCTTCCCCCTCATGATGTTCAGGGAGCTGACAGCTGAGGACCAAATTGCACTGCTGAAGTCCAGTGTGATCGAGGTCATCATGCTGCGCTCGAACCAGTCCTTCAACCTGGAGGACATGTCCTGGAGTTGTGGCAGTCCTGACTACAAGTACTGCATCAACGATGTCACCAAGGGTGAGAATCACAGTCCAGAAACCTTCGGTGTTCCTCATGGTTACGGCACCCTAGTTAAACTGCCCCATGGTTAGGTTCCTCTTTGTAAGTTCCTTCTATTAACCTCCTTCATGGTTAAGTTCCTTTTATGAAGGTCACTCATGGTTAGGTTCATCTTAATAACTTGCCTTACACTCAGTTTTGGCTCCCAAACGTTCCATTTATTGACCTGTATCCTCTGGTGAACTTCCACTTCAAAAGTGTTCATAACTGTTATTCCATCATGCCTAAGTTCCTTATATTTTCTCATGTTTAGGTTCCCTGCATTAAACTCCACTTACTAACCTGTAATGCATCAGGTTCTCCTGTTAAGTTCCCTTGACCGAATTCCTTCATGCTGAGGGTGCTCGCATTAAGCTCCCTTAAGCTCCTGCATGCCTCAGGCTGTTTTATTCTGACATTAGCCTGATTCTTTTTTCCCCCCTCAGCTGGTCACACACTGGAGCTGCTGGAACCTCTGGTCAAATTTCAGGTGGGCCTG
The DNA here is from genome assembly GCA_026774425.1 of Petrocephalus zakoni. NCBI lineage: Eukaryota > Metazoa > Chordata > Actinopteri > Osteoglossiformes > Mormyridae > Petrocephalus > Petrocephalus zakoni. The sequence continues at coordinate 1,318,879 of JAODKN010000108.1, forward strand.
AAGAAACTGAACCTCCACGAGGAGGAGCACGTGCTGCTCATGGCTATCTGCCTCTTGTCTCCTGGTACGGACTTGATTGGGGGCACTACCATTTTCTAAACTGACAGTGAAGCCTTTTCTTCAATTACTTTCCCCTTCCCTCGCTTGCAGACCGGCCGGGTGTCCAGGACCACGCCCGCGTGGAGGCACTGCAGGACCGCCTCTCGGAGGTCTTGCAGGCCTACATCCGCGTCAATCACCCCGGCGGGCAGCTGCTGTACGCCAAGATGATCCAGAAGCTGGCGGACCTGCGGAGTCTGAACGAGGAGCACTCCAAGCAGTACCGCTCGCTGTCCTTCCAGCCCGAACACAGCATGCAGCTCACGCCGCTCGTGCTGGAAGTGTTCGGCAGCGAGGCCTCCTAGGGTCACCCAGGTCATATGATCACGAATCAGTTAGGCTGCTGCTTGGGGCGCCGGGGGTGGGAGGAGGCAACTGTAGGAATGGCTGCAGGGGATTGTGGGATAGTTTTATAAATAAAGGGAGATATAGAGTATCTATATTTAAGAAGAAGTTTCTATTCAAAGAAATGAATAATCAGTCGTATTATCACATAATGTATGTTTGTGTGTGGCTTTTGCAGTGTATTCTGCAGTTCTAGCGCGCATGCCGAAAAACGCCGTCGTGACGACGCTTGCAGATACTGCTGCCTTTAGTGAAAGCTGCCTTCTAATTTAGATGGGGACAAACACAGAACTATGACCACTTCTAAGCTAGCACATCAGGGTCTGATGGAGGATGTGCTTTTGATTTAGTATCCCAGCTTTACGTTACATGCCATGGTCACTACTTGCCGAATCCCACTGTAGTGTTTACACGTTGCTCAGATACTTTCCGACATGGCCATGCAGCTGAAATGTCTGTTGGAGATACATGTTTTCCAAGCTGCTGCTCTCTTGGGTTTACTCCCTGTTTATTTTTTTAATAAACCCTCAGATACTGCTTTTATAATGGTTTTAGATTCAAACGCCTTATCGGACATTTCTACCTGCCTTACCACTGTACAACACAAATTGAAAGATGGATAAAATATCTTAAAAGGAGCTTGCAAGTAAGGATTTTGTCTTTTAATACTTGTTTATACAATTGTAATAATGCATTAGATGCCTTATGCTTAGTGTTAGGTAGCTAGTCGTGATTAGCGTCGTATGACATACAACCTATAGACCAAATGTAATTTCACTGATGGATTTTGTTACTATTTATCCACTAAAAAGTTAGGTTGTTAATGTGCACTCACAATTTTTTGAGGTATTTTATTCAATGAATATTTTGTACCCTTGGCGAGAGGTGCAGAACTAAGCCAGAAATTTCATGCTGAAGCCCCTACAGATTGATGTCTACAATTGGTGGTTATGTAAGGATATAGCCGGGGATTATTGCATCAGTGTGCACTGTCCAGGCTAATGCTGGGGCATTACTTTGTTTTAAAATTCATTTTTATCAAATCTTTGATCATTCATTAATTAAACAATAACAATCTATTCATTTAAATTATATGCCGTTTGATTACAATTTGATTACATGACTTTGCCTCCATCAGACTCTGAACTGGACTTAAAATTTGCGCTGGATTTTAAGGTGCAGGTCTTCCTTCGTGTTCTGTGCTGATGTTGTGCCCTCTTGTGGTCGCATTTTGTAAATAGCTCTTCATTTGTTCTTTGCTGTATACAGGGCTAAATAGTTTATACTAAGAATTAAATATTCTCAATATATATGCAAATATAACTACTTAAAAATAATTCTTTTACAAATAATTGAGCTTTAGTCTATTTATATATTCCTTACTTGGCTTGTGAATTTCCAGTACTATCATTGATGCAGGACAGTATTTTTAAATGCCATTTTTATATTTTTTCTTACTTTGAGTTTAGCACATGAGAATGATTAAAATGCTAAACATGATGCTGCTTACTAATAAAGCCATAAATCATGCATTGAAAAAAATTAAGAAAAAAAGCATGATCAAACTGCAGAACCGAATGCCAATCAAAAATCCAACCGAATGTTTTCAATGTAGGAATCATAGCCCTGGAGTTGAAGCCAGTTAGCTTGACGCTCATGTTAATACTAAGGAGCATCAAACTGCAGACTACAGCATCTTTTAAGAAGGTCATTTAGGACATAAGCCTGGTGCTGCTTCTCCCAGGAGTGACTCTGATGCCTAACAAAGTCTTGCCTTCCCTGAAAAGTAACAAAACTATAACTGAGACCAGAGGGCATATGAAAACAAGGCGCCAACAGACACCAGGAATGAGCAGTCAGTGGGCCTCTTCTCATAAACTGAAATTTGGGCAGGAGTGTTGGAGCATGTACGTAGTGCTGGGCAGTGTAGATTTCAGGGGTATTTTGGCGATGATCAGACCAGAGGATGTTTGTTTGGTCCCAGTGGATCTGGCATAAGTACAGTGGGTACTTAGACTAGCTTGGGCAAAATGTTTGTTGGTCAGTTCTGCCTTCTGTAGGAAAGCATTTTTTGTTATTGTTTTTATGACTTTATTTGGATGGCTTCTGTATAGGGCTCCATTACCATAAGTGCCAAAAGGGCAGTTACCACCTCAACATTTTTTTTTTTAAAGAACTGGCCTCCCGGTCTTACAGACCTGGCAATTATGGTATAGATTTGGAGAGGCCACCCTCATTTGCCGCATAATGGGATACGATGACAGAGGAGGGGTTGTGGTCATCTGTGACAGCTGTGTTCCCCACTGAGGACCTAGAGGTGAATGAGATTTTGATTCATGTATGCCTTTTGATGATCAAGAAGTGAAGATCTGGATTGTTTAAATGGTCATTTCTAAATCTATGTATTCGCAGCTGTTGCGGTGGGTTCTAGAGGGTACGGCATCACAGCATGATATTATTTCTGTGACCTTTCAACTTCTTTGTATTTCATTTCCTAGCTTTGCTTTTGTTCTAGAGCTCCATAACAGGTGTAAGTAGTCAGTTGCAAGTTCTCGCCTAGTGCACGACAGGGTATGTGGAACCAAATTAAACTACCTCTCCACTCACTTGGTTTTTTTTTTTTTACAGGATTTTTTTTTCTTGTAGCCTTATTTGTATTTATTATCCAGTTCTTGGACAATTACCTCAAGACATTGCATCAGCTAGGTGTCGCATAGCACCAACTTCGCCCGTTTGACAGCTGGCAAAGGCTGGTTTTGTATGGTTTTTCTTAACGTGCTCCTCACCGGTTCCCTGTTCCTTCTTACTGACAGTGTTGGTTATCACCACAGCTCGCGTCATGCTACGCGCTTGACTATACGTGTGGTTACATACGGATTTGCACGTGTAAAAAAAAAAAAAAAAAAAAAAAAATTACAAAAAAATGGATAAAAATTGATCCTCCTTGCTACATGTATTAAAAGATTTTCTTTCTGACAGATTTGAACATTTTCAGCCTGAGTATAAGCTACTATTTGAAAGGTGTTTTTTAATTGTTGTGTGACTTATCGGAGCAGTCTGCCGGTTTCTTGTGGCCTCATTGTCTCACTCTTGTTACAGTCGTATGGTTGAAGCTGTACTGTGTAAGGGCATGAGGGGTGCAATGGCATATGTATGCCTGGTCTCCCCTGCCCTCAACAACTTGCACAATGGAGTATCTGGTGAAAGCAAAGACAAAAATCAAATATGCTGCTACTACTGCTGCTGTCCGATGAGCACCCGTGTCGTGGTCTCCGTCATTGTCTCGTGTTGGCATTGTTATTATGGCAACACGTGGTCTGTCTTCTTTCTGGATGTTGGAAAGGTGTGGTGGGGTGTTTGTGTCCCACCACTCAGCAGGCCGGGGTTTTCTGCACACCAAACAGAATCTGTTCGTTTTCCAAACTGTCGTTCCGCCGTTCGATTCAGTGTGACTTTCTCGTACACTGTGAACCTTACACCGTTACACCGCTAGTAGTGCGCGAGAGGCCCAGATTGCTGCTGAGGAACATTGCAGAGCAGATTAGGAATGATACGGGAGACAAGTAACCAGTTTTACAGCCAAAAACAAAGATAACTATAAAGAACTATAACCGCTCACAAAGGCTGTTTCGGTAGGCTGCATGAAATTAATGTATTATGTACAGTGAAAGACATAAAAACCTAAAGATAAATATTTAGTAGATGCATGTCCAGAATAGATATATGAATAAAATAAATTGGATGTTGTCTTTGCTCAATAATCCATAAAGTAAAAATACTTTAGTAAACGTACACTCTGTTACATCTCTGTGCCTATAATTGTATGCCTTATAACCAAGAGAAGCTAACCAACTGGTTACCCGTAGCAGCATAAGTTATCCATTCACAGGCTTTTTACTATCGGCCTTTGAAGTCAGTGGGACACAGTATTTCAGTCCCTCTTGAGTGTATGTGCAGGAGACCCTTGCAACACGCCTGTATGTACTGCACGTCACACATGCGAGCAAAATTTGCGAAATCAAAACGTGAATGCCTTAAGTAAAAGTGAATCTTTTATCGTCCGGGCTGGAAGTGCACCGTACTGCTCGGCGTGGACACACAGTACCTCCTTATCTACGTTTTGCTTCCTCAGTAAATAGTGTTTTTTATTTCTTATTTTTGTCCAGTGCGTGTGCACATATCCCAGACAACGTTGTCCATGGCGCTACAGGGTGAACAGTCCTTTTCATGAGGCTGAACACCTCCCACGCGGAAGCGCTTAGTGGTAAATTACTCATATGAACAAGTTCTGTGGACCCTGCAGATTTTTTGTTTGGGCTTTAGTCGTATGGCATTATGAACCCAGCCTCATTATTGTTGTTACTACATCCTATGTTCTGTTAGCAGAACACGGGTGCAGTTTCCACTCTCCTTTGTGTTATTACAGTCTCTCTATTCTTTTAATGTTAGTTCATCATGTAATGTGTATATAAAAAAATCACGTATGTTTGGAAAATCAAATAAAGTACTGATTATAGTGCTGCGGATGTTTGGCTGTTTTTATTTCTGTTTTTGTGTGTTTTGTTTGGCTTCTCAGCATACACTGTATCAGAGAACAGCACTATATGTTGGTTTGTGACTCTCAGCAGAACCTGCTGTCCTGCATATTGGATGACGAGGAAGAAGCTGAGAAGATTTTGAATTCATTCCAGCTGGTTGCATCCTTGTATGAAAAGTTTTGAATTCTGTCCTGCTGTTTAAGTTCTACTGGTTTCTGTTCTTTGGCATTTCCTTTCCCCAGTATATGCATTCAATGGATGAGAACAACCACATTAGTCATGTTACG
>JAODKN010000108.1:1324247-1344762 GCA_026774425.1 Petrocephalus zakoni
GGTTTCTGTTCTTTGGCATTTCCTTTCCCCAGTATATGCATTCAATGGATGAGAACAACCACATTAGTCATGTTACGTCAGGTTCATGGCAAAAACTCAGTTGATTTGGGTATAATTTGCTTAGAAATGATAATTATGACGGAGACTATGATGAAGTTTGCATGTTTTTGATTTGTTGTGCAGGTTTCCTGTTGTAGTCCAAAGATATCCAGTTAGGCCAGTGTTTCCCAACCCAGTCCTCGGGGAGCACCGGACAGTGCACATTTTTGCTCCCTCCCAGCTCCCAGCCAATCAGGAACACCGAACACCTGATACAGGTGTGCTGGGAGCTGAGAGGAAGCAAAAATGTGGACTGTCCGGTGTTCCCCAACAACTGGGTTGGGAAACGCTGAGTTAGGCTAATGTTGTCTCTCAGTTGTCCTTAGTGTATGATTGTGTATGTGCCCTAAGATGGGCTGGCATTCTGTCTAGGGTGTAGGCCAGCCAGCTACCCTCTGCTGTCTGGGATAGGCTCCAGGCCCCTTGGTGACCAAGATAAACAGGTTTGATGGATTTTTTATTGCTATTTGCTGAGCTACCACAGGATGGCGATACATTTTGCAAGGTTTTTATTGTGTTGAAAATGTTTTATGAATCTGGGTGTTGCTGTATATATCTCATGCTTGCAACATGTAGCAGGATTACAAGAGTATTTGTGCTTTTCCTGCGGTGTCCCAGTTTCTGAATCTACAGGATGTGAGATCATGCACATGTATGGTGCATGCATGATGTATTTTATGCAGACACTGAATGCTTGGACTGAATACTTACCCTAAACTCAGTTCTGGTTAGAAACGCCTTAGACAGCAGATGCTTTTTGTCTTTTGAGTTGGTCTGTGCCAGATGCATTCACTAGCCTGCTGCAAATTCATGCCATTTCTCCTTGGCATATTCGACCAAGTCCTGTGAAGTTGCCATTTCTACACAGCATTCAACGTGGGCTGTACAAATGCGTGGTAAAAACATTGCTTTATACTGCCATCCACAGCCTTACTTAAAACTTCTGCTACTACTACTTCCTGCCACTGACTTTTCTCCTCTATTAATGCCTGTTTGCGTTGTTGAAGTCAGTTGGCCAAAGTACTATATAATACCCAGTCCCCCTTATACCAATTTGGAGTGTATCTATTATATTTATACAAGTCCTTTGCCGGAAGTTTATTATTATTTCCTTTAGTTATCAATTTAATTAGACATCAGATTCAAAGCTTGCTCAATGCAATATAACACTAAATGGAACATGTCTTTAATATGTAAACTATAAGAAGATTAAAGACTGAGGAAATAGCCTTAATTCATGGGTGTTAGTTGTATGAGTAACAATTAAACTTGGCTGGCTGCAACATTAATTTTGGGGAAATGAACAGAAAATGGTAAAAGCCAGCGTGATGGAAGCTTCATCATTGTCCTCCTCATCATCATCATCATTATTATTATTATTTATTATTGCGTTCGCATTCGTTTTATGAAGCTTTGCTAAATTAAAGAAAATTACAATACATGGATGTCTTTTTTCTGTAAAAAAAAAAGTACATAAGTCCAAAAATCAAAGTTTTTGATTTTGATTAATTTATCTGCATGAGTGCTGATATTACAGAAGCTATATTCCTTTGGCTGCCTTGCAGCTACATTAATAAATAGCTGCATATGATTATTCTTAAAAGCGACCTTCTGAGAAATCGACTCAAAAACAATTCAGGGCAAAGTGTTCTGCAAATGGTACAAAATATGGCTGAAATATTTATTACAGAAGCATCAAGAGCATAAATGTTACTTTAGTTTGCTGACGTAGTCTTCAGGAAAAATATTTCACAACACAGAAAAAGCCTCTCGCTGACATTATGTTATCTCTGTATAAACTTCTTAAAGATTCGAATTTCTTTCGTCAGGTCCGCAAGCATGAAGATGGGGGGAAAAAAAAGATTTATCAGTGCATCCAGTCACTCAGAGACAGTTAATTGTCAGTGTTGATCCACAGGAGAGACACTTGTGTATGTAGATAAGAGGTGGTGTTTGCAGGCTCTCTAAGAGGCCGTTACCCTGCACGCTTAAGATGGGGAGCAGAGGATAGGAGCGAGACAGGAGGCCACAGGGCTGAACCACCGTCGACTGCCATCAGGGAAACTGCCGTTAAACAGGCCCAGCGTAACTAGCTATCTAAAAGGGTGTGTCTCTGCAGCATTTAAGTTACTTTAAAAATGCAGGGTGTTTTGATGACTCAGAATTTTAGTAGCCAGTCTAGTGTTCCTGTCACCCCAACCCTAAGGTTCAACTGAGGTGTGTCCAGGGGGGAGCAGCTAGATTCTGGGCTCCCTGACAAAATGTCACCTGGGGGACCCCCTTCCATTATATTATTTTATAGATTCAAGGGCCTCTGTAAAATGCTGGGCTCCCTGAATCTGTCAGGGAAGCCACACCCGAACACCCTTAGGTGTGTCCTCTGTGCTTTTGACTGTTTTCAATTCATTGTCCAGGTTATTGATTGATTTTAGTTCTGGTACTTTTCTGCTGGGGGAATTTCTCAGCATATAATCTTTCAATGTTGCAGTTGTTCTAAGCTCATGTGAAGACTTTCCATTGTCATTCATTGGCATGTAAATAGCAGCTTCAGTACAAATCATAATTTATTTAATTTAATATGCAGCATGTGCAATTAGTATTAAAATTGCCTTATAAATAACACCCGCTTTTGTGTTGGTCAGTCTTCTGCTGGAGTAACACATTCATTAATCCATCAAAATTCTCACCAAATAGACAACAAATAACAGGGTGTTTTGCCAAAGAACCGCTTTCAAAGTTCAGACAAAATTCAGGTCACACACTATAGTTATACTGGGTTTGACCCCACGAATGGCAGAGGAATTTCCCACGGAGGAGATCAAGTGAACCTACAGCAGACCTTTCTTTGCATAAATAACTGGTAGGGTTTTTGACGTCCACAAACCATTTTATGTTACACTTCTTACAAGTGGGATAAATCACATTTTTGTTCGATCAGTGATTTCATTTTTCAGTGCGGAAAGCTCCTGTAACACGGGAAGGGTGGCAACCCCACTCCTAGTGTTCCGTGGCCTGGTGGAATACTGGCCAAGACAGGGGTTGGGAAGCCATAATAGAGATGATCAGCAATACAGAGGACAGTTAAAGGAAGTGTAGGGAAGACCAGAAATGGCCTAATGTTTGACACAGGCCGTCTTTCTGGCGGGGTACAGCTCGTTAGCGTGTTTCAGTTTGTGGTTGTTAAAAGGTACTGCATGCTTATTTAATCTCAGCTGGCCTGTGTCTTTAGCCTTCCCTGGGGGCAGCCCCCTGCCTGATGTCCTGCCACGTTTCTCCGCTGAGGTGATGGCCATACAGCTGGTGCTTTACAGCTTGTTCGCCGCCTAGTCTCACACCTCCAAAGGCAGTACCAACCCTGCCTTTCACTGAATCTGCTTTCACCTCCCCATGTTGTCGTGGACGATTCCAGGGGTGTAATCATATGTTTTAGGGACAAGTAAAGGGAAGTTTTAAATAAGTATGTTTGGTATCGAGTGCTAAGCAGACATGGGAGTTTATGGGTTTATTTCTGTCCTGTCGTATTAATAGTGTAGGAGCAGAATGGGCCACACCTGTGCTGCATATGCAACTGACTGACACTGATAGCTTATCTTCCTCCATATGCCTGAGGTTCTTTTTTTTTTTTCTTCTAATTGAAAAGTAGACATACGTTTTACTAGGAACCTGGGGGGGCGTTGTGCAAGCTGACACAATCCTGGCGTCCCGGTTGAAAGTGGTCATTTGAAATCCCTCTGTCATTCTAAATTTACACCCTCCCATTGCACATTGAAGCTGATTATAAAGGTACGTATTGTTCCTGTCTGTCTCCATGTATTTTACAGTTTTCATTCTGAATGAGTAAGCGAAAGGTTGGCTGGTTGTGGAATATGATGTGCTTATTTTAAGCTGATGGCAGAGGAGAAGGGAAAGCGTTTAAAAGATGCCTTTCATGAGCTATAAGCAATAATACAGTATGGGGCCTGCAGTGGACATCTCCAAACTGGTCACATTAGCTATGATTGGTAGTGGTTTATGTGTGTGTGTGCGCATACACACATGGCCATATGTCATGCCCTTTAAGTATCTGTGTGTCATACATTTGTATTGAGGTTATGCGTTAAACAGGAGACTCTAATGATGCTGACAGTGTTTTCCCTGTCCATGTGTGTGTGAGCGTGTGTGTGAGCGTGTGCATGCGCACATCTCGTGTTTATCATCAATCTGTTTCTCTCGTCCTGCCTCGCAAATTTAATCTGGGGTTTCACAACGGTTCAGCCAAAGTTCTCAAGGAAGCAACGCTGAGGGGAATGTTTGCCGCCTTTGATGCAAGTCATCCATAAGTCATTATTGCAACCCCGCCATGTGATTCAAAGAATTTCTCAAGTGTATTATGGGCTGGCATTATAGGGAAAAAACTGAAGTTAGAATCACACTCTGGCCTAGTCAAGGGAATCACTGAATATCTGTATCTGTGATTTTTGTCCTTGTGTAGTTAATCAGGCATATATAATACATTTAAGGCACATATACACAAAGGCATTGGATTACTATAATATGACTGAATATGTAATATTCTCCTTCTGTTTAATAAATAGTGGTTTGCATGGACACCAGTTCATGCAGAATAATTGTTAGCAGTTTCACATTTGACTTAAATGTATAATTCCCTGTGTCAGTATTCATAAGCTGTAATTGACTGTAATTGAGAATAGAAAGTTGATCATAGATTGACCCTTTTCACTGAATGCCGTCTGACTAAAAAGTATGGGCTGCTTCTACCCCATGTCAGCTATTGCTCCAATTACCTCACTTCCTGTTTTGAAGTGACACGGGCAGGCATGTGGCTATGCGTGTGGTTTGTCTAATACCTGCAGCCCTTTAATATGATGTTTTACATATAGCAGCTTGGTGTGTAGACTCAGAGTGCCATGCACCATTACCCCGTGTTTCAGATATGTAGTTACAGCACGGTCATATCTGGAGGTACTTGTGGTCCAGCTGAGGTGGCTCGCTGGGCGCCAGACCACAGCAGGAAAACAAAATGAGGAGAGAGAAAAAAAAAAAAATCTGTCCTCTATTTCATGACACAAATCAGTCATACCAAGAATTGGTATTACTCATAAGCCTTTAATCGTGACATTTTCAGAAGTAGAGTAGCAGGGAATTGGCAACCCCCTTACTGATGCTATGCATGTTCCGAGAGCATCCTGAAATGCATACTTTCGCTGCGGTAATGTAATTTGTCATAAATTCTCTAAATGAACAAGCACGTTTTTATATTTTGACATCTAGGACAGCAGATGGAGAGAGCAGCAGAGATTGGTTTTTGAGTACAGGGATGGATGGATGGATGGAGAGAAAAACATGAGTGTCCAGCTTACCAGACTTCCCTGCATATTGTTTCAAAGAAAGGAAGGGAAAACAACTTGGTTTCCTGTTTCCTGCCTGATTACTTTCCATGCAAGAAGTAGTGGATAGCAAGGGTTGGAAGTGTGTGTATGTGTGGGGGGGGGGGGGGTGGGGGCCGAGGAGCAAGAACACAGAAATGGAAACATTTGTGTTACTATTCAAATATGACAAGGAACCATGTCATAGCTGTCAGGTTGTCATAGCTGGGATTAGGGTTTTTCCCATAGAAATTAATGGAGAGTCCCTACAAAGATATGAATACAAACATGGTTGTTTGAGTGTGCGAGTACGTGTTGCACGGGTGACTCTCCACCATTGAGAAACCAGCTTGAAGAAAACTTCCAAGTGCTGTGGTCTGGCTAGGGAAGAGAGGGGACTCCAGTCCTAGGTGGCTTTCAGACTGGCAAGCCCGCCATCTGGGTTTGGAGGCCTCAGCATGGCCCAGCTGGCAGCGCCTGTGGGACAGGCTGTAAGCGGAGTGGTGCTGTGAAGCTCTGCCCTCGCTTGCACAATCAGGGAGGATGCTGCCTTTGTTCTGTTCCAGTCTCCATCTCACAAAGGCCTTGTAAATATCACTATCTCTTTCTCTTTAACCTGCAATCTCATCAGTCTCCCCCTGTCTGCTGTTTGCATCCTGCACTTTGCTTCTTGGACCAATACACAACTGTGGCAAGATAAGCATTGTTATTCTAATCTTCCTGTCCAGCTTACTTTACCATAATAACCATGTATTGCAGCCGGTAATAATAGAATGCTTATTTCATATATATTGAATTTCACATTGCATATTGACTAGTAAACAAGGTATCTAGCTGCTGAACAAATAAAAAGAAAAATGTTATTTTATTTATTCAATTCCCTGGGTGCACAGGTATGTCATTAAAATGTGACAAAGCTGTTTGAGGCCCTGCCGTTGTATGCATTTAGACGTAGTGGCATATTTTGCCGGCCTAGCAAACTTGACTGTGGAATGGTCATGTTACTCTCAAAATCTACAAACAGGTTAATGGTGGATTAGGTCACTCAGCTGGCTTTGGGGATTTTAGAGCGAGCTAAGCTGAGCTTAACTAGCTGCTGCTGGTGCTTTTGCTGGTTACGGATACCTGGGCTAATCCTCGGTGGGACTTAAACAGTTACACATGTAGCATTGTGTGTGCTGAGAGCAGGGTGAGAGAGGGAGTGCGATAGAGGACAAAGAGGGGTGTGGGCTGTTTTGAATCCCCAGCTCATTTAGCATCCAGGAGAGAGTGTTTAAGTTGGAAGCCGCTGGTTCATTGAATGAGCCGGTTCCACTTGAGAGTGGTTGAGGAACCTGGCCTAGCTCCTCTCGTTCCACAGCCCGTGCGGACCAAATGGGAACCCTGCCCCCTTGCACAAATGCTGAACTGCCGATGCCCGTAGGTGTAGCCCGTGGCCTTCTGCCGATACACATTCAGGGCTTACTTCCATTGTGATGCTGCCACGTGGCTATGTATCGTCTCATGATCTGTATATATGTCCATATGTTTACCCTTGTTTTCATATGTGCGTGTGGGTCACATGGTATACGGCAGGGTTTCCCGTTGTCCTGTTGCACTGTGTGTGCGCGTGCGTGTGCTCTGGGTGCACGTCTGTGTACACTGGATCTGTGCGCGTGCGGAGCATGGAACTCAGAAATACCTCCCAATTGCCGCGTGTGCGTGTGTGTGAGCGCTTGTGTCTTGTTTTCACTTTGGACATGTTCCACAAGCTGGTATTTATAACCTTGCTGTCAAACAGGCTACAGTTAGGCCGTGGGAATGTGGTAAGGGATTTCACCATTATTTTTCAAGTTTGTTATTAAATATTCCCTTACGGGACTGTATCCAAACCATCCGACCCCCAATCCGCTACCTTTCCTCCAATGTGCCTATCCTGCCCACCTCCCTTTTAAAACATTGTCTTTTGTCAGGGGAGGAAAGTGCCACAGAATCTATTAACAGTGTTTGCTTGTGTTACTGAGGGAGCAAGTGGGGAGGCCAGGCAGCTGCTGGTGGCCGTCAGCCAGCCCCTACTGCCACAGTCCACAGGCGAGTGTACAGCGGAAGGACACGGCGCTCCTTCGCCAGTCCCCACGTGTGTCTGGGAAGCGGGGTACTGCAGAATGACGAAAGCTCCTTTTTTTTCCTCTGCGCCTTTCGCCGTCTGCCCTTTTTGGCCCTGAACTGCTTCCTGTAGTTTTGCCAACACGGCTTTTAAGCCCAGATCCAAACTCATCAGTACACTACTTCAGTTATACTTTAACTTAAAGCCCCACAATATTTAAATTCTGTGAAACAATGAAGACAGTTATTTTAAACACTATTTTTTTTAACTAGTCTTGAAATATGTACACCAACAAAAATATACAGAATACAGAATAATACAGAAGCATATCTGTAATAACTGTCACTTCATTTGGACTTGGTCTGACCTCAGGGTCCTCTTTTTAACTTAGTTACTTAGTTGGTGTTGTGGTGCGGGGTCATGGATTGTAATCCCATGAATGAAGTTGTAAAATGCCAGTCATAAGCAAGGAAGGCTAAGAATCCCAATAACTGTAATCATTAACTGAGCAAAACTGAACCTTTCTCTGCATTCAGCACTCAGGGTAGAATGAGGTAAATGCAAACACACTCACACCTTTCTCCGATTGCAGTGCGGAGGACATGCTGTACACGCTCTGAACATGCAGCAGGTCAGACTGAAAGTACCTGTGTCCATGACACATATAAGGCCAGGTAATTAGCACAGAGTAACACTCGCTTTAACCCAGGAAACGATAAAACCTCTCACTCCCTGGTGCATGGCTTAGCGAATGAGGAAATGGTAAACAAGCGACCGAAAAAATGTCCAGAATTAGCGGGGTTACGTCGCTCATATGAATCCATTAAGCAAAGTATCAGGTGTTTCTTAGGTTAGGTCACAGCACAGTATGCCGTTGTTAACATTCCCTGGATTCTGCCGGATTGCGTTTCTGTTTTTGGTTCTAGTATCTGCTTATTTAGTCACATATACATCATGGTCAACCTTCATTACCCTGCTATAGCTTTTTAGATAAAACAGAGATCAAGTTTTCTAAATCAAGATTTGAATGTTATTCGTTGCTCCTTTTTTGTCACAAAATTGTAGTTAACTTTATTTTAACATGGTGTCTGATTACTACTGATATACCTGTTAGCCCTTTCTCTTACCGCAAGCATGGCCGCTAATTCCAATTATAGGTGACAGTAGGAAGAAAAGAGCGGGGTACAAATATCGTTTGCCATTAAATGCGGCGCACAAATATCGTTTGCCATTAAATACGGGGCACAAATATCGTTTGCCATTAAATACGGGGCACAAATATCGTTTACCATTAAATACGGGGTACAGATATTGCTTGCCATTAAATACGGGGCACAAATATCGTTTGCCATTAAATACGGGGCACAGATATCGTTTGCCATTAAATACGGGGCACAGATATCGTTCGCCATTAAATACAGGGCCCAAATATCGTTCGCCATTAAATACGGGGTACAGATATCGTTTGCCATTAAATACGGGGTACAGATATCGTTTGCCATTAAATACGGGGTACAGATATCGTTTGCCATTAAATGCGGGGCACAAATATCGTTTGCCACTAAATAAGTCTGCGGACGTAGGGAGACCGAATGCACGCTTCAGGTCACGGGTCACAGGCTCCTTTTAGCTTGTAGGGACGTTTTTTTCAGGTCCCCACAAAAATCTGTAAATGCAATGAAAAAAGTAAAAATGTCAAAAATCTTTTATTTTGTTTGGTTACTTATGGTTAGGTTAGGGCTAGGTAGGGGTTAAGGGTGTTGTGATTGGGATTAGGGTTTTTCCAATAGAGATGAATGGAGAGTCCCCATACAATGACAGGAATACAAACGTGTGTGTGTGTGTGTGTGATATATATATATATATATATGACTCACGCACACTCCCTATCTGGATGCTTTCCTTACCAGGGCATTTTCCATAGTTTGCCTTCAGATAGCTGTATCACTGGGAACACCATGGCTCAGTGCGTAGCATGGCACTACAGCCTCAGCTCTGGAGTTTAGCATTGGAACCTCAGACCCAATGCGTGGAGTTTCTGCTGGTGTTCTGCGCAGCTTGAGAGCGCCCTGTGTTAAACTGGCATCCCGTCCACCCTGCCTTGCTCCCTGAGGCACTCTTACTGCAGTCCTATATTGCCGAGGTGGATGGATGGATGGATGGATGGATAACATGTCTTATGAAAACTGCCTGTTTAATATAATAGCTGATGTATTTTTAAGAACAGTCTGAGAAACCCAAAATCCTAAACCATTATTAATGTGGTTGCTGTGCACCGTTTGCCATTACCCCAGTACTCCCTTGACTACCCCTCTTTCCTCCGGGCTGTCGAGGCTCCCTTCGGATCGCCCCAAACGGTACTACTGAAAAGTGAACACGGAACGCGACCCTGGATTTCACAATGAGTTCTTCTTCTTCTGTATGAACCTTGACCCTGACGGCTGTTTATGAGTTTTGATGTTGTGCCATTCGATGAATGGAGGGCTCCTGGAATAATAACCACAGGAAAACATCCTGGTTTCACACAGGAACACAACCCCGCTTTCCACTCCGCGGTGAAGAGGCCTGCTCCGGTTTCATTGCCATGGCCCGCAAACATTTCCACATCCATTCGAAAACCACATTCACAAGCGCTGGTACACACACCCCCCCCCCCCAGTAGTACTGTAAGTGTCATTCAGCCAATAACTTTGCCAGGTGTGTTGACGAGGGACATGATGTAGACAAGCCATCAAATCTGGGAAAGATGAAGCCAAATTAAATATGGGGTGGTACACACACCCCCATGCCGGCCAGTTCCTGCTCTGGTATTCCGGTTCTCATAACATGATGTCAGGTCACATTCCTGTAGGATTTTAGGGTCCCTGATGCAGTTTATGGAGATGGTGTTTTCCAGCGGTGGGTAATTCAGGTCCAGAGAGTAAAAAATCCAGACCAGGATTCAGTTTCAACCAACCACTTGAGTACTCTGTGACTGTGACTCTTTAAGGCCAACTGGTTGGTTGAAACAAAATCTTGGTCTGGACTTTTCCTCTCTGGACCTGAATTGCCCACCTCTGGTGTTTTCAGAGTGGTGTGGATGCATACGTCATTGTCAGACGACTACTGAAATGTCTGCAGTTCTCTGAGATATGTAAACAGCTGAAAGGGTGCACAGAGTGGCAGAGTACCCTGGCCACCGTAATAGGTGAAATAGATAAATGTGAGAAATTGCATGACACTGTAACCAGGCTGCATTACTAGGCAGAGGCACACTGGTCACTGGCTCTACCGAGAAGCTGAACCGCTGGCAGCCCCCGGCATGAGGTAATTTTCTGTGTAAAAGCCGCAGGCGTCTTCCTGAGATCACAGCTGTGGACTGTGACACCTGTAAGTGCGGTGGGGGGAAGCCTGCTGTTTCACTGACCTACTTTTAAACTACATAGTCACAGGCTCTTTCGGTTTGTCCCTCTTTTTAATATGCTGTTTGTCCATTGCTTTTAACTGCAGCCACGGTGCTGATACTCACCATTAGCTACTCATCGTTAGAACTCCATACAATAACAAAATTAGCCTCATCATCTTCCGGAGTGTTCTGCTGAAGGACACAAGACTAAATGCCCATGGTCTGAAAGCCACCAAATGCCCATATCAGGGCAGAGCTTTAAAAGCAGTGTCCTGGCCCCACCTCTCACGCATCACAGTCTTTGCTAATGTCTACCTTTGAATGTTTTCTGGATGTTCAGCTGGGATGGTGATTAGGGTGACGAGATAATCCATGTCATCCCGGACACTTTGAGCTAGGACAGGATTTGCAAACTACCATTTCAATCAAAAGGACCTAGATGAGTCTTTCGATCAAGGAAACAAACCAGTCAAAATACAAGAAGAACTGAACAATTTAGCCAAGCACAGGAGCCTTTAAGGTTTAAAGTAGTTTGTAAAACCTGATGTAGTTCAAAGCGTCTGGGATGACATGGATTATCTGGTCATCCTAGTGGTGATCCTAGAGCTGTGTTGGATTAAGAAGTACCATCACCCTGTTATCATTCAGCACTTTTCCACCGCACCAGGTAATTTTGGTACTTCGAGAAATTACAAAAAGTACTGCAATTTTAGCTGTTGGTTTTCCACTGGCGTAAAACCTGGGGTTACAGTTTTGATAAAACATTTTTACTGTCATAGGTTTGTGAGAAATGTATGTTTAAGTCCTTTTTGCTTTATAAATACCCCCAATATTTATTACAACAAAATCACAGCGCAATATTTGGAAATTCTCCAATACCATGCTCTTCTAGTAAATTACATAGAATGCTATAGCGCCGGTGAGATGGCCCCAAGTAGCGAAGCCATTTCCGTTTCCTGGCATGCTCCAGAGTACCCTGTGCATGTCCCATTATAAATAGCTGTCAGAGTTTAAGTGTAAACAACTGTGCTCCTGATCGTCGTGTATACCCTTACCTGTGTTGTATGTGTAATCCTGACGTGTATTATCCATTGTGAAATGACCTACCATGTGTGAGCCTTCCCGTCCATTGTGTAACCTCCGTGCGGTTACAGACTCATATTGTACAGTTGTTTTAAGAAAAGAGCAAGTTGATGTTTCGCTCCGCCGATCACCCTAATGTCCTTTAAATTCTTGTCGTATTATTCTGATCTTGTTCTCTATGTTTCTCAGAATAAATCTGACTTATTTAGTCTTTTTATGTAGTTTATGGTTGTATTCTGAGTTTTTTTCAGGATGGCAGCAGTATTGTGCTTACAGGCAGGTAATTTGCATGACCAATTGACAAAGCATTTTCGAGTCCCACCCTAAAATACAGAAGTGCCAATAGTGTATCCCATCTGCTTTGGTAGTTTAGGTAATAAAACTTTTGGTACTGGACCCGAAGTCAGTGGAAATGGGGAAGTACTGTACCAAAAGTACAGTACCTGGTGGGGTGGAAAAGCATCTGTCATTACCAGAAAAACGTTCATGTGTTCTGGCTCCAAGGCTCCTCACTCTTCCTTGTTCAAACAAATTTTAGTTAATTGCCATTCTTCAGCTTCAGTTTCTGAAAATCTCCAGTGCAATTCTTTCTCCAAAATGTCCCCATAGCATCACTGACCAAAATGTGCACACATTAAGTATGTCTGATAATGTCCGGTTGCTGCCTGTGGTGATAGGGAACTGCCCAGGCATATCCCTGGGAAGCTCGAGATTGAAAATAAACGATATGCTTGAATTTGCCTTTTTGAGTTTCAGCGTGGCTCTCGGCAAGAAAAGGGACCATGGGGGAATTTGCTGACACTCTCCACCCTAATGTGGTTAGATGGATGCCTGAAGTTGTGTTTGGACTCCACACTGAGTGCCTCTGCGTCCTGCATGCAAAATTAATAAGCCCCTTGATGTAGAGTCAAATCGATAGATAAAAAGGAGGTGGGTGGGGGAAGTGAGTTGATACCTTGGAGTTGGTATGTCCTGCAGGACTTGGGCCTCTCCTTGGTTATAATTCATGGGACTTTGATGAAGGTCTTGGAGTTGCATGGTCAGGCGACCTGCAAAAAAAAAAAAACGTGAGATATCTGTGACCAGGGATATGAAGAAACAAACTCTGCATATTGAGCCAAAGCAAGATCATCTGAAAGAGTGTTTATGACGCACGGATTAAGTCTGACATACAGTCATAAGAAATTCACTCCGACTGTGCAGAGAAACCCTAGACTGCAGCTCCCAGCAGGGGATTTGGGTGGTGCTGCCTTCAGTCCCGTCTGCTTTAATGGCTTTCTCGCTATTGCTCTTTCACTATCATTGTTTGTTTTTGTGACAAAGACTCTGTTATTGGATGGCACTCTGAGAATTTCACGTCACACTTATTTGTTTACTTTGAGACAGTGTCTGTTTCTTATTCTGTGCCCCAAAATTTCTCCTCTTAAAAACATCACTTTCTTATTTCCTTATTTTTATTCACCTGCATTCCTTAATTTTTCTTCATCCCCTACTAAAACTTTTGTTTCTTTTTTTTTTCTTCTGGCCCTCCATCCTTTGTTCTTCGTCTTCTTCTACCATACTTTTATTCTGTTCCTTCCTCTTCTTTTCCTCCTTTTTCTTCCTCTACCCTTTCTTCTTCTTGTTCTATATCATCTTATTTTTCTGTCTGGCTCTTCGGTGCTCCTGCACACTCTATCATTGTGGAGTAACACTAAAAAAAGTTTCTAAATTTAAACTTGTGGTCGTCTTTGTGTTTGTTTATTTTTATAACTGGAAGGAAGACAATCTAGTCCTAAAATAGGCTGGATATGTTATGTTGGATATTTTAGAGTCAAGAGCTGGCTTAGAGTAATTCTTATTTTTCAAGGCAGGAATCAGTATATTTATATATATAATACCCAACAGCTATGGGCAAGTGCCAACGGAAAGTGGACTGCACGAATACCATATCCGATATGTATCCCATAATTCTGTGCTAAATTCTCATTCTCGCTTGCTACAATGCCAACACCTAATGCACCAGTACTCGATTCTAAATGGGCTGTAAATGTAAATGAAAGCACCAGTACTCGATTCTAAATTGGCTGTAAATGTAAATGAAAGCACCAGTACTCGATTCTAAATGGGCTGTAAATGTAAATGAAAGCACCAGTACTCGATTCTAAATGGGCTGTAATGTAAATGAAAGCACCAGTACTCGATTCTAAATTGGCTGTAAATGTAAATGAAAGCACCAGTACTCGATTCTAATTGGGCTGTAATGTAAATGAAAACACCAGTACTCGATTCTAAATGGGCTGTAAATGTAAATGAAAGCACCAGTACTCGATTCTAAATGGGCTGTAATGTAAATGAATCCAGGTATTCTCACTGCATTAGGCTTTTCAGGTTTTATCACTAACACTAGCTCCTGTTGTAGCTCCTGTCACTGCTGTAATAGAATGCGAACTAGCAAAATCACACACCCTCATTGTATTGAACTTGGTTACAGTCTCAGTGACACACGGAAATAATTTGGAATGGGTAAGATCCCCATTTTAGATTTCTTGGTGTGTTTTGGTGGGATTTGTGATAATTGTTAATTATTTCTGCAGCAGTGAAATGTAAGCAGAGGAGGCAGGAGTTTAACGCCGGGTAGTAGCGTAGTCTCAGCCATTGTCCATAGCCTTGGGAATGAAGTTTAACATGCTGGTAGATGTCATGCCACAAAGCTCTGCTAGAGGATGTAATTTCATATTGTTATATTATCATTATTTTAAGAAAACAAAGTATGGTTGTTGACAGAGTTTGACAGAGTTTTAAAGAATTCTGTCTTAGCTGAGGAGGCAGTGTAAGGGTGTCTGGGTGCTTGTGTATCGCAGGGTTGGCTATGTTTGTGTTTGCCTTACTTTCTGTGATCTGGACCTCATTCCCAGGTCACCGTCACCCCCCACGGCTCTTTGTGAACCCGTTCAATGGGGGAGCAGTCGGCGTTTTGCAAGAATGCCCCATGCTACGACCAGTGAGCAATAAGTCAATAAATTGAGTCCAGAAGACTCCTTTGCCTTTCAGCAGAGCCTTGCGTTCAATGTGAAATATATAAAACCAAAAATAAGACAATAATGCGTTTACATATGGATTCGATTAAGTTCTCCATGGGCTCAGCTGGAGAAAGTCAACAGTGACACAGGGAAATGAGGGTCCATTGTGAGACCTGATTTGGTGCAGGCCCTTAAGGTCGTTGAAGCGTGGTGGAGGAAACGCCCATCAGTGTCCAAAGCCAAGACCCACAGCCTTGCTCTCTTTTGGGGGGTGTGCGTGTCATGGGGGGTGCCAAAAAGGCACAGGGCTGCATGTGTCATGCGATCCAGGAAGGACACCTCTGGCCTCAAAATATGATGTGGATGGCAACTGTGTTGCTCTGTACAGTGATGACTGCTTATAATAAAAATCTAATTATTTTTAATACAAAATTCAAAACATCAAAAACATCTCCAGTGATCAGCTGTGTCTGAGGGAACGTTGCTGGTGACCAGGCCGCCTGTTCCCTGGCCCACTTCACAGACCAGCTAAGTTACGTAACCCATCCACCACGTTCCGAAAATTAACTCAAAAACTTTCTATTTTTTCTGCCCGAACAAAATAGTGGAGGTTAGTACTGTTATGTGAGGGCCTGCTTTGACACCTGCTTCAAATAGTTAAAAAAAAAAAAAAAAAAACAATTTTTTTCAGACCCCCTACACAAATGGGCTGCTGTAGGGTCTTTGAGATATAGGCTGGTTATATCCTGTTTGAGTGACAGGAAGAAAAACAAACTAATTCTCCGTGTGCCTGTAATATGCATCAAGCTGTAGGTTCAAAAGCAGTAACTCGCAGGACACTGTGTAGGTAGTTTTACCTTCTGTTCCCCCACTCCGCTCAGGCACCTCTCGTGCGACTTTATAATTTTATAAAAGTTAGTGGCTGATACATTTTCACGAGAATCAAAGGCTCTTTTAAATATTTTGTTGTTTCCTGCTCTGATGGTACACAGAAACTTGTCGAACGTGCGTGCTGGTTCTTGGGGACAACCCCCCCCCCCCGAAAGGCCTCACCACCTGAGCACGTTCAGCATCTCAGCTGTTATTGCGAGGTATTGCGTGTCGGAGAGGCACAGCATTCCACAAACTGCCAAAAAGAAATCGCAGAAAGCCCGTCATGTCACTCAGACATTATAATTCACAGAAGTGAAGGGTCACGGTGCGCATATACCGGCGTTCCACTGTACTGTCCTGAAATGGAGTTTGGGGATTGGAAAGGGTAAGGATGGCTGTACCTGTAGGCGGGGGTACGGTAATACGAGCTGAGAGACAGCGCATACAGCGGCGGCAGGGCGAGAGAGAGAGAGAGGGAGAGATGAAAAGGCAGCGTGACGCCACGCCGTGAGCGAAGCTCGCCATCGGCAGGCGAGGTGGGGAGAGCGAGACGAGGCAGAGCCGGTGCCTGTTTCCGGCGTGCGCAGGTGTGCGCCGAAGCAGAGCCCATCGGCTCTCCTGACCTCAGTCACCACAGAGATGGTAAGATAACACAACACCACCACCACCCCCAGCTCACGGGGTATTTCGCAAGCATTTACACAGGACGGCACAAATGAAAACGGGGACTGTTTGCTTGCCTACCTTGAGTACATGTAGCACCAGGCCCAAAAGACTGCCTCACCATGACTGTGCTCCTGCAGAAACCAATGGGCCTGGTCAACAGCGGACCGCCATCACGCTGCAGTCCAGGCCAGATGGCCAGAACATTGCATACAACATTACATTTTAACACTTTGTATGTCTTTACGTCATATATAAACATTTATGTAGCGCTTCGGAAGAGATGATTCACTGTTCATAAAGGTTTTGCCAAGTGTCCTCATAAGTTCTTTATAAGTAGAACTTTATGTCGGCAACTTAGTAAGTAGTAGAGTAGTACGACTCTGTTTAGTATTTATGGTTAGCCTATTCTTGTGTTAAACATGCACCAACGTTTAGAATTGAGTGCCGTCAAGCTGAAGGAGCTGTAACTGAAACATACAGGTGCTTTTTATCAACCTTATCTGTATCTGTGGTCACTTACATGGGGGTGTGGGGGTGTAAAGATTATGTCAGTGCTAAACCTCTCCCCCACTGCGAGTGTGGTTGGAACATATGTGTCTGTGTGTGTTTCCCAGGATGGTGTAAGGTGATCCGGTGTGTGCTTGGAGGGGGATGGGGCAGAATGCCACCTTGCTCATTATCGCGGCACTTTCATTAAGGTGCCAAGGAAATGATCTTCCCTTCCAGGCCCAGCAGAGCGACGTGGCACGGTGTCAGCCCCCGTGTGTGTCTTTGCTCTCTCCATTTCCTTGGCGTGTCACAGCTCTTTGCTGCCAGAATCGCGAAACAAAAGATGAAGATGTCAGTCCTGTGGCCAATAACCGATACAACATGATTACCAAAGTTTTTTCAGGTCGCAACAAATAAATGGAGATGTAAACATTTATGATTAACTTGCATTTTCTTCCCATGTTTCCGTGTTTCCTCCAAAGTCACTTCTATGCATGTCTGTGAGACTGTGTGTACCCTCTCCTCTTATGGCCTGGCATCCCATCCAGGGCATCTCCTGCTTTCTGCCCTGTGCTGCCTGGGATAGGCTTCAGGCTCACCATGACTCTGAAATGGATGAGCATTATGGGAAATTGATCAATGGGTATATATATATATCCATGCCAACATAACGCCGTTGGTATATATTCACAGTGTGGCTTTAAAACCTATTGCGATTCCAAGCTGCATGGTCTTCATGTTCTGCTGCAGTAAAGCCATGATGCAATCGCAGTCAGACGCTGTTCGTCGCCAATACTGCGGTTCTTCAAACTGCTACACACACGACATGTAGCATGCAATGCAATAACTGGAAGAAAGAGAACAGAGGATGCAGAGCGGCACTTGGCAGGACGAGGTCCCAGGTTTGGGCTTCATTCAGGACGAGCACCACGGGCCCTTCTACCCAGTAACACATTTTTAAGTTAATGATATACTGAAATAAGAATTTTTGAGAAATATTTTGCAGCCAGGTCGGCCCGGTCACATGATCGTGTTTAAGAGCGCGCGGCCGCACGGCCTTTGTGCCTCTCCACTCTCTCCGTGCGTGTACGCATCCCACGCCCTACTGCGCCACGATCTCGTTTCCACGGCGCTCCACCCTGTTCCCCGACCACGTCTCTGCTTGCCGATTATTGTTGCATTCGGTCATCTGTTTTTGCGTGTGCTGGCCCATACCCGACAGCCAGCTCGCACCAGCGAAGCAGGCACCCCACCCCTCCATGCATTTGGGGTTGGGGGGGGGGGTGCAAACAGCAACACCCCTGGCACCCCGCCAGTTCCTCCGGACTGCTGCTCAACATCACATCCTGTATATTTAGATTCAGTGCTCCCCAAGGACACCACTCCCACGTTATTCTCTTTCCCTGCCTCGCTTTCCCTCTTCCCTCGCTCTCTCCATCCACACAGCTGTTACTTTTCCTCATGTTTCACATTCTGGGGAAAATGGGGGGGGGGGGCACGTTTTTATAGTTCTCGTGTGTGTGCGTGTCTCAGCGCGTGCACTGCGTCCCCGAGTCCCCGGCTGTCGCTAAGGCGCATCTGGAAAGGGGTCGCGACGAGGACGTCATCCCACCACAAGCCACCGACCTGCTGCCGCCCGTCTGTCCACCCTGTCCATCCTGTCCACCCTGTCCACCCTGTCCGCCCTGTCCACCCTGTCCACCCTGTCCACCCTGTCCACGCGTCTCTCTGCTGTGTCTGGGAGGCCCGAAGACCCTGACAGACAGGCCGCAGCTGCAGGGACGACAAAATCACCACACACCATTGCCGTGTTCCCCCAGCTGTTTGTCTCGGCCCAATTACTACATCCCCCATTGCCCCTCTAAACCCCCCCCCCCTCACCCCGCAGCCCACTGGTCTATTTATATCTGTGTCCAGACAGAAGGGAGTGGGAGGAGACTAATCACCAGAATTCAGCACTTTCCCTCCTTTTCAGACCCCCATTATTCTGGGTCTAACTACATAAAAACACGGGATTCTGGTAGAGAGACCTACAGCTTCTAAATACACCCCACCTTCAGCATGACCTCTACAAGATGCAGCGAAGCATCGTATCTCCTGAGAACTTCCGTATGACATGAGCGTATCTAAGCTAAGCATGAAAATGTCTCTTCAATACACTCATAACCTTAAATGTCCGCTATGTCTCTGTAATAAGCAGATGAGGTGCTTTAGGCCTCGCGGCTCCCAAATCACCATGGTGGAAGCCAGTCTGAGAGGTAAGTGGGTCGACTGGACAAAGACACCGAAAGCCTGTATTAGCGAGTCCACGCTTTATGGCTTCTGCTGCTGGCCTACAGGCACAGCAACGGTCAGGGGGATATGGGCACGTAAAACACGTTAACAGCCATGCATTACAGCAGGCCTTTTGGACGGGCCTTAGCCACTCTGATTAGCCGCCAAGGGAGCACTCCACAGCCAGCTACTGCTCTGATCTACTGTGCCCACCGAGGGCCTACTGAACTCAGTGACCATCTCTTTTTTTCAAAGGTCTTTCTTACAGAGAAACACGCTGCAGCCCTCCAGTTGGTTTTCCATTGCACGCTTTTCAGTGCACAGATATCTTTGTCATTCACTGCTGTCCACAGTAATGCGTGTTTGTGCATTAACAATCCCCCTCCGCCCCCCCTTGATGGCTCACTTTCCAGAGGATTCCAGATAATGTTGTGTTCCTCTGTGTCCTCACAGTCTGTTTCGTATCAGCCCTGGTGTCTTTTTTTGTTAAATAATCTTTGTTCTTTTACTGAACAAAAAAAGATATTTTAATACCCCCAAGTTACTTTTTCCCGCATGATTTTGCCTCTCTGCGGAATGGCAGAAGATAATGGGGAAGGGAGAATGGGATTATGGGAATTACTGCCAGGGAACCTCTGCAGGGGGCCCGTGGACCGTCAGGCATCACCTCAGAGACTAGTGCGTCACTGAGAGTCACAGTGACCTTAAAGTCACAGACATACATATATCACTCATGTGTGTAACATTTAAAGGGGGGGGGGAGTTATAAGTTAATTTTTATGTGATTTGTTTATAATACAGACAAGGACAGACCAGTATGTCTGGATTTGGGAAGTAACAGGCCTTTTGGCTGTTTGCTAAAGTGGGTCAGCGTGAAATCCATTTGGGTGTGAGTCCTTTTTCCCGACTCACGGTGACATCATGGTAACCTATAAAACCAGCAGGACCTGGGCCCTCCAGAGTTACGATGTTCTCCTAGGGAGCGATGCTTTTGGTTCTAGTTACTAAAAAAAAAAAGTTTGCTCCTTAAGAGAGTGCTTCTTTATTCTGTTAAAATGTTTGAGTTCTCTTCTTAATTCCTGGGCCAAGAAGAACATTTCGGAATGGGTGCAAACCAGTTTTCTAGCCAATTCCTTCTTCACGCATACGGCGGGTAAACGAACAAATGTGTATCCAATTGTGTGTGTGTGTG
>JAODKN010000108.1:1359846-1372613 GCA_026774425.1 Petrocephalus zakoni
CCCCCCGACCCGCCCTCTCACACCACCTCCCTGCCTGGCCCCAGCCATCTGTGTTGGTTAGGGCTGCCTGCATTCCTGGCATTCCGGATGGCTTCCTGAGAGAGGGATCCCACGGGCAGGCAACCCGTGCACCCTGCCGCTCGCTCCCTCACATTTACTCTCCATCACGTTCCCGAACATTCTCCTCCCCGCTGACGTTCCCCATCTCGCCTTCTCAGGCACTGCGTGAATAACAGCATTCCTCGTGTGCTGCCTATCCAGTGTAGTAAATGCTGGGAGATTTAATGGAGAATCGATACGTTTTATGAAAGGGTGTAGCTGAGGATTGAAAGATGCGAAGGAGACAAAGCAAAGTACCGGTATGTTAGAGATTCTTGTGCTGAAGGCATCAGAAGGAAGGACAATGTAAAAAAAGAGAAGTGGGCAGCAATGACATTCTCATACATATCATATTTATCAATCCATTCATTTTCCATACCACTTATCCGGTACAGGGTTGTGGTGATCCTGATGCCTGTCCCAGGAATCTCAGGACATAAGGTAGGGGACACCCTGGATGGGATGCCAGTCCATCTCAGTGCACATATCATATTTATCAGCAGTTATGTGTAGAAGAGTATGCGTCTTTTACAATTTCCCTTCTATGCTTCTCAGTTGACTTGGTTTTTGAAGGTTTTAGGATACTTTACAAGGTAGGGGCATTGACCGTCACAAGCCAGATGACCTGAGGTGTAACAGTGTCAGTGTAAATAAGATACTGCCACCCTGTACTGGATAAGCAGGTCGAGCCTGGGTGGATGGATTGCAGGTGTTCACCTTTGCCCTTCAAGAATATAAAGAACTAAACAAATAATTAAAAACATATAGAGAGACACATGAATCTCGAACTAAACACAGCTAAAAAACACATCGTTTAGGCTATGGGCCCTGCTGACGACAGTGGCTGATAAAAGGGTGATGAATAAGCAGATATAAACAAAAGGAGGAATAAATATAACCATACCCCTCACAGCCAACCAGAGAAACTAGTTGCTTTCCGGGGGGACTGGAAAACTCAAGAGAGAATTTATTGGCGAGTATAGCGCTTGGCTGGCTTTGTACATATTAGAGCTTGGCACCTGATAACTCCAGCCCATCCTACCATCTGAATTCCAGAATGTTCTTTAAAAAAACACTAAATCCACTGGGGGTTTCTTTCCATTTCATATTTAGATTTTTTTAATTCAAGAAAAAAGTTCATAAGTGCAGATGCCTGATTTCCATTATAGTGTCCTTCAGTCATACAAATAGCTTGTGTAATTCTTTTTGGGAATCAAAATACAAGGACGTTCTGTACTTAATTAGACATAGTTAATGTAGTTAAAGTTAACTAAAATGCTTTTAATGACATAGTAGTATTGCTAATTTGCGTTTTTGTTGAAAATTCATGAGGATTTGAATATGTTGACCAATGGGTTTGCTCTGTAATCTGTCAGGAAAAAAGGGCAAGGTCCTGGTACCGTTTTGTTCCCCAAGTTGCAAACAACATTAATGTACCCCCCATGGTACAAAAATGCTCACCAGAGTCGATTTCTATACCTTAAATTAGACCACAAGGTACACTTACCTACAGCTAGGGTACAAGTGGCAGACTCTTGATGGTAGATCCCCAGTGACAAGTAATTGTTCCATCAAAGGTACAAATTGTTACTTTTTTCTGACAGTGTACCTCGGGGCCTCCCCCCTTGCTGCTAAGCAGTTTTGACTAATTCAGTGAGAATCCTGCTGGCAGTTATTCCTCTGCCTCACACTTCCTTTGTTGATGTCTGAGGATGCGTCGCAGCTCGCTGCGAAAAGCCGCGGATGCCTCAACAGGTGGAGCCACAGAGCCGCGAAAGGTCCAAGCAGCGCGAAGATCGGGCTGGTCGCGCGGTCCGCCAATAGACTGTCCCAGCCGGCCGCCGTGAAAACAATGAGATACACAAGTCGCGTTGATGTCAAAGCTATTTTTGGTGCTGCCCGCCTATTTTAGTTTCCTGTGGGGCTGGACTTGCTTGTTTTCGCCGCTAACCTCCCGCACTTCTCCGCATCGCGATTTCAGAAGCGCCGTAGTGAAGCCGGGCAAGAGGATGAGCAACGTGCCGGCTCCTAATCAATAAGGAATTATTGCGCTATTCCTAGGTTTGCAAGCGCTGCAAAATCGGCACAATTCGAAACATATCCGCATACGCAAACATTTTAAGCGTAAATCTAAAATCTTATCAGGAATCTTGCCGGTAGGGTAATTGGGTATCTCATTTTTAACACAAGGAATTTATTTCCGGGAGAAATAATACGTTTATAAATAATGAAGTTGTATAGTTAGTGCGAAGTGTTTAACGGAGCTACGGTCAGTTGGCCTACAGTTTTACAGAAGAAGTGAGTCTTGAGTTTTTTTTTTCTACATATAAATGTATTTTGCGAAACGACTCTTGCAGGACGACATTCACGATACACCTTGTACATATGTACGACAAACGTAGGTGTTCGATGACCCAAAACAGGTTTGTGACACTCCAATAACATTCTGAAAGCGCCTTCAGTAGCTTGTGTAATCTGGACAGCAGCTGCATTAGAATGTGTCCGTGAATGCATAGGTGGGACAGGGGTTATAGGCTGCAGAAATAATCGTCCCATTGATTAATTAAAACATCACCCTCGCCTTGTTTTATTGCCCGCACAGGTGGAAATACGGCTTTAGGTCCGACTATAGAGACGCAGAAACGGGACAGATCTTTTTGCGGTACGAACTGGTAAGTCGCTTTCATTTTCCATAAGTGCTGTGACATATCAGCCGAATCAGGCACACTTTGGCAGTCAGTCGCACGACATCCACCGAGGAGCCGGTACATGCAGGCTGCAGTTGTAAATCCTTACTTTTGCTTCTGAACAGGCTGCGGTATCGACACAAACCAATAATCGTTAAACTTACCCGAGGAAAAAACTAATATAATCTATTTCCCCACGTACAGTTAGGATATAATTACTGGGGTTGTTGTGGCATTACATAGGATATACGGACGCCCAGCAAACCGATTTTTATCCAATAGTGTGTCATTAATTAGGTATATATGGTGGTCAGTTTAGCCTGCTTGGAGGTAATGAGACATGCTTTCGCAGTGGAGCTGTCTTTAACAGATTAAATTGTGTCTGTAGCTTATTTAGCTGTATACACGTGTAGGCTAGATGTAATTACTGCAATCTCGCTTTTCCTTTCTTGATAACAGACATTTCCCTCTCCGCCCCTGGGTCTGTGCTTTATTTTTTACAGAACATGTTGATTAAATTTTAAAAAGTAACTGTCGTTTTTTATTTTGTTGTATTAAAAAAATTCTGATGTCGAGGACCAACTCTTACTACGACAAGCATTTGTCAATATTTTAAGTAAACACCGAAGAGTGCTGATTTAACTGAATGTTAGATTTGGACGTGTTAAAATACGAATAAATTGTCAGGCTTGTTCATTTAATAGTCCATTATTAAATACTGTATTATTTCACGCATGTAGCTCAGCCTCAGCGTGACTTCGGTCTTGAATGTTTGGCGGAATCGCACACGGATTCCCTGAGAATAAATGCAGGGTTCGTTTTAATTTACATGGGCTAGTGAATCACCTTACATGACGACAGGGGGAATGAATGCGATCGGGCCAAGTTCGGGGATCTAGGAGACGTACGGCGCTGTACCTGCGCTCGCTCCACCCGCATTTAGGCTTAAACAGATTAGTCGCACCGGTCTGGGATCGGGTAACCTGTTACCAGGCAGGTAAGGCGATCCCTTCCCCTCTGTGTCGCGCAGGTGGAGTTCAAACGCAAAACCTACATAAAAAGAATACTGTAAATCCTTGTTCTGTTCGCCGGACCGCTAATTAAATACATTAATGTATGGAGAGAGATCGAAGGGTGAAAAACAATCCATTCAGTCATACTATATCTGTCCGCTCAGGAACGGGGGGACTGCGCTGTCTTTCACGCAGTCTGAAGCAATATTTGTAGGTGCTTAGATGACTACCATTGACCTACGGCGTTGCATATTATACAGTGAATTGAGATGCACTTGTGCCCGGCAAAGTCTAATTTCTTCTCGTTGTATTTTTATTTGCAGTAAAGTGATTATGGCGATGTTGGCTGTTGTTGCAAATTATCCACACATTTTAGGATTTATATTTGTTATTTAGTCGTAGTTTATGAATTGGCTTGCTGGAAGACGAACGCAAGTCCACGCTATTCTTGGCTACATTTGACAGCTTGCTAAATTTAGGTCGAGGTATGTAAATAAAACTTTACGGGACTGTGGAATAACCCTTTTTCACTCAATATGAGGTGCAACAGTTGGGGGAATTATTGGGTTCTGTTATGACTCCAGGCATTCTAGCTTGTGACGTAGTTGCAAAAACAAAGACAGCATCGTCGCTAAAATGGCATAATGAATTACTCTACTGTGATTTTAAAGCATAACAATGTTTTAAGGTAAAACAACAGAAGCAAGTTTTATTATTACAAAATGTACATGAAAATGCGTAAGTATCAATTAAATCTAAGCAGTGTAACTGGACACCTTGAGAGTTTACTGTGGTTGAAATTGAGGAATGTCTTTGTTTACTTTGTGATTAATGATAGTTATTTAACAAGGCCTGGGATATTAAGAGCTGTACACTGCAAACTCAAACACTTTTCTTACACTGGTTTTCCTGGGCGGGGTGTCTGTTGAAGGACGGATAAAGTGTCCGGCTTATTTATTTAATACTCCATTATTTCACTTTAACAATATTTACTGACTTCTACTCTCCTAAAGAAATGAACGGGCGTCCATCAGTCCCTCAACCTTATATACACAGCACAGGGCCCAAGGTAAAGGAAACTTTGAAGGAGATACCAGTTCATCGCAGGCCCCACGCACACAAACACATTACGGGCACTTTAAAGACTGCAGGTCATCCGACAGCAGAGTCCCATCATCAAAAACCCTGGTGATCATTTAACACAGTGTTGATTTAACACTGCAGCACCGTCCCTGAGAGAGATGCTATGTCGCTTACTAGTAAAGTAGGGATTCCACCATTTATCCATCTTCCATAACTGCATATCCACTACAGGGTTGCAGTGAGAGTTGCATCATGGGAGCTCACAAAGCATGGTGTAACATCATTCTGCAAACCTCTGCGAGCCATTTTTAGCAGCTCTGCTTATCTGTTGGGATTTCCCCCTGTGTGTTCCCTTGCAGTTAATTAGAGAGAATGAGTGGTTTTATAAAGCGGTAGCAATTGAGAGAAGGAAACACTAGTAGGGAAGTGAGCTGTCCTGGTCATATTTGTTTCCACTGAAATGCTGTGTTTTTTTAATCATTAATAGCTTGAAAACCATAAATGTATTCTAACCATGCCTATATTTGCTTGAAGTACACCCTTGTTTGCTTTGCTATAGATCTAACATGCATGGTGATACTATGTAAATCTTGAACCCGTGATTCCACAATGTGAGTGTGCTTCGTTATGGATTTTGAGTTTTCACAGCTGACCCTGAGCCCGGGGGTTAACTTTAATTGAACAGATTTTATATGCCGTGTACTGAGTGATGGATCACGGTGCTGAAACATGGTGCATTTGAATGACTGTGTTAACCATTGCAATTATTAAACGGTGGTGTGATGGACTGCAGAAGTACGAAAAAAAAGGAAACTTTATTGTTAAAGCTAACAATGCAGCATGGTGGGGTGCGGAAGGTCGGGATTACTTTTAAAGAAGGTGACAGATTTAGTCTCATAGTCATCGGGCTGTTGCTTCTGTCACCTCAAACAGGGCCGGCCTTGGGTGTTCCGGGATCCCGCTGAGTGGCCACCCCCCAGAGCAGCAGAAATCAAACCTTGTCAATTAATTAATTAATTAATTAATTAATTTCAGTAGCACAGGCTATCTGTCAACTAGCTCGCCTGTGTCTGTTTCACAAGAAAATCTGTGGAACTAGTCTAAATAACTAATATCACAGAATTAGTTAATACTGCTGATATTGTTTTTCACTCGCCCTTTTACACTCCCCTAATCAAATGGTGCCCTAGGCGATCGCCTATCTCGCCTATAGGGCAGACTGGCCCTTCAAACATTCACAATAGTATATTAATATATCATTAGTATATATGGGATGGGCTATGAATATGGAATGCGAGACCCAGGCCAAGTATGCTGACCATTGCTGAACTTGCAATGAAAAAGATTTACTCCATACCTGATTCTATGCTTTGCTATGTGTCTCGAGTTAATATTTTAATATGAATGTATTTTTATTATTAGTTATTAAAAATAATGCCCTTTAAGCAAATAAAGATAATGGATCAGCAATATTTTAAAGTATATGAAATTGTAATAACACTACAACTCTGCACAGGGTTGGATAATTTTAAAAATGCCCTACTAAAAATTAAACTATTAAAGTCAAATTAGACTTTCAAATAAGCACTTTAAAACTTTTATTTGTGTGTCACTCCTGTATTTTTAGTTACAAGGATTATAAAATTCCCCAAATTCACCATATTTGTGTAAGCTCCACAGAGAAATCCAGTTAACAGTAGTGACTCAGACATACTTACGGTAAAAAGCCACATTACAACAGTCTGGTATCTTTGGACGACGGGGGCCGAGGGGGGTGGCTGGCTGGACCTCGAGTCTGTCTTGCCGAGGACCCAGAGAAGCCACACTGTGCACTGGGTCACAAATTCCTCAGGTCGTGTGGCCTGACACACACACAACTACGCACATGAATGCACACGGGGATTGGGCTGCTATAAATAGTGACGCGTGTGTTAATGCAAACCTTAAGCGAGGCCGTTTCAGAGGCACAGGACCCAAATGTTCCTGACAGCTGTGGATTCCTCCTTCTCACCCCGGGAATGAGGGCAACATGGGCGAGGGGGAGAGGCTGTGGCAGAGCGACGGTGCTCAGCACATGCCAGCGAGTAGTAGTGTCCATGTCTGACAGGGCAGCTGTGGCTTTTGCAAACATGCCTTGAGCCTTACCGCTAGCGAGGAGATGCTGAAACGCAGTGCGCTGTGTGAAGCATGTCTGACCCTTTTTAAGCAGATGTAACGTTCCGATAACAGATCGTTTCCGATCTGTTATCGGAAAGCCGTTTAACGTTAAATCCGTGTGTTTTTGTGTTTTTCGGCTCCCTGGGGACATTTGGTGGGGGAACTTACCAAATTGCATCAGCTGTTACTTTTTCGCTACCCGCCAGCATCCCATGGGCTTCGCAGCAAAATTGTGGCTTTCGACAACTCTGGTGTTGAGCGAACTGCAACAGTCTGACATTGCTATATTGTTTCTGGGGTCTTGGCACGGAAACCAGAGGGAGGCTTTGCCTGTCCATGCGCATGGAACCACCTTCAAACGTACCCTTGTACTTATGGTGGGCTCTCCCTGGGGGACTGGGGAATCAGCGGGAATCCCAGTCGTGCCATGGGATAGCCGTCTCTCCACTGTCCAAGTAAACCAGTATTTTTTAGATTGAATCTAGAAAATAATTGTTGCCGTGTTGCCGCTCCAAGTGCTTTTACTGAATAATCTGCCTTCTAGGTTAGCACTTTGCGTGACAGGTTTCAATGTCCACTGCCAGAATGCCAAAGCTTGTTTGTAAGTATCGTAGAGCATGTTTTATGTTTAACAGAAGGCAGAGACACTTGAGAATGAAGGGTGTGAATTGTGTGTGTTTTTTTTTTGAGTGTTTATTATGAAGATTCCTCCCCGTGTTTATTTATGGAGTTTCCAGAGCTCCCGAAGGGAGGTGAACAAAGCGATGGTGAATGGCAGGAGGAGGAGACACGGAAAATAATTTAAAGGCTAACCATGTTCAATCACTGAGAATAACATTAATTAACCAGCTTCTCATTTTGAACTGTTTCCCAATGCTGTGCTTGTAACCCCGTGTTTCCCAAACGAATAACCAACTAGGATAGTCAGTACTGACTTAACTCTCTTGGTTCATTAATCCTTAATAATTTAACGGAACGTTTTTGCAAGGAGGCAACCGTTTCATTTGAGTATTAAATATTTAGCCGAGGAGCTGCCAGCTGAATTTGAAACCGCAGCCTCAGACGATATTAATTGCTGCGGGATAAAAGTTTAATTTGTGAGTCATGCAGATGACCCTGTGAAGCGATACGGGAAACAGGATCAGCCTCCGAGACGCAGCTCCGCGCTGGAAATCCGACCTTCTCGGGCCCGTTTGATGCCGTTCTCCTGTTGTTGTCATGCCGATCTCCCTTTATTTTTTTATTAATAGACAATTCTTTTTTCACCTCCCCCGACATTGCTCACCATGAGAGTAAGCTTGGCCATGAAGGGCAGCCACAAGAGCAGCACCCAGGGAGCTGGACCAAGAGCAATGTCAGAAGACAATCAAACACTATTAAATGCAAATATTCCTGTTAAATTTGCCATTTTTTGGTGCCTGCGTCCTTTGACAGTTATTTTTGTGATTTCCTATAAGTCTGTGCTGGATCCATTTACATGTGTTCAGTAGTTATTGTAGTGTCTGACATCGGTATGGCCCTGCGATAGACTGGAGTGCCATCTTAGATACCCTGTGCCCTGTGCTTCCTGGGATGGGCCACAAACTCACCATGATCCTGTTCTGGATATGCGGCTCTGATTCGTTGCCGGAATGTGTGGGTAGATTAATAAATTAGTATTTTATTTTATTTAGGTGACTTTACTCCAAAGTGAATGTCCACATGTTTTTGCATGTCGTTGGGATTTGGTCAATGGCATTTTTTCCCATGTGGAAGCTTTTCCAAGGTACGTGGAGATGAAGACTTTAGAAGCCCAAAACTCGCCTGACTGTTCAGTGTTTGTTCGCAGGTACTACAGTATTGAAAGCCTTTAATCTGGAAAAGAACCGAAAGTGCAAGGATGACTAAGTAATGGCTGTTTATGACAGAAAGCACATAGATGGTTTGCAAACTTATTCTAAGAAAGCATGACAAAATCCAGCGTAGCTCTGGAGAAAAGGCAGAGGAGCTTAGTTTCAGCATCAACTGTATCAACATTTTCTAAATGCCAACACCGACTAAAGTGTTGTGTCATCTTAGAAAATGGAAAATGGCACAATACTTTCACCAGAAACTGTGTTTTCAGCTCTTTGAGGTTACTCTCAGCAAATCCTGGAGGGCTGAAGCCACATCATTCAAGTATATTCCTCTGTTGAAGTTTGGCAAAGGCTTGCTGGTAAATGATGCTCACAGCTTACTGACAGCTGGTAAATGAAGACGCTGGTTTTGTAGTATGTATTTGCTTAGGGTATTGCTCATGTAATACTTTAATATGACTCTATGTAGTACATGATTGTAGACAGCCTGGGGCCTCTCCCAGGAAGCTCAGGGTACTAGGCTGGAGACACCCTGTAAGGGATTCCAGGCCACCACTGATCATACATTCACTTGCTCACATGCTGAGGGGAATGTAGAGATATCAACCTCATCAAATTGTAATGAATCAATATCTTTAGTGCCCGTAGGTGTGCATGTGTGAGTGAATGCTGGGTTGGCACCCCATCTTGGGTTGTCCCCTGCCTTGTCTGTCTGTCCGCATGTGTGTGAAATCACCAACTAATTCACTGCCTTCCCTGCTGTTGACGTCTTAGTACTGAAAGTGGGCGCACATCTCGCACGTCCCAGGCCTGTGGGTCGGGGGGGGGCTCCACCCTGACACTTGCTCCCTGCATACTACACCACACTCTGCTCAGCACTCATTACCGAGACGACTGAGGCCTTTCATTGTGAATGGAGAACCATTGTCAACCTCAAAGCAGTCACAAACATGCGTGTGAGGAAGGCTCAAACCTCAGTGGGCAAAAAGACAGATAAGAAAACCGTTTGAGGTCTGCAGAAAGTTTAAACATGTCTAGGGGGTATCTCTATGTAATCAATCTCCTGTTTGTTTATTTATTTTTGTTGAACTCTTAAGAATTGAAATCTCAGTCGGTATTGGGCGCTAGAAATACAAAATAATGTTTCCGTCACTTTTTCTTTCAATAGCAGCTCTGTACAAGGATTAATGATTTGGTTATTAATAAGTAAGCATGTAGTTCTTTCAGATTACTGGGGGCATGCAAAGCACTAGGAAAGATTTGATGGGAAGCCGTGTTTTTCCTAGTGGCGCGGCGTTTGCAGTGGGAATGGAGCCCGCCTCCCACGATTCTCCCTAAGCGTTTCTTATTGTTTGTGAGGAATTTCCACCGAGCTAGAGGAAGGAACTGGATTAATGCAGCGGATCCTCACCCCCGCCAAAAGCTGGCACTGATATGAGCTAGATATGCCGTCCCCACGACCTAAATGGACCTGGAGGAGGGTGTGTGGGCCGTGAGCACTCTCTGCACTGTATCTGTTCAGTTGTTTTCTTTAGGATGCCTGTGCAGAACTCAATCCTCGTTCAGAGAATCAGTGTCTGGCATCCTTACATTTGCTCCAGTGCTGTGTTTTCTCTGAATCGGGGGCTTTTTTATGAATGGCAGGCTGAGAAAATCTCTGTGCTGCTGTTTTAAGACTCTCAGCTGGGAATGAGTCAATTATGGAAAAAAAGCCCACACATGTCTAGTGGTTTATTCAGCCCCAAAGTATTTGTGATGCTTTTTCTCTCTGTCCTTCTTGCTCCTATTTGTAGCAAAGTCACATAAAGTCTGGCATATGCATTTTTAATTTTCCAGAGGTTTGATTGGAATGAGAGGGAACTCCTTTCATGTGGTGATGACTGTACTCTGAGGGTTAAGTTGTCCTACAGGTTAAACCTGTACAAGACGCTGAGCAAAACACCAAGACGCTTTTCAACCAATAAAATGTTTTTAGCACCAAACATGCCAGAATTATATACCTCAGCTATATATTATACATGATCCGGGCTCAGAAATACGCATACACACCTGTTGATCTGGTAATTAGTCACCATTCTAAACTAACCAATCGTGTTCTGCTTTGCACAAGTTCTCAAACATACCTGTGAGTCATTCTTCATAAAAATGAGGTGTTTTTGTGTTCCAGGCCTTTGAATTACAGATGTGCGTTCTAGACAGAGCTGGTTTCTATAAGAGCCAGGGCTAAAGCCCTGGAGTGTCTCTGGACACTGACAGTGTTTCGACACTCCTTCCCTTTATGTCACCATATGGAGTTCATTCTTCATATATACTCCAGAATTACTCTGTGATATCGGCTACGTAATATATGCTACATTGTATTTACGAGCAAACCAAGCCTCTGATAGAGTAAATGCTTATGGTAAATGAACATAGAACTATCTAAGCACAGCATAACTCATCATTCACCATAAATCCAATTACAGAGCAGTGTTATTTTTTCTGTCTTGTATTACACTGACATTGTTTTGTCATTTACTTATTTGTTCAGTTAATGTGCATGCTGGTTTAAAGCCGTATCGAGTAATATTGTTGAGTTATCATTTACTTGCAAAGGTGCACCATTGATTTTTCATTCAAATTACAGGGAAATAAAATACGTGTAGTATTTATGGTATGCTATGAGGCAGACTGTTGTAATTACTGATTTAATTTGATTAGAATTTTGTATGAGCAGCATATCCCTTACATGCACAGTATTCTGTTTTAGTCTTGTTCTTAATGTATGTTTTGGGGCTGAACTTTTAACATTTGCAATTTGTTTTCGTAGATATTTTTTCCACATTTTTCCAGAGCTGGGACTGGTTTTTCAAAGCAATCCTGGGAATTTCCCCAGATGAATCTGAGTCTTTAACTACTACGCCACCATCTGACATATATATGCCATTACATTTAGTTGCTGGCTTAAACTTCAAAGCCCCTGCTATGGTCGAGTGCTCTGGATGCCCTTTCTTGCTATCATTCCCTTTTTACTTCATTCGCCCCACCGTGGGCATCGCTATGGCTGTTCTAGGGGGGCTTTAGCCTACTTCCCATGTTCTCATTCATTTTCATTAAAATCCCATAAAGCCCATAAATCTTTAGTGACGCTCCTGCCCCCCACCCATGACTATTTTCTTCAGTGTGTAATTTTCCAGTTTCAGTTTATGAACTGGGTATGAATGAAATTTTGTGGGTGGAGGGGGATATAATGCAAACACAGAAGAATTTGGCTGCATGTGTCCTCTGCAGAGAGACTCCAAAACAGTGATTCTCACCGGATGTTCTCAGGATAATGCTTTTCCACGCATGCAAGCCTGCATGCTCTGTCTGACACTGTGATTATTCAAAGTCCTGAAGCATTGTCAGTCTTTTAGTAACGTTTTAGTTGTTAGTCTGTGATGTGGCCATTAGGCCTAGAGAAGGCATTTTATGCTGTGATTGGATGAGTGGCTGACATGGCTGGGGGGGGAGCTGGGGGCTGAGATGAAGCACTGTAAAGGTCACGTAAGGTCACATTTTGTTTATGGAGACGCTGAGATGTTCACACCGCCAGCCTATCTGAGGATGGGATGCCAGTAATCTCGCATGAGCCACCCTGATGGCATATCAAGGGCCTACACCAATAAAAATAACAATTATGGGATTTTTTATGAAGGGTGTTTGAAGGCAGAGTGCTGTGGCCTGTGTTGGCTTCAGGTTTATTTTAATTTGCGGACGGGAGCTGTCGAACCCTGTCGAGCTGATCCCCCTCTGCAATCTCACTTATACCACTTCACCAAAAAAACATGTACCTTTTGGAGTTTCAAGCAGAAGGCTGGGGTGGGGAGCCACAAAAGATGTGTTCTGTCTGTGTTCACTGGGTGTAAATACTC
>JAODKN010000108.1:1372713-1386887 GCA_026774425.1 Petrocephalus zakoni
ACTCATCCTGTGTTCTGTCTGTGTTCACTGGGTGTAAATACTCGTCCTGTGTTCTGTCTGTGTTCACTGGGTGTAAACACTCATCCTGTGTTCTGTCTGTGTTCACTGGGTGTAAATACTTGTCCTGTGTTCTATCTGTGTCCTGTGTTCTGTCTGTGTTCACTGGTTGTAAATACTCGTCCTGTGTTCTGTCTGTGTTCACTGGAATACTCATCCTGTGATCTGTTTGCGTTCACTGGGTGTAAATACTGTCTGTGTTCTCTCTGTGTTCACTGGGTGTAAATACTCGTCCTGTGTTCTGTCTGTGTTCACTGGAATACTCATCCTGTGATCTGTTTGCGTTCACTGTGTTTAAATACTGTCTGTGTTCTCTCTGTGTTGACTGGGTATAAATACTCGCCCTGTATTCTCTCTGTGTTCACTGGGTGTAAATACTCAGCCTGTGCTCTCTCTGTGTTCACTGGGTCTAAATACTCGGCCTGCGTTCTCTCTGTGTTCACTGGGTGTAAATACTCGGCCTGCGTTCTCTCTGTGTTCACTGGAATATTCGTCCTGTGTTCTGTCTGTGTTCATTGGGTGTAAACACTCAGCCTGTGTTCTGTCTGCGTTCACTGGGTGTAAATACTCAGCCTGTGTTCTCTCTGTGTTCACTGGGTGTAAATACTCGGCCTGCGTTCTCCCTGTGTTCACTGGGTGTAAATACTCGGCCTGTGTTCTCTCTGTGTTAACTGGGTGTAAATACTCGGCCTGCATTCTCTCTGTGTTCACTGGGTGTAAATACTCGGCCTGTGTTCTCTCTGTGTTAACTGGGTGTAAATACTCGACCTGTGTTCTCGGGTGCGCACAGCCAGACACGGCAGCCTCTGCTTCCTCTCAGACTTCCCTGCTTGTTTAAAAATTTCATGCACAGAGAAGAGACAGACCACTGAGACCACCTCTGAGGGCCAAACTGCTCATCCCCCCCCCCCCACACACTTTCTTTGTCTCTCCCCAGTAGAGGTGAGTGCCGCCCCGGTGCTCTAGAGCGCCCCCTGCCCTGCTTCCTGCCTCCATGGACCTGCGAGTGAGCCAGCGGTCAGCCCGTCCCGGCTCCATTTCTACTTCCGTCAACCAGCAGCCCGTCTACTTAGACCACTTCCCACTTCAGCCCTGTGGATGGCTCTCCAAGCAGCAGCTGCAGCGGCATGTCCGGGTTCGAGACTCCGCCCCCACCTCTGTTCCACCTCCTTCTGGCTCCTTGTGCCCCCACTCGGCCCCGTTCCTGCTCATTGTGTTGGTTTTCTTTTTTCAGTTCAACAGGGACCCATGTGAGGAGGAAGAGAAGGAAAAAGCAAAGCAGCAGCTGCGGTACAAGGTCAAGAGTCAGCAGAGTGAGTGACTGCAGCGCCCCCTGTCCGCCTCATAGGGCAGTGCACGCTCATTCTTCGTAAATTGGGCCCCCTTGCCTTTTAAGTGCCACGTAGAAATGCACTTAAAAGTAGAGGAGGTGCCTCTGGAGAGTGGATTTCTGACCTTGGGTCTTTCTGATCTCTGAGCATCTGAGCAGTATTAGGGCGTCCATGCGTAAAATTAGGGTGAAACGGCACCCCAGCCGTGCACTATGTTTCCAGTTTGGAAATGTGTGATTTTACTGCAAAACTATAAACCTGTCAGCCAGAACATAAACAGTGTTACATCTAACTTTCCTGGTCCTGTGTCAAAACCTGTTAAGCAGTCTTAAGTTTCCTACGTAAGATTACTGAAAAATATGGCAGAGAACTATTGATTAAGGAATACAAAGCACCGTTAACTGGGGGCATAAGATGTGCTGTGTCAGAGCATGTAGCGATCTGAGGTCAAATTTTAAAATAACTGAGCTGATGCAGAGACTTTAAGTCCCATGAGCAGGGAAGGTCAGTCATAAGGTTTCAATATGAGAAGGAATCGACTGGACCTGTTTGGGAATTTCCCATGGGACGGCCGCCAGTGTCGGAGATGCATAGGAGATACCGAAGGTAAAACCACCAAATACAAGCCAGAGAACAGTAAGAATGACACTGGTGACAATGATTTTCCTGCTCGTCCTTGTTGTCTCTGCTCTCCATCTGGTGATCCGACCCCTCTAAGTATGGAGCTGGAGACTCATTTGTGTCTGCTCCATCAAGTATTGCTGTTTTTCCTTCTCTGCTGGACCGTGAGATGCTTCTAGAGCTATGCGATATCCTTATCTGGCAAAGCGAGTTGAATGCAGTCACATCGCGACACGCCTCTTCACGTTACAGGATGTTTTTACCCTGATCTTACTAGGTGGCCTCGGCATGCCACCCCAGTGTCCTCACTGGGGACATTTGCAACGCCACCCATTGCCCTCGTGCCCAGGCTCCCGGCATCCGGATGTAGATGGTCCTCGCCCTCTCATATTGTGGCTTTTTCTGCTCTCTCAGCTGTTTAAGTTCTGATCAATGAGCTGGCAAAGTCATAGGGAACAGCCTTGGTCACCGGCGGATTGATAAACTTCCTTATTTGTGTCTGGCGGCGGTTTCGGACGCCGTGCCTGTAATCGCAAGGTTGCTATTTTGAATCCCCAAGCATGGCCCTTAGCCCCCGGTTGCTGCAGGGGCTCTGCACGTTGTGTGCCCCAAGCTTGCTCTCACTTGTATATGTGTCCATGTCTCATGGTGAGCAAGACAGGATAGGCGAAGAAGCAGCTTCCCCACTGGGATCGCCGGAGTATCACTGATCTCTGTTATGCCTACGAGTCGCTCCAGGCTGAGTCACGGCGGTAACGCGGGAAACGTCCCAGGTGTAGGTGAAGCCTTCCCAGAATGACTTGGAAACTCACCTTTGACTCACAGGTGGCATAGCCAGTTCCGCGGTGAAGAAGAAACTCCAAGAAGTGATTCTGAAAAAACGGCAACAGGCTGCTGAGCGGATTAACTCCAACCCCGCGAGCACCTCCCCGGGGAGATGTCGGTAAGCGGCCGGATAGCTGGCACCAGAGCCACCCCGCTATCTCGCCAGGTCCCGTCTGGAGCCTTTGGCCTCGCTTGAACCGTGGGACACCTGTGCTCATGCAGGGAACTGCCCCCCACGCCTGACGCTCCCCCGGAGTCCTTCCTGGTGAGCCCGCCTGCACAGCCCCACAGCGAGGCCCCGAAACACCCGCTGTTGAGAAGAACAGGTGAGGCGTGCCCCATAGTCCCGCACCCTGGGAGGGGGCACTCCACACTGGCATATTATGGGGGGCATTGATCCGAATGAAAGTGGTAAAAGGAGCATGATCCTTCAGCCACAAACTTCTCTTTCAAAGCAAAAGCGGTTAAACCCCTTGTGAGTCTTTTACTGTAACTGTTCTTTTTGTGATTGACTGTATTGATGGTCCCTTCTGCTGTCCCAAAATGAGAGCAAAGCAGGCCTTGTATTTTGATACTGCTGTCTTCTACTGAACATACAGCACAGATTCTGTGTTAGCCTGCGTTGGCCCTCAGTCGGCCTACACTGACCCTGTCCAATGTTCGCCTGCATTGACCCTGTGCTGTATCAGACTGCTGTCACCGTCTCAGCCACCTTCCGTGCATGCTGTGCACTCTTCGTTATGCCCAGCTTGGACTGAGCACAGCGCAGGTTGGCCGCCCCACCCTGGGGCTTGCTGTTTCAGGCTGGTGCCACAAAAAAAAAAAAATCAC
This sequence comes from Petrocephalus zakoni, assembly GCA_026774425.1. Taxonomy (NCBI): domain Eukaryota; kingdom Metazoa; phylum Chordata; class Actinopteri; order Osteoglossiformes; family Mormyridae; genus Petrocephalus; species Petrocephalus zakoni. Next base: position 1,376,379 of record JAODKN010000108.1, read on the forward strand.
ACGGAAACAGAAGCCAAGGAAGGCACTTACGTAAGGCTTGCCGCTCTGAATGTAGGTCACGAGTCTCAGCCCGAGATTAAGGAGACACGGTAATACAGCAGAATGTCATTGTTCACCTGTACAGCTGCGGTGGTTTTGCGGCGCGGCGTGCACGCCCTTCCCTGAGAGCCATTCCTCCCTGATCGTGTTTAAATACTGTAACAATGGGGTTTTATTAAATGCATCATTTGCCGCGGTTACATCACTTTGGAAAGATTGACTCTTAGTAGAAGTGTTGTCTTTTTATTTGAGAGATGTGTCCAAATTAAAAAAAGTATTTGGCTGCTTATCACGTCTTTAAATATGAGTGAAAGGATTATATACGGTCTGTATTAAAAAGTCAAAAATATCCGCCCCGCCCAGGTATTTATTTCTGCCTTTTGTGTTTACCTTGACGTTATTGGTACAAGCTCACGTTTCTTGCGTTTCAGCCTTTATTTTAGGATTTATACTTGGTAAAATGTTTAAGCACTGGGCCCGACCTTTGTGGTTTGGTCATTTCCCAGTCGACTTGTGGCTCGACCTGTGTGCGGCCTGTATGGAGGTTCTAGCCACACAGATAGACACACACACACACATGCACTCTTACTCCTGTGCTTGTGTGTTTTAGGAGTACGAGACGAACAAGGTTTCTGAAGCTGGTCGTTCTTTTGCTCTGCTTGCAGCTTCCGAGCCCAGTCTGAAGTTCAGACCGAAGAAGCACCTGGCCAGGATGAGCCCGCTGGCCCGGAAGGAGAGCGCCCCGGGCCCTGCCAAGCATGCCACTTCTGAGCCTCTCGGTACAGGCTGTGTTCTGCCACTCTTGGCTTTCGCCTTTTGTAAACACCCCCCTCTAATGCCCCAGCGCTCTGCGCCGTCCTTTCTGGTTCTGCTGGGCCACCGTAACCCCCCCCCCCCCACCCACCAACGTCTATTGTCCATCTGCCCCTTTACAAACTGCATCTACGTCCTCACATTAAGATGCAGCATTTAACTGCTGTTTGATCATATCCCGTATCTGTTGGTGGTAACAGAACAGAGCTGTGAACTCCATGGCAGGAATTTGGATGCATTACATACTTGCCCATCTGACTGCATTTGCGCGTAGGGAGGGGGAGCAAATAACACTTTTATTTTATCTTTAAACATAAGATGACCTATGTCTGAAGTACAAGAGGTTGCATGCGAGGCGAAATAGAATTGCAGCGTATCGCAGGCTTTTATTTTGACATGTGGTAATCGGACACCTCATTCTTCTAGACTCTTCCGCAAGCAGCAGCAGCACGCCTGTTTCTGGCTCCAGCTCTCCCAGTGACAGCCTGGCTCCCGACAGCGGCGTGCTGCCACCTACTGTCACGCTCGCTCATGAGGTGAGCCACCTGCCCCGGAGTGCCTGGGGGTGTGGACGGGCTTTAGCTGTAATTTGGTCAACGGCCTCGGGTTTAGTTTCCAGGAGCGAGATCTTCCTGACACGGGAAACCAACACCCCGTGAAGTTTTGACTAGGGCTGAGGGAGCCGGGATGAGTCAGGTGCTGTAAGGCCTGAAAACTGCTGAAAACCTAACAATTCCAGCTGAATTATTTAATAAGAAATGGCGACCTGTAGCAGTGGCTATTTTGTCCAAGGCAGACAGCTTCATTTTACACTGTGATGAAGTGAGACCTGTTGCGATGGCTGGGTTTTGTAATGTGAGTATGACATCAGACCACCTGCTAGTGAGGTTTCACTCTGGACTGCCAGGCACTATATACGGCAAAGCAGTGCCAGCAGGGCCTGGTGATCCTGGTGGTCTTGCATGGCTGCTGGATCAGTCTCTGTCATTATAGTTGCGTCAAGCACGTTCTTTCAGAGCCCTAGAAATACATGCATGAGTAGAGAGGGACATCAGGCTGACGTGGCAGAGGGGGAGGGCCTAGCCTGGGGACAAGGCCGAGAGCCGTGTCCTCACTTCCCCCAAACCCCGCCCCCCCAGAGGGCTTGTTTAGGGTGCCCGCTTTCTTTCCGAGAACTCAGAAAGAACACCTTACGCTAATCCCCATTTGTTTGCACCGCTGTAATAAAATGACTTAAACAGCAACAACTGAGCAAGACAAGCTGACAGCTGTAGGCTGCAGCCATGACACTCGATACCTTTTATTATTAATACTGTTTTTTATTAAATCTTTTTTTATCTGCCCCCCCCCCCATCTTTTCTAAATTCATTAGAACCGACTTTCTCATGCATGTATATTTTGTCTTCCACAGTGGCATGGAAACATGACCAGGCAGAAATGAAGTCTGTCTGCCTGTCTGTCTGTCCCATACGCACACAAACAGACTCAGACACACATTTGAATGATGACACTTTGTTTCACTGTTTTGTTTAGGTACATGCGTATTTTTTAGCCTTTGCATGTCCCCTCTTAATCTCCTATGAGGCCATGCATATAAAGCCGAGGGCAAAGCATGGGGTCAGGGCCACACGGTTACCTGTGATTCTCCTGCTGCACTTTCAGTGGTTAAAGGCCCAACAGCGATATAATTACTCTGAGAGCCACGGGATTCGACTCCCGTGTCACGAGGTGGTATCAGATATTCAAACAGACTTTTATATTTGTCTTTTCTGACTCGGGCTGTCTCTCCAGGACGAGTCATCCCATTTCAGAGTCCGCAACCCATGTACCATGCCCACTATTTCCCTGGGGCGGCCGGCTAACTCGAAGGTAACTGACTGAATTGCACTCTGTAGCATCACTGTCCAATGAAAACCATGTATGGCCACTCTTTGAGCAATGAAATGATGCTGCATTAAGTCATCTGTTTAACTAGTATTTATGTTTGTACTATTTAACATTTGTATTCATGATGGTTTTTAGTATGTGTTACTTTGTATCGTGAATTCTAATAGCTTAATGTTGATAGCTACCTAACATCATTGTTAAGTATGAATATCAAACAAAATTAGTTTGTATCTTGTTGACACTGATATACTTGCTTTTCTGGCATGCTACTTAAAGCCTTTTAAAACATTTAACATCTCTTAAATTTGTGGTGCTAAGGGTGTTTCATTACGTTGTTTTAGGTATAGTTTGTAACGTCGTTCCCTAGGAAATGTTTTGTCACAATTTGGGTATAATGTATTTTTGGAGATTTGTGTTTTTCATCAGACAGTGATGCTATGCGTGTATGTAGACACGTAGGTGGGGTGATGTCGACATTTCTGTATTTACATTCGGGCAAGTCCAGCATTATTCTGTGACATTTAGCCTCATACTGGCAGACTGAATGCCTTGTAGCATTTACAACCTTAATATCAATGCGCCATGTTTGCATATTTTTCCATGTGACCTTTCGGGGCGGAACATAGGCAAATGATCAAACTGCATATATTATTTTACATGTTACGAATGCACCTTCCCTGCCCTTCTGCCATAGAGTGACCGCACCACCATGTTGGCTGGGTCCCCGCGGGTGTACCTCCCACTCGGTCTGGAGGAAATCCCCATCCGGACATCCTCGCGCCTCCAGCCGATGGTCATCCTGGAGCAGTCCGGCTTGCTCCACACTCAGATGCTCACAGGTATGGTGGATGGGGGAGTTTACTGGCCCCTTCAATCTCCCTACAGACGCTTGTGTGATCTGTGGGCAGGAGATGGTGCCATTGTTTGTTCCCACCCCCTCATTCTGAGTTTCTGTTAAACGTCTTCCCCGTTCAGTCACGGTGTTTACATAGCAACAGCGCTATGCATTTTTCATGTGCTTACGTATGCCCGCCTTCTGCTATCCAAAGTTTATCTGCCGGGTGATTTTGAGATACAATGCAATGGCCCTAGAAGGAGAGAGATGTCTGTTACTTGAACGGAGGGCTTGATGGATTGGAAGCGTACCTCAAGACCTACGATATAGACAGTGCTGCCACCTACTGCTGGAATGGTCAAGTGCACCTCATTTCCCAGGGTGATGGATATTCACAATTAGCATACTTACTGCAATCCCAGGTGAAAGAGCTAATCTGTAACTGATAGCCCTAAAATTAGAAAATGTGACTGTATTTGTGCTACTGAGATTTAGAGAACACTATAATAACTGCTGTAGCAGCTTCAGCACCTGCTTTGCGTCTGTCTCTCCTGTGTGGTGGAAACATCTTCAGCTTCTTAATTACCAATTTCATGCCAAGTGTAATCGTATAGGCACCAAGGAAAAGGGGCGTCGAGGTGCCTGCTGAAAGGCCACGCCCCCTGCTGACGTGACCCTTCCCCTCCCCGTCTTCCAGCACACGGCCCTGTGCCCTGTCTAGGTCACGTGCCCCTGCCATTCAGCTCCCAGCCCGAGTTCCTGGTGCCCCCAGGCCAGCACAAGCCTCTGAGCCGGACACGGTCGGAGCCACTGCCCCAGAGCCCACAGTCTGTGCACACACAGCTGCTACAGGCACACCTGAGCAAGGTGACACTGCCCTGTCACCTCCCCCCTCGTCACCATAAACCCCCCCCACTAGAATGTAGTAATATGTAAATGTACCTAGATTTTATTGCCTTTTTCCTGTTGCTCCGTGTTAGTTGAGTTCTAATTTATCTTTGTCTGCCCGGTGCTCAGCTGATGTGGAAGCCGAGTGAGGAGCCACGGCTGAGTCAGATCCCGTCGGAGGACATGGACTCGGAGGAGGTGGGGCAGGTGCACAGGGACGGCCCCCAGGGTCGCTTGCCGATGGACCTGCTGCGTGAGACGGAGCAGGCATCTGGAGGTGACAGGCACGTCGCCCTACAGCAGAATCCCCTGCTCAGCCAGGTACATGGGTCCTTCTGCTGCTGGAGATGTTATCGGGATATTGGGCACAAGGGGGCAGTGTTTCATTTTGACTTTTTAATTACTCCTTTAAAAAAATAACAGCGCGTGCCTGTGGTATGGTTGTACATTGGATCCTATTTATAACGGGAGAATCACCACACCACTTCTGATTTCAGATCATTTTCATACTGGGTTCAGGAGAACAGAGTGATCTTTGTATAATACACAAACCATCTTTAATTATCTGTTATTTATGACAGGAAGAAATATTAAACCTCACTGGAAGTCGTAAGTGTGTTGCCTGCTTATCTCTGTGGTGTGATTTCGGGCCTACCAGAAGAGGGTGCCATAGCATTACATTTATAGACTGGTTACATTTATAGACTCTTTCTGTTCAGAATTCCATGCATTCCACCCTGATCGGTCCTCTCTCTGTCACCCCTTGCCCATCTCTCTTCTTTTTCTATTGAAGTCATTGCTATGGGAGCAGCTAAGACAGCATTCGCAGAGGCAGGCAGTCCACTTGGACGCTGGGCCCATTTCGATGGTGCTCAGAGGCACCCACCGCACCTTGTCCCGCACCCAGTCTTCACCCGCCTCCACCTCACTCTCCCTGCCGGATAAAACCCTATCTCTGCCCCCTCCAGAGAGCCCTGGCAAGCCTCGCTTCACCACAGGTACGGGGCAGGAGTCACCTTGCAGGAAAAGAATTTGAATTGATAGCTGTACACGAGGAAATGTGGGACCAGCAAGACACTTCCTCAGTGCTAGGATTATGTTTTGATTAACCGATAAACCAAAATATCTCTAGCAGTGACATGATGTCTGTTTGTGTGTATGTATGTGTGTGTGTGTGTGTGTGCGTGCGCACGTGTGTGTGTGTGTCTGTGTGTGTGCGCGCAGGTCTCATGTATGACTCCCAAATGCTGAAGCACCAGTGTAACTGTGGCGATAACAGCAGCCACCCAGAGCATGCTGGGAGGATCCAGAGCATCCTATCGCGGCTCCAGGAGCGAGGCCTGCGGAGTCAGTGTGAGGTGCGTGACCCCCTCTCCCGGCTGCCTTCTCCATAGGGTGACCTCCTACTCGCCCTCTCCCCATGGGTGACTCCTCTGACCCCCGCTGTCCCCCCAGACCATCCAGGGGAAGAAAGCCAGCCTGGAGGAGCTGCAGTTAGTGCACTCCGAGAAGCACGTGCTGCTGTATGGCACCAACCCGCTGAACCGCCTGAAGCTGGATCCCCGCAAGCTGAGTGGTAAGCTCCGGATGGTGCGCACACACACACACACACACGCGGCACGCGCACACACACACACACACACACACACCATGTATACCAATCTTTATGGGGACACATTCATTCCTCTGGGCCTAACCCTGATGCGAACTATGACACCCTTAACCCCTACCCAGCCCTAACCTTAACCATAAGTAACACAATAAAACATGAGACTTTTGGCATTTTTAGTTTTCTGATTGCAGGAACAGATTTTTATAAAATTTAGGTTATCCTTATGGGGACCAAAACAATGTCCCCACAAGGTAGAAAATAACTGCATTTTATTCCCATCAATGTAATATAAATATGTCCACACACACACACGCCCGCGCAGAGGTAGACACTCACACTGAGGCAGACAAACACACACACAGAACAAGACACACACGAAGGCATATACGCACACACACACACACACGGAGGTAGACACTCACAGTGAGGCCGACAAACACACACACAGCAAGACACACACATGGAGGCATATACACACACACACACAGAGGGAGAAACACAATCAGACAGACATAGAGCAGGCAGACACACAAACATGCTCACACAGGCATACACACACACACACACACACAGGCAGACAAACAGACAGACACACAAATACACTCACACAGGCATACACACACACACACACAGGCAGACAAACAGACAGACACATAAATACACTCACACAGGTATACACACACACACACACACACACACAAACAGGCAGACATACAGACAGACACACAAATACACACAGACAGGCAGACACATAGACATACACACACACACACCGCAGAGCCCACAGTCTGTGCACACACAGCTGCTACAGGCACACCTGAGCAAGGTGACACTGCCCTGTCACCTCCCCCCTGCTTCCTAAACACACACACAGACAGGTAGACACACACACGGAGGCAAGCAAACACATACTGTAGCAATGCACAGAGACGCACACACAGACTTACACAGAGGCAGACACACAAATGCTGATACACTATATGCGCATTAAATACTAATGCAGCACTGCTTTAATGCATACATTATTCTCTGGATCTCTCTGGATCACCATCAGTCTAGTCTGGAATGTCCTACAATCAAGCCAAACACTTCATAGGCTATTTAACGAGTGATTGGTTTAAAGTGCCCATTTGTCTGTCTCTGCCCTACAGGAATCCTGTCTGAGAGGATGTTTGTCATGCTGCCATGTGGGGGCGTTGGGGTGAGTAATGGCCGAAGCAGTGGGACCCTCTCACATGCACACATATTGATATGACACCCCAGGCAGCAGCTTCACACACCCTCGGACAGCGGGACCAATCAGATCAGAGCGAGAGCTGCTTTGCCAATCAAAATCAAGGGGCTCATTTGCAGACGCGGTTCTTATCGTTCCTTCAGCCTGCATGTTTCCTGTTACAGTCAGATAATGAATCTGGAAAGCAAGTGAGCGACTCGGGCCTGACTGCTGCTACGGCTCCATTAATCGCTAAGCGCCAGAGAATCTTGCGAGTACTTCTCACGGGTCCGGATGCTTCCGGGATGCAGTCAGGAATTCATGCCGTTCCTTTTCAGTTTTCCCCCCTGAAGACTAATGGCACCCCCACTCACCACCCCCCTCGTTAGATTCATGCGGTCTGACATAACGTTCGATCACGCACATGACAAATGGGCCAGCCGGGAGAGGCAGCAGGCTGCTGGAGGCAGCATCAGCTTGGCGCTGATATCTTCTGGTGACCAGGGTCTCCTGAGAGCATTAGTGGTTTGGAACAGTTTTTTTTTTGTTTTTGATCAGCTCTGTTTTTAAACCATGCCGACGATCCAGAAAATATTTCTCTAATGGAGCTTTCCCTCTTTTTCTCCCTAAATTAGTTATCTTGCTATTTACGTGAATATATGCGGCGGGGTGTGTATTTCAGGGATTTTGAGTATATTCTCCATTTCTAGGCTGTGTCTGAATTCAGGGGCTACATCCTACAGGTGTAGCTTTGTAGGCTACGTTCTTTGAATCTCGAACCAACAAGCATCATCAAATTGGAAGGACTGGCAGTCACCAGCTGTTCCCACCCTTACCCTTGAGTCATGAAGTGCCGCTCCTATCGTCTAGGACATACCCACTGTACCTCTGTGCAATAAATCTTGGGATATGTTGTGCTGTGAAGTTTCCCTTGCGACTCGGCACAAGAAGAAGCCTTCGAAATGGGACAGCCTTGTCCCACCACTGTGACACATTCAGTCTTTGAATGCAGCTACCTGTATAGAAGGATGCAGCCTGATTTCAGAAACAGCCGGTGTGTCATCTTCTAACTTCAGAAATGTTCATCCTGCCACTCATAGGGAGGCTGGATGCCCCCCAGAATAAGGTCTCTGAACTTCAGGTCTGTGTCCTGATTTGGCAGGTGGACAACGACACAATCTGGAACGAGACGTACACATCGACAGCGTCGCGCGTGGCTGTAGGGGGCATCACGGAGTTGGCCTTCAAGGTGGCCAAGGGCGAGTTAAAGGTGGGGCTGGAAAATCCTACACACTACTTCCTGAACGACACTGATGCAAAATTGCTGTTTATCCATTTGTAAAGCTGGGAATCAGGAACTACTACAAAGTCAGGAGATAAATATACTTCCTGCTCTTATTTTCCATGCATCTATTAGAATTCCACAACCACTCACCCAGACCAGCCTGGGGCCTATACCAGGAAACACAGGGCATGTGGCAGCGGACACTTTGGAAAGGAAGACAGTCCATACAGGGCATGCAGTCACACACTTTAGAGACACCTGTTCACCTCACCACATGTTTTTGGATTGTGGCTGGAATTGCATGTGAGCAGAGAGTGAATGTGCAGACTGCACAAACAGAGCCACAGGAGACAATCAAAGCTACAGCCTGAATCGCTGATACGATTTCTGTTATTTCTGTTGTTAAAACAACACTAACGTTATTTTCTAAGTGGTCCTATAAGTCTCTTGTTTCCCTGAATTTCTGTGAATTGATTTGTTGTTACTGCTCCTAGTAATAATCCCAGTAATACTATTAGAACACCTACTGTCAGCACTAAAATGAAGCTTGGGTCTTTCAAGCCAAATGAAGTCTGCCTTCAGACTTCTTCTTTGTAGTTTCTAGAGTGAAAGTTCCAAGTCGTCTGGCAGCGGATCAGTGGAGGCAGATTTATGGATTTTTGTCCCATTATGGATTATTATTTTCTCTTTGTTCGTGCAAAGACGTCTTGAAGAAGAGCGGGGATTGTCTTTCCAAATGAAGACAATGTTGGCAATCCACAACTCTTTCCAGCAGATGTTGTAGGATTAGCAGGATTAGGGTACCAGTGCCTGTTGCAGATAAAAAATGGTAATAGTGTGGCTTGTCTCTCGTCCAGAACGGCTTTGCAGTGGTGAGACCCCCCGGACATCACGCTACCCACTCCGCCCCCATGTAAGTGCCCCCCAGCTCCCCCCGTAGTCTTTCGGCGCTCGTTGACGGGTCTCGAAGCTGCAGGGACGACGTTCCAAGCAGACGGTGGAGTTGAACAATGGGTTCACTGCGGATTAAAACGATGGCCTTGAAGCCGCTGTCAGTGCCTTAAAACACAGCCATGTGTTGGCAGCGACTCTGATAGCTGTTTCACTTTGCGTTATGCACACATATCTAAGAAGAACGCCGCTGTTTGTGTGTTTTGCCTGTGTGTGTGTGTATTTGTAATTATTGTATAGTGGGGACCAGATGTCCCAATAATATGATAAAAACCTTCTTTTTCTTACCTTGTGGGGGGCAACTTTTCGGTCCCCACAAGGATAACCTGAATTTTGTAAAAATCACAGATCAAAAAAATATATAAAAAAAAATAAAAATGTGAAAAGTCTTGTATTTCCTTCGGTTACCTATAGTAAAGGGTAAAGCTGAGTAGGGATTGACATAATTGGAATTAGGCTTATTAGAATTGAATGGGGGGGGACTCCATTCATGATGTGAATACATGGATTGTGTCTGTGTGTGTGTTCTAGATCAGGGGTGGCCAATGTCATCCAGTAAGTGCCTTTGGGTATGTGGGTTTTCGCTGTAACTGCCTAATTACATTACTAATTAGAGGATTGATTGGCAGGTGAGCTTTGAACAGCTGACCTAAAGGTTATCTCAAAAACCTGCATACACACTGGCCCTTTGTGGATAAGATTTCCCACCCCTGTTCTAGATTGTTGTGTGTGTTGTGTGTCGCCTGTGTTGGTGAACCAAAGTAATCCATGTGCTTGTGGGTTTGCTATCACCCCAGAGATTTGGTGTGTGTGCAGAACCATCAGTGTGTTAGTTCAGTTAGTTGAGTTATCACTACTGATCTGACCCTGGTGTTTGCAGAGTCCGTAGCCCTGTTGGCAGCTAACCTTTTACCTCTGGGGGGGGGGGGGGGGGGGGGGGGGGGGGGGGGGGGGGGGGGGGGGGGGGGGGGGGGGGGGGGGGGGGG
>JAODKN010000108.1:1386987-1399795 GCA_026774425.1 Petrocephalus zakoni
TCTGCTTCTTCAACTCCGTGGCAATCGCTGCCAAGCAACTGCAGCACAAGCTGAATGCCAGCAAGATCCTCATCGTAGACTGGGTGAGAGTGCATGGCCAGATGTTGCTTTCACCTGCTTGGCCTATGTCATCTGAGATGCACTTGCTCTCATGTGACAAACATCCTACTTTAATAGCTTGTATGTTTCATCAGCAACATGTCTTTGCAGAGGCAGATCCTAATGATTTCTCTGGGAAATGTGGGTCATTTGGGGAAACTGTAGATATCCCTAATTTGTGTGTCCTTGTCTCATAGGATGTTCACCATGGAAACGGTACCCAGGAGGCGTTCTACAGTGACCCCAGTGTGCTCTTCATCTCCTTGCATCGTTATGATGACGGCAACTTCTTCCCAGGCAGCGGGGGTCCAACTGAGGTGGGTTTCATAGATCCAGATCCTTCCTCTCTTTCAAAGGCTTTTTCGTGTTGTTAGGAGCATGCATGGGACCTGCGGGTTCAAGGCCCATCCTCCTACAGATGATGTTCCTCAACCAACAGATGTATTTTCCTGCACTGTGTAATTCACAGGCCTTTTTGCATCATTAAACTGGATGTAGACAACCCAAGCAAGGCATGAAATCCTTTTCTTTGGTCTCCTTTGATCCATTTTCTCTTTAACAGTGGCTGTTTTGAATTTTCTCATTTCTTATAACGAGTCCAAAATATATAATTTTTTGTTCCAAATTTTTATGCAATTGTTCCTGTTTTTCTTTTCTTTGCATTTTTTTGTGTCTGGCTTTGTTTTTCCCTCCATAATTCAGACAGTTATTCCTCTATGTCCACAGCTCAGAAGCCTAACGTTGTCTCTGGAGATGACTGCATTGTTTTGCTCAAACATGCCAATGCAATGTGCAGTTTCTTAGGGTTTCTGAGCCAAGTCCTTCAATATCAGGGCTATGCCGTCTAACTTACTCTTATGACTTGACTTGTCCCAGTATTTTGCCTTATAACAAATCCCTACATTTGGCTTTAATAAATTTGGCTGGGAACCTCATTTCTGTTCATAATAAGAATAATGTTTTTTTTTACTTATTTACCCTGTAAAACTTTGGATAAACCATTTCTTTTATGTGATTAACTTCAATTTGTACCTCAAACCTGTACAGAAGCCTAGAGGTGAGGTCATCTGAGCTCACATCTGTGCTAAGAACACAGTGAATGTACTGCTGGATGCTGCTGATTTAAAGTTAATGTGTGAAAGACTGAAGCCAGTTTAACCAGTTAACCTGACAAATGCAACTAGACACACACATACACACACACACAGAATTATTGCTGTCAGTACTGTGAAGGTTAATTCCTCCCAGTAGTATCTTATGAAACCCATTGACCTTTTTAATGTCACTTTTCAGGTCAAGCTGATAAAAGTTATTCATTCTCTTCCCATTTATTACCAGCCACCTGGGATTTGATCCTCTGCCTGGTTGGCTGCGTGTCTTTCCCCCCTGCCCCCAACTCACACACAAAAACACAGAGGCAAAATGACTGCCCAAGTCTCAGATTTAAGCCGCACCAGCCATTGCTATTCCACTGACGTTGGTGATTGTGCAAATGAGGCAATGCAGCACACCGTACTTAAGGATCCTTCTACCTTCTCCTGCTTCTTGGAGGATGTTGGAATGTAACTCTATGAGTGATTTTCTCCAGTGACGTTAATCTTAGCATTAAAAAGCAGGTAACAACTTAAAAGCCCTTGGGTCAATGGGCTCAAAACCCAAAGATGTGGTTCTCTGCTGGAATTAAAACCTTTGGAAGAAGATGCCATTTCTGTGCTGTGAATTTCCCAGAATTCTGTCTGCCTCCGTGAGGCATCTCCCAGCTGTTTTGCTGTCTCGTGGGAGATGTCAGTATGTGAGGGCCAGAGCTCAATGGGGCAGCTCCCTGGGATCACAGTGTTTCTGGATGTGTGTGTACGTTTCAGGTGGGCTCAGGCACAGGCGAAGGTTTCAACGTCAATGTGGCATGGACAGGTGGCCTAGATCCCCCCATGGGAGACGCAGAATACCTCGCCGCATTCAGGTGAGTCGCATCGCTGACCAACCCGCATCACGTGGATCACGGAGCTGATTTAAGCCTAAAAGCTCGCTGACTGCACATCCGCCGATAAGTCGGCCTCAGCATCTGACTCATACCTTCACGCCTGATCTCGCTCTGATCCAGAGTGCCTTGAGGGTTTGAAGGCGCGAGTTTCCAAACCCTGCCCTGCCTCCTCTGCTTCCCTTAGTTCCCACGTCTGACTGTATTCAGTGCAGAAAGATGCAAAGTGAGAGACGGACGGGATCCAGGTCTAATGAGGTTCTCCCTGCCCTTTGTGTTTTCGCGAGCTTTTCCTTCTTTGATCAGGCCTTTGCACAGACCTTATGTCTGCTTCTCAGTGCCACTTCCGCGGTTACATTCATTAACAGCGGTTAGTTTTGGTATTGGTGGTTTAATTTGGCTTGCACGCCGGGTTTCCAGGTCTCCACATCCCCCCGCCCCGAGGTCAAAGCAAGTAGGACCCCCCCGCCCCCCATCTATGGTGGTATGACTCTGTCACGATTTTCAGTCGCTGTTTTCCCGTGGTCGTAAAACTGGTCCCCCGACTCGGGCTCGTTCGTTCATTTGGAAGGGTGATCAAAATCAAGATAGAGATCAAATAGCCAAGCCCTGTATCACGAGGGAAACAGGATTGTTATTAGAGTGATTAAATACAGATGGATTTTATTATAGTAATGCAATAAAATAAGTACTGACTAAATGAGGTAGTACAGTTTCAACCTGAAATGTTTTGACATTTGTGTGGTTTGTTATAATATATCGCCATTTCTTATTGCGATAACAGTTTAATTCGATCACCTTGAATTCTTTGATATTGTGTATTTAATATTATAGATTCTTAAATGTGTTTAGGTCAGCCTGGTCAGTGTGATTCAGTCATCGTCACATTTGTTGCCTTAGCTCTGAGGGGATGTGTTAATAAAACATCGTTTGTGAACGTCGAGCTTTTGCTGATATCTCTGTTCTCCCGATAGCCGGTTAGGATTAGGATGGGGGGCCTGGATGATAAGTAAATAATGACGGACCTTGTTGTTCCACTGCACTTTTCTTTAAACGGGGTCTTTAATGCGTTATCACAATTTTCCTAATACAGTCTGGACTTGGAGTCTCATCGGGGTGCGTGATGTTCTGTTGGTTAAGAAAGAAGTGGGGTGGTTGTATGCAGGAATTCGCAGGCAGGGGAATATGAGGGAGAGGGTCTGCATGTGTGGGGGGGCTGGGGGTGTAGGTTGAAGATAATTATCCCGAATGGATCCCAGATGGGGGCTGTCAATGACGTGAGAAGAACGCCGCGCCCCAAATGGGAACCAGACGCTGGGAGGGTGCCTTTGAACTCGGCGGCGAAGAGGCTAACGTGCAGCAGCACCATCACTAAATCACCGGCAACAGAGTGGTGGACGCGGGCCACCAAACACAAACCCAGCACGTGCCGCCAGTTACCCCACCTCACCAGGCCACACCCATGTCTATAGACTCCCATCACACAGTGGCCACGTACCACCACTGACCCCTCGTTTGTCCTCCTCGCTGTGTCAACGAGCAGGATGCAAGGGACTGAGTGGTGATCAGGAGTTCTAGTCAATGTTGGCAAAGTGGTGCTTCATGGATCACAGTCTCAGGTTTGATGCCTGTTTGGCCATTGTGGCAGGACCTGAGAGGACCCCTTATGGGTGGCGCATTTGGCCCTAAACAGGGTGAGTATGTCACCCTTGACTGACAGCTCACCTCCTTACTTGATTGTGTCCTCAGGACCATAGTGATGCCCATCGCTCGAGAGTTCTCCCCGGACGTGGTTCTGGTGTCGTCCGGGTTTGACGCTGCCACAGGACACCCTCCGCCTCTGGGGGGCTACAAGGTCTCTGCCAGATGTAAGTCCCTCACCATGTAGAGCAGTGGACTTGCTGCTCTATGCCAAATAGTGCAAATGATAGTATTCCCAGGGGAACTCATAAATACATCATTTACAAGAACAGTTATATAAATAGTTCAGACTGTATCTGCATCATAGTAGACAGACTGCATTAATAAAATCAATCACCCATCCATGCATATTATAACTGTACTGCTCTGAGCTGGTATTCTGTTCCGTATCTCACCGCAACAGGAAGGCTCAAAACCCCATGTACACTGACACAGCAATGCGTACGTAGCTATTGATTCCTGGAACTGAATATTTAAAAGCATTTTTTTAGTTATGAATAAATTTTTACATCACTATTTTACTTCAGCTCAGCCTGTCATGGGTAATATTTAGACATAAGGAGGTTAAACGCTGAGCAGGTACAGCGTGAAACGTACCTGACCCCGGCTTTTGCAGCATCTGTGATTTGGGATATGCTGCATTTCCCTAAAGAATGTACCTATAAAAACAGTGGATGAGTCAGACAAGGATGGTACTCTAGGAGAGGCATGATCGCGTTTATGCTGAATAATCACTGTCATAAGTGTTAAGCTTTCCAGTTGAATTCTGGAGGTAGCAATGTGATTGCTGTGTGTCTGATTGCTGCCCGAGACGTATGTGTGAAGTTAGTGCATGTTCATACTGAGCTTATTGTCCTTGCTAGAGCTTGAAGTTACTGGTCAGTTTCAGAGTGTAAAAACATCTGCATGTACTCCCCCCCCCCCCACCAGGTTTCGGCTACATGACACAGCAGCTGATGGAACTGGCTGGGGGCCGGGTGGTCCTCGCCCTGGAGGGGGGCTACGACCTCACGGCCATCTGTGACGCTTCTGAGGCTTGTGTCAGCGCCCTGTTGGGCATTGAGGTGAGTGTGGTACTGCGTGCTGAGCCATGGAGTCAGACACGCATTGCTGGACGCACGAGTTGCCGCTGGCCTTGTGGCTTTTCTGCCGCGTTGTTGCCGTCCTGCTCTGTCCTTCCCTGCCCTATCCTGCCTCTGACACTGCTGTAACTCTTTCCCTGACCCGCGCTGCCAGATGAATCCGCTGCCGGAGGAGACCCTGCAGCAGAAACCCAATGTAAATGCGGTGCACTCGCTACAGAGGGTGTTGCTGGTTCACGGTGAGTCTCCATTTTTTCCCTCCCTCTCCCCATCTCCTCCATAACTCTTCTCTTCCCCTCACACTCCACTGCCCCCCCGATTCGACCGCCTTCCTGCCTCTAATTATCTTCAAACGCTTCCCTGGCACACGACTTTCATAACATCCCCTTCCTGATTGCGCACAAATGTTACCCCAATCCAATTAAATTCATTAGAAATATTTGCAAAACCGCAGGAATTTTAAGCCCTTAAAGTGTGTAAAATGTTATGCACGATACACACATGTGCATTAATTGCATTTATTAACTTTTTATGTCATTTCTGTCTACACACATAAGCGAGTCCACCTCACAATACCTCAAGGCGATGTCTCAGTGTTTGACCCCACAGTCCTTCCCCTTTGCAGTTGGTAGCATATCATCTCTTTGTGGTTTGTGAGGTCACTGTCTGTGTATCTGTGTCTGTATGTGTGTGTGTGTATCTATGTGGTTTGTGAGGTCCCTGTCTGTGTTTGTGTTTGTGTGTATCTATGCTAGTGTGGCCTCCCTTCCGATTTTATTTCACTGTGACCTTTTGTATCTGTAAATGTGTAAAAAAGAAATAATGCAGGTCATGTTTGAAGCTGTAAAGGCCTGGCAAAGTAACGCCTCTGATCCGTGTGTCTGTCCCAGGAGAGTACTGGCCCTCGGTGAAGCCATTCGTCCACACGGTGGACCTGTCCTTCCGGCAGGCCCAACGGCATGAGCATGAGGAGAATGACACGGTTACCGCTCTGGCCTCGCTGTCAGTGGGAGTCCTTCACAACAAGAGGTAATCCCTACAGAAATGTTGCCAGGATGACTCGAGTCATCCGCAGTCTTTGAAGCTTCAGAATGTGGTAATGGAGACCTCATTAGGTAATGTGTACGGTCTAAATATAACTCAGATCTTACCGCTGCCTTTTCATCCAATAGCACCCATGAGGAGCCCATGGACCACAATGACGAGTCCTTCTGAATTCCTCCCAGAGGAGCTCCGGTCCACAGTGGCTTAAAGCTGTGACCCTCTGGCTTTGGTCCAGCTCAATGACCCAGAGTCTCCTCCTTGGCTTCAGCCAAGGGCAACCATTCCGATGCTTCAGATTCCCACTCCCTCCATAATCCACAGCTGTCGGGCTCAGCTTCTGCGGATGGGGACCTTCCTGACAGGAGCTGACCCCTTTGGAAGGCACATCATCCCACTGGAGTTGAGGGAAGCCGGAGAAGCGGAGGAGACGCCACCCCCAGAGCTCAGAGGGCCGACACCAGTCTCCCTTTGCGAGTCTGTTTTCAACCAGTGTCATTTATATTCATGTGACTTAACCACTAACCATGGAAGGGAAGGAAATGAGTCAGCTGAAGGTGGTTTTGTGACTTTTGCACTGTGCATTCCAAAATGTGAACCGTGAAATGCTGTCCTCAAACACGAAGTTCACCTAATCCTTCATAGGACACTTTCAGAAAGCGGGCTCTGTCACCACTTACATACTGCGGCTTTTATGCACAGACTGTATTAGGTCTGTGTAAAGTGGCAGGTGTGTGTGTGTTTGTATATGTGCACTATTTGCAGTGGGTCATATTTTGGGTAAGAACGATGTGTTTTCGGGATGTCCTCTACTGGGCATGCATTCTCGTCAACGTGCCTCAGTTGGGCACTGAAGCCTTACAAAAAAGGGGTTGGTATTGAGGGTCCAAAAGAGCTTGACTCTAGAGTCCCCATGTCACAGACCCAAAATCAGGCAAACCTAAACAAAACCTCTGTAAAACAGACTTGCATACACCGGCTTAACTAGTAAGACAATAATAACATTTTGTCTGCCTTAAACTGTGTGTTGTAGTTTTTCAAATATAGTCTTAAGAGTAGTGCACTTAAAATGTCTTAATATTCTATTTTTTATTTGATTGCATGTACAGTTTGTCCTCAGCATTTTTTTCTGTTCCTAGAAAGATCATTCCGGTTTTCTTATGGATAGTAACAGGTGGCCCAGTATTTTTACCTGTGGAAAAAACGTACCTACTGTAGATTGTCTATTTCTTGAAATTTCGAGGAAAATTAGACTGATGGGGTTGTTTCGTGAAAGAAACGTTTCTTTTGGATTGATGCGCAATTCAACTTTTCTCGGGTTGCGTGAACTTGGTCTTGCCTAAGTCTTTGAGTGGCCGATCTGCAGAACCTACTGCACTGCTGTATTTTCTCTGTATTTTCTATGAAATAGGAAACAGAAGTCTTCTTTCCCCCCTAATTTAGCAATTTCATTCCCAACCATACACAATAACCTCCTCAAGCACAATTATTTTGCAAAAGTCATTCTTCATTGAAAACAATAAACATTTGAAGAAAGTTTGACTCCTTTGAAGAAATGTAGCTATACTGTACTTTAATATATTGCATCATTTGCCTATTACCTGGTGCCTTCTGTTCAACCTGTATGCTGGTAGTCCTCTAACACTCTGCAAACCATTAATAGAGTAAGACCAAAGATAAGAGTCAGCCAAGCAAACTGATGGCAGAAGTAGGTAGCAGTGACCTCAGCTCACATCTCTGAGTTGCCAATGATATGTTATTCTCTCTTGTACTCTGACCAATAGTAGTTAAACACCACTTAAAGCAAATGACCAGTCGACCTGTAAAGGTTTGGATTTGGATGTTCTGTCTCTGCCCTAACTCCCTGCTTGCATTTGCATCTATTTATTTAGCAAACGTTTTTGTCGTGTGGTGTTTGTGTGAGACGTGCACGTCGCTCGCACTGGAACAGTGTTGAAATAACAGGACTAGACTAACAAACTATGGCACCCACGGTTCATTCTCCGCTGGGCAGCATTAGAAGCGGTGATGAATGAAGGGGGGGCGATGTCTCTTTGCAGGCTCCTTGTCAGCCTGCAATCCCCCTGGAAAAATTGCAAGTTGGCGCATCCTATTTACCTCTGAGTACAGGTGCTCCGTTTCGTCCTGGGTAATTCTGATTTCCTCTGGAAGCATGTACAAGTGTAAGACTATGGGTGGGTCCTGCATTAAACTCCATTGTAAAATAGATGAGTAGTAGGAACCAAATAAATTGTTTATGAGTTGTAAAAATGAAAAATTTCACTTAGAACCAGGGGAAGAACTGATGAGGTGATGCATCTGAAGTAGATTTTTTTGTTCCTTTTTTAAAAGGGTTGTTGCTGGTAATTAGACCACATGTGTCAAATCTACATTTCCAGTGTAGCCCTTGTAAGGCGCCGAGCTGGATTTCGTAAATTACAGTTTTTATTACCTATGCTGTAAATAGCTACCAAGACCAAAACCTGTGTGCCTTGAAATGTCAGTTTCACATCTGTGTTCATACATGTGTACCTGGATGTGAACAGACATGATTGTCTATTTTGTACATGTTTCTTCTTTTCTTTATTAAAAGGGACAATACATTCTTGACTTAAGTGCGTGGTTGATTTTTTTGGTCTTAGAATTGACAGCTAATGGATGGCAGACGGACCCACAGTTGGAGAAAGGAATTGCGACTTTGGGTGCAGCAGTGGACCAAGGATTGCAGGTGTCTGGGTTCTCAGAGCCCTGTCTTATATGGGTAATAAGCATAAGTGAAGTGAAATGTGTTTGTTACCTACTATCACCTCACCCACTGCTTAATATAACTAGATATATCAATAGTAGATGATAAAGTAAGAAAAGGTTGAAGCCAGTTGCGTGTTACTATCGGTATGTTTAGAAATGGGAATGGTGATCCATCTCACCCAAAGGGTCGTAGGACCAGGAGTTCTGGCAGGAAACGGAGTAGCAAAGTATCTCAGGGTACATACAAGGCTTGGTCATGGTAAAAATTGCAGTTTGGTTGAACCTAGTTTAACTAGTTATTTAATGGTGGGGTATTTTAGATCTTTGTTTATAGAGACCTCTTTGCAAGGCATCATGTGTTACCACTATGACACTGAAGCCGGCTGGTGGAAGGGACAGCTGGAAACAGGGTCCGGGCCCGTAGCCAGAAAAAAAAATTCATGGGAGCTTCAGCAGCCCTTGGTATTTTTTGCCGACTGAAATGTATATTGAGGGGGGGGGGGTTCAGCCTTGTAATTTTATGACCCAGCTATGTGCTTCCTCAGTTATAAGAATTCTTTTGAGCAGGGGGGTTCAAGCCCAATACAGGCAGACTCTCTTAACATTAGCCACACATAATGATTGTACCCCTGATCTTTGACCTTCCAGCAGTAACATATCTAAGGCAATTAAAGTCTCAGTTTTTACTATCAGTGCACTATGCTGCCTGGGATAGGCTACAGGTGTTCCACAACCCTGTACTGGATGAGAAATTGGATGATGGATGGATTTTAATTATCAGAGGAACGGCTTTGTAGCAATGCTAACCGAAAGCTACATTGAATTAGCTGACACAGCAGCATTATTCATACATACTGTGCACAAAGCAATAAAGCAGGTGCTATTTTTCTGCTGATATGTCTCAGTGGGTTAGACAATGGTCCGTCTGTGCCTTTCATATGCTCAGAATGCCATGGGTTGACAGTTACTGCTTGGCTTTGCTTTTCCAATGAAAAGTTCCGGATGTAATTTGAACCGAGAGCTGGAAGGTTTTTTAAAAGTTCTGCGTGCATAGCTAGAGCATCAGCCATGAAGGTGTCCTTGCAGGGGGTGTTAAACTGTAATAAAGATTTGGACAGCTACTGCTGACGAAACACAATTTTGTTTTTTATTACCCACAAAAGCTGAGTCAATGAGACGTGTGCTACACACAGGACCGCAGAAGCACCACGGAGAGCAGAGAAATCTGCACTTCAAAAGGAGAGAGAAAAGAAGACTGTTCAGCGTCCCCGGAGGAGCTCTTCTCACGTACAGAAGCCTAGGACACCAAGTTCTCCTGGGTCACAGAGTTTCAGTCTGCTATATCATCTTTTAACGTGTTGCACAATATTTAAACTACTTTTGTCCCTTCTGTAAAGAAAACACATACATTTTATAGATATATACTTGTTACAAAGAGCCTGCTCAAATGTCTAGAAAATAAGTAAGCATGACTGCCTCTGGCCCAATGAAGTTTCCCTTTATTTTACTCAAACGCTACACTAATTTGTTGCGATTTAGCGCTTTTGGGAGTTTTACTCACCCAAAAATGTTCTATGGGCAGAATGAAAAATGATTGGTTCAGAGTGATAACCAATCGGATTGTAGGGAAGGCTGGACCAAGACATCTGATTGGTTGGTCTGACATCTGACACATGATCTGATTGATTATCCCTCAGAACATTTTTGTGTAAAACTCCCATGAGACATGTTACCAAGATGCTATTTATGCATTTGAAAGGTTCAGCATAATAGGAGCACAGCAACAGCCTGGATTGTTAGACAGCAATACTGTGGAAGTCAAACAGTGATTAGCTGTTCTTCATCAGAAGTCTGCTTTGCGCCACACTCAGCCCTGTGACTTACAGGTGGCTGCAAATGAGGTTTCGCATCATGGCTGCGGGCAGCTACCAGTTTAAGACCTCATTGCAGTTCATGGAACAATCCAGAGGGAAACTCCTTCCGTTTGAATCCCACTTGCCTAAGCAAGGTTTACATCCACTGACAGGCAATGATGAGATGGGGGACAGTCAAGGAGTTCTTGCAAACCAGTTTCCAAATGCAGAAATCAAAGGTGCTTGCTGTTTTTGTCTGTTGAGGGGAGAAAGATCCAGCTTCCAGGATGAATTCTTCAGAAATAAACAGAAGAAACAAGAAACAGTCACTATTAACAGATCAGCTATACACTAAAATATTATGGGCTCATATTTCTACTGATTTTATGCTTTTCCAGGCATATTTTGTATCCATAAAAATAAACCCAACAGCGAACCATTCCAAATATGTAATCACAGCCCTTAGTTGGACTTCCTGGTGCATCAGCCTGCATTCCTGTGTGGATATAATGCCTGGGTGGTCACAGATCCACAGAACTGTTTAACCATGTTTTATGGAATTCAATTTGTACACTGTGTTAATGCAGAGAGCCATTTTCACATTAGTATGTTCACAAGAGTCTGGAGCCTGCATTGTTGCATGCTGAGGAGTAGTGTGACCCCGTAAATATGCATGTGGGTTTTCAAAAATCAGATGACAGCAATTATGCCATTACATACAGATTGCTAAGAAAGTCATGATTCTTTCCACTGCTTGACAGTAATGGGCACAAGCTGTAGGGGGCAGCAGACACCGAACCATGGAATTAACACATGCCAGGAATAAACAGCACAAGAAAACAGTGTTGTAAACACTGCCTAGTCAAGTACATATAAGTCAACAGTGCTGCAAACTAATAAGCAGGCTACACACAGCAATGAATTAACCAGTTATACACAACACATGCAAGCTGTAAACTCTAACTACCCAGCTGAACGTAAAATACTGGTAACTATATACAATCTGTAATTGAACAGCTATGGTTAACTTGATGATTCTGTAAACTCTATCTATCCAGCTACAAGCAGTATCCCTGTAACATAAACCATAATTAACCAGTTACTTGCAGCACACTTAGGTATCTGTAGAAGAAAACCTTTGATGAAGTATTTAATGTTTAATGAAATGTTTAATGTTCACATTTTGATGTTTTAATGTTAACGTGATAACGCTGACTTTCAGATTACAGTGTGATAAAATATATCTCATGTTCTGTCTTAGTGTCTGCTTTGTCGTCGTAAAAAACAAGCATTTACTGCAGACCCCGGGTCCCTAGAGTATTCCTACGGCCTCCTCACACCACGCTATACTGCGACAGAATGCCACAAAGTGGCGGATCACAGCCCTCCAGCTGTATATGTCTTTATCTGTCACATTAGACAAATTTAGATAATATGTGTCCAAAACCACTGTCTGAATTATTTTCCGTTTTCAGTGAGTATTTTTATTTTATTTTTGCTGTCACCACTATCCTTGAATCGACTGCCATACCTATTATAAGTCTGCGGGCCCGCGGTGAAATACGTATTCCCATCTCAATGGCAGATGTTCCGTGAATATTTGAGGCCTAGCAAACGTCTAACATTCCATATGATTTGGTATCCAACAAATCTTGTGGGGAAACTGTGATTTCAGTTTTTCTTTTCTGTACCTCCTTTAAACGCTGTCACTTTGATTCCTCCACCTTTCAGTTACTGTTCGTATCTATGACCGAAATGTCGCCGATTGTACTACACTTGGCACAGCGGTATCCAGCCTGCAATAAGACCTAATCCTCATGCCCAAAGCTGAGCAATTTAAAATGCTAAAACAGTTTACTCTCACAAGGCATACAATTTGTGTATGATATATTAGATGCCAGGTAGATTACTTAGTAGATGTACAGACAAATATAAGCAATGGTCACAATCAGCTAGGGTTGCTGGACCTGGGGCCCCCAATAACAGATTTTGTTCTGAGCTTTTTGGGAAGTGAAGCCTTAATATTTACTAAAATGTAAATTAGCAGCAGAAGTTGCAGGGGCTAAATGTACCATCAAGGAAATGAAGGCAGGCCGGTCAATCAGCATACACGTGCATATGGTACAGCTTTATACCAGGACCGTCACACATATAAAGGGAAGACGCACAGAAAAAGAGCAAAATATTTCACACAAAAACAGTCTAACATCCAGCATCAAATTGTCACAATTAAATAAGAACATAAGAACATAAGAACTATACAAACGAGAGGAGGCCATTCGGCCCATCAAGCTCGCTTGGGGAGA
>JAODKN010000108.1:1409881-1426371 GCA_026774425.1 Petrocephalus zakoni
CCCCCCCCCCCCCTCCCGGGGGCCGGGCCCCCGGGGGGGGGGGGGGGGGGGGGGGGGGGGGGGGGGGCCCCGACGAAAGCGAGACAAAAGGGGGGCAGAAGAAAGGGACGAGAGGAAGAGAAAAAAACTCCCAAAGCAGAAGCAGATGGGGCGGTGTGGAGGCACGTTTGATCTGCCCCGCTAAGGCCTGATTGATGTCGCACATTTCATTTCCTTGTCAGAGACATGACATAATGTTTCAGTAACACTCTGCCTTTTTCCTCTTTCGTCTTTTTTTTCCCCCTCCTCCAATTAACCTCCCAATTTCAGGCTAAAGGCGGTACGCCGATAGCCAGAAGGTATGGCAGCGAAAGCAAAGCGTGTTTAAATGAACTGTAAACATCCCTGAGCAGGACGAGGCAGCGAGAGGGATGCAGGGTGCATCAAATACTTAAAAACTGAGGTTTGGGGCAAAGCTGCGTGCAGGAGAAGGATGCGGCGAGGCGTAGTTAAGTCGTACACATTATCTTACAAAATGCAAAGCACGTGTTCACGAAAGTGTGCACGAGGTTACAAATACAAAAATACAGGCATTACAGTACACTGAAAAAATGCACAAAAATCACGTGTATATGTAATACTGTCCATCCTTTGGGCCCTGATGGTTCCAGGGCCTCGTGTCTTGTTTCATGATAGCTGGCCCTTACATGAATCATGGGGTATTACACGTCCTCGAGGAAAGCAGCCTTGTACCATTACGATAGGCCACAGAGATTAAGACGAGGCATCGTTCTCATAACTACATAAGGCACCTTTGATCTCAGATTTGCTGGCGTTCTCTTTCAAGGGGAGGTCACCGTTTCTGAAAAGGAGGCAAATTCATCCTGCTCTTGGAGAGCCCCGGCCCGGCACGGGGCAGAGCTTTGAGTCATCGGCTGACTCATTGGCTCGAAGGATGAATTCTCGTGCCGCTCAGAGCTGTCTGCGTCTTCTTACGGCATTTGAAACCATGCAAAAGAAACCTTGAAAACTGCTTTTTTTCCCCCTCAAATGGAACACATTTCCAAACAGCCCCAAAATTAGCTTCCAAGGCTAACCACAGTGTCTAAATATTAGAATCAGTTTAGAGGCGAAGAAGAATGCTCGCAATAAACCTAAAGGAAAATAAATTAGTCATGTGATGCCCGAAAAGATGCAGGATCAATCAGCGGTGACGTTTGCAGAATGAAGACGGTAAGTGTCCTTAAAACTGTAAAAGGTTATCAGCACTTTTTAGGTCTAGAGGAGCAAAAGTAAAAATTGAACAATGTATCCAAGCTTCAAGTTTATATTTCTGCATCCAGTACCCTAACGCAGCAGAACAACAACGAAAGCGCCGAGTCTCCAGCCAAGGTGTGGCTGCCAGCGGAGTGCAGGAAGATTTGGTAAGACACAAAGACCCCAGAAAGACGTTCACAGGGCCAGTGCAGCTCAGGGTTTGAGGTGATATAGAAGTGCCCCCCTCTCTGCTCCATACCCTATTTCCCCAAGGCACTGGGGCACGCACGCCCATCTGGCATCCATTTCCCCAAGTGAAAGAACACTTCCTTTGGGATAATTCATTTTTTTTTGGGGGGGGGGGGATGGGATGGTGGGGGGAATTAGGCCGGGATGGAGGAAGGGAGCATGCTTGAAGGAGGTGTTAGTGACAGTGGTTGGAGTTATTTGGAGGGGGGGGGTGGGTAAAAACAAGGTAACAAGGATCATAGGTGGGAGTTCAACAGAGTGAGGTCAAGGATTCAAGGTCACATCATGAAGCTCAGTGCCTCCAAGGCTGTAAGGACCAACCAATTCATAAACAAGAGGGGGGTGAAAACAATTTTTAAAAAGGAAAATCACACAAGATATTGTTCTCTTGCAGGCCTGTCATCATTCCTGCAAACAAAAGCAGTTTTCCATTACAGTGATACTTGGCATTTATACGGAATTAATCCATGCATGTAATGCTGCTCGAATCTCAAGGTTTTTAACTGAACGGTACATTGTTTTTCTTTTCTCTCAAAATGTCCTGGATTGAAGGGGTTTTAAATATCATTGTTTTAGTAAATGGTTTAAATGAATCTGCTTCTTCCAAATGATTCTCTCTGTACATTCCCTGGATCCCAACATCTCCTAGTTTGGTTCACTGTCAAATATTTCTTCAAATTTCACCTGAGGCATTTAGCTTCCAACGACCTTCAGAAACAGACTCGCCAGTCGACATGCCAGTTATTGAAAAAAGGACAGTCTCAGATGGCTCTTCCTGTCGGCTTTGCGGGAGGCAGTGCTGAGTGCACTGCTGTTTATTTCCGTGGAAGGATGTCAAAATATCACGGAATTGAAGGCGGAATCAAAGGAAAAGCCAAAAGTAAAAAAAGAAACACACTAAATTTCAATCCATTTCTATGATGCATGCTAACATGCATTCTTCATTTCTACCAGACTTATCTTCCTGCATTAGGACATAATTTATCATAATACTTGGTGCCCGGGCTCCTCTTAAATTCCTTTGCTTTCATGTGTAATTTAGCCGATATCCTGGGATGGCTCTGGTTTCAGTGTGTAAGCCCAGGGCCCACTGAGGAGACCAAGCTGGGTGCTCCACTGAGGCAATTTGGAGTACAGACCTTCACCCTGAGTAACTCCTATATAGACACACATATACATACACACACACACACACACACACACACAAACACACATTTGTATTTCTATCTTAGTGAGGACCATCCATTCATTTCTGTGGGATAAACCCTAATCCCAATCACAACACCCTCGACCCCTACCCAGCCCAAACCTTAGCCATAAGTAACCAAACAAAAAAACAAGACTTTTGGCATTTTTTACTTTTTTTGACTGCATTTACAGATGTTTTATAAAACTAAGTATGAAATAGTGAGGATCACAAAAATGACCTTACTAGTCACATTTTTTGAAGATTTGCTAT
Source organism: Petrocephalus zakoni (assembly GCA_026774425.1). Lineage (NCBI taxonomy): Eukaryota > Metazoa > Chordata > Actinopteri > Osteoglossiformes > Mormyridae > Petrocephalus > Petrocephalus zakoni. The sequence goes on from JAODKN010000108.1 coordinate 1,412,826, forward strand.
ACCTGTGAGGTCATAGCTGTCTAGCTGAGCAACAGGGTCCATTTGGTTCTACTATGGTCCAGTATGGTTCACCATCCAACTCTGGCCTATAAAAACCTGGTGGGGGCATACTGTCATATCTTGAACATGAATGAGTAAACAGGAACCTCTGTTCCCTGGTAGTATGTCATATGCATAATAAAATAAAAATACTGAAAATTGAAATTAATGTAAAATATATTTAAATAAAACCTGCATTTTTTTTAGTCATTTTCAGGTTGATTGAGATATCTTCATTCTCTGTTATGGCACATTTGCCGTGGGTTAACGCAGCCAGCTAAATGCTGCATTATTGAGTTGTACCCCCCCACCCCTTATCAAAGTCTCTCCTGCACCCTCAATTGTTAGTGCCCATGCAAATATTTTTCTCAGTGACTTCAATGGATTTTTGATAATCCAGCTCGAATGTATTTCCAATAGCTATTTAAAAGAAAAGTAGAAGGAGTGTGGTGAGACTGGGCCAGACATTCCTGCCAGCCAGAACTGCGATCCTCTAGAATAAGATTTAAGCCCTGAATACCGAAGTGCCCGCACTGGTTTCAGATCTTTCCCCTCTAGCAGGAGAACCAGGTGGCAGAGCTGTGGCCACTTTGGCGAGGAGACGGAAAGCCGCCAGCTGCAGCGATAGAGGTCGAAGCCCAAAACAAGAACGAATGTTTCGTGCCGATCTGCCTTGCAATTCAGCCGAGAGCGAAATCCAACAGACAGGACATTCAGAGGCCTGCATTGCGCAGGCCTATCGCGTCGAAACCAGCACCCGCTGCCTGGTAGTAGACAACAATGACCTACATAGCATGAACGGCAGTTTAATGGTTAATTGGATCTTCTCCATCTGATGTTATGAGGGAAAAAAAAAGAAAGGAACGAAAATGCGGGGCAGAAGGGAGAAAAGAAGGAAGAGGTCTGGGGACATGTGTTTCAGTTTGTAAATAAAACAGTAAATTGCTATGGATATTGCTTAAATATCTGTGGGCTTTGTTCTGCGTTTGCGGAAGTTCCTCGGAAATCATTCCGAAGCAGCCTTTTCAAAAGCCCTTTTAAAGTCAGAGCAGCCATCTGTTTCTCTACCGATTCAAGATGTTTTTTTTTTTTCCATTCACTTGTTTTGATCAATTCTTATAAACCGAAATGTCTGTGAGGCTGAGCAACGCCTTTCCCGAAACGCTTCAGCCTCGAAACGGTGGGCGCTCGCTCCTGCATTATAGCCAAAGGGACACAGTCACACCTGTGAACTTGTGACTAAACATCTCGGAAAGTAATACGAGATATTAAGATGGGTAAGTTAAAATTTGAAATGGGAGCCCGCAGCCTAAATATCCCTGATTAAACACTTAACTGGGGCAGTATTAGGGCAGCTAAACCAAACTCTCTTTGATATAATAACACTGCACTTTTAAGTCCTCTTCATTTCTGTTGTGGCTGCAGAAACCCAGCCAGACTGTGCAGACACTGCATTGCAATCTGTCCCCTGCATTTGCAATAAAAGAAGGCAAACAGACTGTCTGGGGTCCTGGCATGTCTTATGCAGGAAACTAAAGGTGTGTTACCCACTCGCAGCCAGGTCAGCGAACACCTTATGTCGGACCATGAAGAACTTGAGGAGCGTGAGTCATTCAAAACAAAAGTCTGAATGCAAACAGGAAGTAACAATCACTGAACAGCATTATTGACATAGAACAGAAATGCAATAGAGATGTACTGCAATAGTAAAACAGCACAGCGACAACCACACATTACTGAACAAACTCCAATGACACACCAAGGTTCACATGTATTACAAAAAAATGAAACATATCACATAATTGCGGGCTTTGTTAACTGATACCACGTGTCTTGGGACCCTGGCTGGGAAATAAATGGGAGAAAGCGGTAAGGAGGTGGTGACTGAGCACTAGAGTTCAGTGATATTGGTTAGATTATATAACCCAGGAGGACAAAGAGACACACTACTGTTGTCGACTAAACAATTATGCAAATAAGTATATATTTTAATTCAACGTAGTGGCTTGTGCAATATAGACATCTCACCCAGGAATTAGGAGGCCCACTGGAAAGATAGCTAACGTTTTCAGAATGGTCATTATGCGGCACAATAGGGTGGTCAGGTGACCAGAGGCCAATGACATCCTGGCTGGTGCTGACGATTGTCCAGCCCATGAGTGACCAGACACAGACTGCTAATACACAGGTGACAAACACTTTGTTTAAGACAGTATGGTGCCCCCACCCAAAAAAAAGAAAAAAAAAACTACTCTGGCGTGGAAAAAAGCATTTCTTGGTTTTCTGAGTCTGAACTGGCTTGGAGCCCTCATTGAATATCAGACAGCAAGAGTGCCAGTATCTTGTCACAAATAATGTTTTCAAAGAGACTTTGCGGAATAAAGGTTAATGCCTTTTTTTGTATTTCGATACTTCATCACACAGCATGCAAGGACGTTTTTAGCCTTTAATGCAGAATAACCATAAGTATTTTGCTCAAGGGCACTCATGGGTATTGACATATTATGCCATGTTGCCACAAATATTAGGTTTTATAAATGCTACACAGAAGTGTTCTGCACAAATCTGGCCGCAAACGTTCTGCAGAAGTGAAGAATACTGAAAGAGGCACTTAAGAGCATTCTAAAGTGCTCTACAAAAGCAGGCTGGCCTGGGCTGAAGGCAACGGCATTACAACATACCACATGGCAATGCAGCTTATGGAACATAAGAGCGGGGTTCGGGGGGGTGGCGGGGGGGTAAAGGATGTGCAGCAGTGGGCCGGAGGTCCTGCAGGTGCGGACTGTTCATCCTCTGCCAAGCACAAATCAGCAGATTCATTTCCTGGCTATTCGCATGCAGCACTGTCCTAGAGGGGAGTGTTTAAAATACCTTCGCAAAGGGATATATATACGTAATCCAATAAAACAGTTCGCATGCATAAAAATGTCATTTTCACGCGAGACGATAGCAGCTACAGTTTTTGTAAGATCTCATTGTGCATGCGTGTGAACGTTTCCACAATCAGTGTCCTCTTCACTTCTCCTTGTCCATCCCACCAAATAATACCGTAATTGCTTCCTTCCTGGACTTCCAGGCACAAAATGGAATTTGAATTTAAATAAGGCCACCCCAAGGTTTCTCCCGAGACACACTGTGATTCAGAAGATCGCGGCCCTGCCATCCACGCTGTCATCCTACACCTAGTGTATTTCAAAGCCGGGCTATTAATAGGACTGAATTGCGCTCCTCCAGATGTTTAAAATCACCCTGCTCGCTTATCTTCAGTCCAAAAAAATCTTGTTAAAATGACGCTGCGGCTGCTGTTGCTGGCAGAAATGAGTCGCCGGCTACCGCCGCACCAGATTTCTTCGGTGTCACAAAAAAAACCCATCTTTCCATTAAATTGACCACTGGGACTGTGAAACAAACAGGGCCCGACGCTGCGTTCTTGTGTTACGCATGTCAGGCATCTACTGGCAGCGTCAGCAACCCCGGTGTATACAGTGGATATAAAAAATGCACACACCCCTGTTAAAATGCCAGGTTTTTGTGATGTAAAAAAATTAGACCACAATAAATCATTTAAAAAAAAATTCCACCTTTAATGTGACTTATGACCTGAACAATTCAATAGAAAAATAAACAAATCTATTACGGCAAAAAATAAAAAAAAATAAAAAACGTACAATAAGCTGGTTCCATACGCTTAATTTAATTACAGTATTCTGTCCTTTTGGGTACGCACCTGGCATCAATTAAAGCTTTGAGCTATCTCATTTAAGATATAATTCCGATTAACCCCAAATAAAGTTCAATTGTCCTAGCTAGTAGGATTTTCCTGACATTTACTCAGTTGCATCCTGCAGCAAAAGCCATGATCTACAGAGAGCTTATGAAGCTTCAAAGGGATCCCATTGTCAAAAGGTTTCAGTCAGGAGAAGGGTACAAAAAAATCCCACGGCATTAGATATATCATGGAACACATCAAGAAGTGGAGAAAATATGGGACAACAGTGACATTACCTCGATCGTCTTAGACGTCCCTCCAAAATTGATCAAAAGCTGAAGACTGGTGAGGGAGGCTGCCAAGAGGCCTACAGCAGCACTGAAGGAGCTGCAGGAATTCCTGGCAAATACTGGTTGTGTACTACATGTGACCAAAAAGGTTCGCAAAACGGAGGCCTCTTCTCACAAAGAAAAACATCCAGGGCCAGCTACATTTTTGTAAAAAAATACATCAGGTCTCTCAAAAGCATGTAGGAAAATGTGTTATGGTCTAAGGAAACCGAGGGTGAACTTTTTGGCCACAATTCCAAAAGGTATGTTTGGCGCAAAAACGGCACTGCTCATCACCAAAAGACCAAAAGAGCACCGTACCCACGGTGAAGGTGGTGGGGGCAGCAACAGGCTTTGGGGTGTTTTTCTTCAGCTGGAACTGGGGCTTTAGTCAAGGTGGAGGGAATTATGAACAGTTCCAAATACCAGTCACTCTTGGCCCAAAACTTTCAGGTATCTGCTAGAAAGCTGGAGGTGATTTTCACCTTTTAGCATGACAATGACCCCAAGCATACATCCAAATCAACAACGGAAAGGCTTCACCAGAAGAAAATGAAGGTTTTGGAATGGCCTAGCCAGAGCCCAGACCTAAGTGAAAATCTATGTGGTGATCTGACTATGCCCTTGAAATCTGACAGATTTAGAGTGCTTTTGCTAGGAAAAGTGGGCAAATATTGCCAAGTCAAGATGTGGCATGCTGATTGCCTCCTACCTAAAAAGACTGGATGCTGTAATTAAATCAAAAGGTGCTTCAACAAAGTATTAGTTTAAGGGTGTGCACACTTATGCAGCCAGCTTATTGCACGTTTATCTTTTATATTCCCCACCCCCCCTAACAGATATGTTTGCTTTTCAATTGAATTGCACAGTTTATAGGTCACATTCAAGGCAGAAACTCACAGTCTAATTTTTAGTATCACAAAGACCTGGCATTTTAACAGGGGTGTGTACACTTTTTATATCCACTGGAAGGAGAAATTACTCAAAAAAAATATGTGAATTAACATGGCAATTTGTAACATAAGGATGCTAGTAAAAAGGAAAAAAAAATAGCCTAGTATCCATTTACAGGACTGACTGAGGCTCAGGGGGTGATCTGACCTTTAGTTTTGTGCCATTTTTCTTCCAGTTTTCCTTTAGTGGAGACTAGCAGGGTATACAGATTTAATAATTGTCTGGCTTGAAAGATCCACTTATTACACACTTACAGGGGCTGCTGGCCTGGTTAATATGTCTGCTGGGAAAATCCTAAATCCTTCATTCAGGCTCGGCCCAGCACCACAAAACGACACCTCCTAGTCTGAAGCCCTTTGCCCATTGACTCTCCCCCAAACTGTAGCACAGAGGTTCCAGTTAGTAGGAGGCATCTGAGCGTGGTTTGGAGCGCATTCATCTGCTCCTCCATTCGCTCTCCCAGAGCCAGCGCCGGCTCCCGCCGACCTCCGAGTGCAGCGTTGCTTCTCCATAGCTGCATGGCCGCCTTTCGCATGCAAGGCCCCACTGGATCCCTCCTTCCGTTGCACAAAGATATAAACATTAGTCATTTTCTTTAACTTAACTACAAACACCATGCCAAGGGTCTGAAAGTATCAGATCATGGCACCACTCTGAAATAAATTATAAATATGAATATAAAACGCAAAATATTTATTTTTAGGACAAGTGTGTATAGGGAAAAAAATAAATCTACATATATAAAAAAAACACTCTCTGTATATGTACGTACAGTGCAAACCAAGACCCAAGTCAAAACATATACTAAGCACTAGATTCTGTCTTTCCACACCCAGCAGACCATGGGCAACAGGCACCCGATTCAAAAAGGCAGCATCATACAAGAATATTTTATTGATCTCATTCACACAACCATATTCACGAGTGTTACACAAATACAGAGAGAGCAAGAACTTTATCGTCATCTTAAAGAATGAGGGGAGTATCTTCCCTCAGTAGACAGGGCAAAGGTTTCAAATGATAATGACCAATGGAATAAACTGTTTTTTTAAATCTCAGAATATATTACCACAAAAGAAAAACAAATAGTAATATATTCAGTAGTGGCAGCATGCAGTTAGAGCTTTAAGGAAATGGGCCCTTGTATTTCAGAGAAACTATTACGTTTCTCAGTTTTTTTCCAGTCTGTTATAATAAATTTATAGTCACTAAAAAGGATTGCACAGTACAAATACAGCAGCCCCAAACAACCTTAAAAATCATTGCACACATTAGATTCAACCCCCCCCCCCCAACCACTACCCCGCTAAAACTTAAAAAAAAAAAAGCACAAAAATAACTCTTGCTTGCAGGTTCCGTGACTGTAACTCTTAAAATTGTCGCAGTAAATTTTGGTTTCATGGCTTAAAAGTCTGACTGTCTGTTCCCCAAGTTATGAATGGACTATACGACCTATATCAAGTCAGCACCATCAGTTACCGGTTTAACATTCAGGAAAGGGAGACATGTGACAGATAAGTCACACAGACAGCCACCATAGCTACACATCAGATGGTACACCAGAGAGAACAGGCACTCCTCCTTGACTGGCCAAAAAAAAACCTTAGGGAAGTCGCACTAACTTCACTGTCAACATGAATGAATCACAGGCTGAGACACCAAACAATATGTCTGCCTGCAACGTTTAGTAAGTGTGTTTGTGTTTTCAGCAACAATGTGGTTAGAGACATTTCACTCAACGTTAGTTATGTTACCAGCTAAAATGGTATTCTGCTTCCTGCATACATATATAAACATTAAAGAAGACTTCATATATTATATCGCAGATATGTTGACGTGTAACCCATTACACCTCCTAGTGGTGAGAAGGAAATCTGCACTGGGGACAACGCACACCAGCCACATTGCACAAGATAAAATGAGGTTCTCTCATCTCTGGGAAAAAAAGGTAAAAGTCAAAAAGAGCACGCCTTCATTTTAAAAATTAAAAGAGTAGAAAAGGTTGAGTCAGAATGTTTTAAGTTATATGCATGACAGAAGCAAAAAAACAAAACAAAAAACGTCAGTGTTCTGAACACAAAACGCCACGCTGCCATTATTAATTAAATGGACTACAGCAGACTTTCAATAAGAAATGTATGTACATGGGCCACTATTTCCTTCCCTCTGCCATGTGTCTACCAAAGCGTTCGACACAGAAAGACTGAGCACACGGTGCAGGGTTCGAGCTGATAGAACTCTGACAGGCTGGAGTACGAAAAAGTGCTGGGAAAGGAAGTTAAAAATAAAGCATATACCAGTACTGGCATATATCATGAATGCATAACTCATAAGCATAAGCCTGGAATAGACTGTATCTCTTAGGTCGGATCAACAGGACGATCAACAGACTCCAGAAACCACGAGAAATAAGGGTGGGGCAGAGAGGGGGGTGGTCATGTGACTGGTCATGCATCAGAGCTCCCTCCATCCTCGTGCTCAGAAGTCACTGAGGATGCTGATGTCGGCGAACTCCTTGCGGTAGCGATGGGAATAGAGACCCAGCAAGAAGGACCACTTCAGGCTCATGAAGCTCCACACTCCAGACAGATAAAAGCTCCGGGGGTCAGCCAGAGCTGTGGAACAAATGGCAGAACAAGAAATCAGCGAAAGCTAAAGATGACGTCCAAATTGGCTTTAGACAACACTGACAGCACAACAATACTATGTACTAATGCTCCATACTGCTAATTTAGTGCTCTTAAAGCTTTTGTTTCATATTTATAATTTATCTCTTTCAGATGAAACCCTCCAAAATACGGGTGTTATGATACAGTCTACTCACGATTCGGTTCAATAGACGATTCAGGGCTGATAAATCGATACACACAATACATTCGACAAAGTAAGACTGAAAACAAACTAAGATCTCACAGTTATTTCTCTTCTTAGGCATGTACATTTACAACAAAAGCCGCATTAAAACCATTTCTTTTTTTCTTGATTTTTTTTCCCTTATTCTGCAGACTCCAGTGCAGAAAATAAAATCTCAAAGCAGAACTGAGATTACGTCTATTGCGCCCCCATTGCTTTAAGATGAATAAATGATTTCGTGACCCGGCACATCGTTACATCCCTACGATCCGTCATATCATCATATTTTTCATTTTGGAAATACCGTGCCACGGCGCATTGTCACAGCCCTACTCCAAACCAGCAGTAGGCAGCTTTTCCTGTTAAGATGGTAAGAGTGTGCATGACTGAGAGAAAGCACTGCAGGCATGAAGATCACCAGAGAGGGCAAGTGGAGAGGGAGAGGCAGTAGCTAGCGGTCAGAGCAAACTCACACTGCCTCTGGGTGATGGCGAGGGACAGGAACGCCACCAGAGCCACAACAGCCAGGGCGGAGAAGAGGATGCTGACGAAGATGAAGAACTTGAGTCCTTTCAGCCATGTGCGCCAGTAGTCTTGCAGGTACATGATGTGGGTGACGAGAGCCCAAAATGCTAACACGCCTGCAGAAATCACAAGATAATCCTAAAACGAAAGCCTTGCTTTATAGATCAATCATGGGAAAAAAAGAAAGAACAATAAAGACCGTCCCTGACCACCATATTTACCAGCAGTATATGATGTCTAATAGACTGGACTTTACCAGACAGACACACATCTTTTTCTTCAGTGGACGGAAACAGTCAACATTTTTAGCGTGGGGAATACTTTCCATATTTTATTGTGCATTGAGTAACAATTTATTCTGTTATGATTTTTGATAGTTGCACCAAACTTTGTTTTGAATGGGAAGGAAACAACATTTCAATTCAGGAAAAATATATGCAAATAGCATGCTTCTTTGGGCACGCATTTTAATGAATTTATCATTATTCATCCATCTTCTTTTCTCGTTTCACAAACCACCATGTTTAGAACAAAAACCACCAGGACATTCTCTTGCTCAGCCAAAGTAATGACATTTTGAGTGAATTTGGGAAGGTTTTGAGGGACCTCATCCTATCAAAGGATTTCACGCAGGAAACAGGCATTGGATATTAGAGTAAAGAGTAAAATTAAAGTGGAACTGACAGTGTCCTTCAGGCTGAATGACCAAGATGAGTTTCAAAGGACTTCAACGTGAAACATTGACTGTTGGTGACTGAAACCACACACCCTGTTAGTGCCAGCTGCCCAAATGGAATGAAAGTTTCTGCCAGTGACTCAGCATAAGGGTCACTGCACCCGTGCCTGGAGGCCCAGTGCAGGCTGGGAAGGGGAGAAGCATGAAACAGCACATTTTAACACCCTGTCAGGGTTTCAAAAGTCACACTTCCATGCCTTCCTTTTCTCTTTTTTCTCTTCCCCTGTGCCATAATTACTTCTCTGTTTCTTGGGACATTTCTATTTATTCACTCAGTTTTTGGCAGCAACTGCAATGAAAACACTGGAGTTAAATAAAAAAGTAGCCCCTGGTTTTAAGGGAAAGCCCCACACTCCTGCAATGGCTTCTGAAAGTACGGAGTCACCACTCGCATCCTGGCCAGCGCTAAGCGCACCATCATGGCTACCTATTCTTTAGCACAAGCATTACAGGCAGACTTAATGCTGCTTGTTATTAAATGAAATATTTTAACTTGCACTCTTTCTGTCTCAGAAAAAGCAAATAAGATTTAGAAAACGGAAAACCAGAAAATAGCAACATTTTTGAAAGGAATTGCCCAACTACGCAAAAACTTGCAGTATAAAACTTATGGTTGCTTGAGCTCAAAAGCTTTCAAAAAGCATTCTCAAAAACTCCAGTAGGATTTTCTGAGGCTGCTTCCAGCCTAATTGGATTACAGTTTAATAATCCCTATTTGCAAGTACTCAAAGCTGACAAAAAAGGAATGTCAATAAGAGTTCAAAGAGCACTATTGAGTAACCAGAGCTTTGCCCAGTAGGTTTTCGTTTATATCTTTTATATTTATGTGGAAACGTATAAAATGTACTTGTGGCACAGAGATAAACGGTAGGCGCACAAATACAACCAAATGGCCACTTTATGGAAGGGATTTGACATAAAACCATAAATTTACACAATAATTAGTGTAAAAACTATAATTACAGTGTGGAGCTTTAGTACTAAAGCCCAAAGGGAAGCCTGATCATACCAAGCTCTTGTGTTCAGTTGAGATGACATGATAAAAACTGTCTCCCAGGCTTTTCTTACCAAATGGCCACAGTGGGCAGGGAGTAACTTAACACCCCCCAATACCCCACCCCATCCCACTGATCGCTGTCAGCATGGAAGAAGCACTTCACAGACACCAGAAAAACAAACAGTAGGTGTTGCCTTACTTTGATGATTGGATGAACATTCAAAATAACATCCGCTCATGTGCATTTATCACTTGTCACAGAATGTGACAATACATATAACAAATAACCAAATGACATCATTCACTTGAACTGCACAACTTAGTATACCACCTGACTTTGTCAGTTTATGGATGATAATAATAATAACAACCAAACCAGCCACACTTGCAATAACAAAAACAACCGCAATTGATAAGTATACTTAAAATACGTTTCTGTTATTATTATTACAGATTCCCAAAATTGAAAACAACACAGTGGACAACAATAAAAACAATCAAGAACAATAACTATTACTTATACATACTGAATTATTATTATTATTATTATTATAAGGGCCTAGCAATCAGAGGTATACAGAGTGCATAAACAATGACAGAGTATAAGGACAGCCGTACCTGACAAGCCCCCCATGGCAGCTGTCCATGGCTGTTTATACGCGATGTTCCACACCAAGAAAGCCGACAAGCCGATCAGGACCCCGAGAGAGGCGTAAGCTACGCTGACGTGCGTTTTGTTTATTCCCATCGGGAAAACGGGTGATACAGACTAATAAGAACAATTAAAAAAACAACAGGGATTTTAAGACCGTAGTTCTCGTACTAATCCCCCCTGCCGTGCAAACTGGCTACAAAACGGCGCCCGCGACAGCCGCCCGGATACACCGCAGGAGCGCACTGACAGCTGTCAGTCACGGCCGATCGGGAGCTCCTGCCGCGCCTCCTGACAGCTACATTATAGCGCCTGTTGACGCCTGGAGATGCGAAAGCAAAGCCGTTAATCGCCGACTTTTAGGAACTGGCCTTCTTCGGCTGCGTCGATGCTGATGCGCCGAAGGAGTGTGCCGAGAGTGCCCCCTGTCGACGCGGAGGAAACGTCGAATTTAAATGTGACCCCAGGCTGCACATTTCTGCCTTACAACATAAATACTCTTTTTTAAGGAAAATCTATGGTTCTAGGAGCGAAGGTCATTTTTATCTATTTCTAATTTTTTTTTTATTGATATTGCAGAGATGTGTAACACTAATGATGTTAATTTCCTGTCATATGCATGACAACTGAACATCTAATACGGCCAGATGCCACTAGTGACCTGTTATGAATCTATCAAAATTGTATTTATTATGAAATCTAAAATTAATTGAACCAGAAAGGCCTCAGTCTGTCAGTAATGTGCTCGACTTGCTGACTGTACAGCGGGATACTTGGATTTGAGCTTCATGTCATTTAAATATGCTCATTCACTGCAGATGTGAGATAAATCAAAACAGTTACAGCACACACGCCAGTGACGATGCAGAGAACGGTTATGTTTGTCAGAAAACACATACATCGATGAGCCAAAACGTTATGACCTTTCCATGAGATCCATCTTGAAAAAAAAAATGGTGATTGTTAAGGTCTGGTATATATTAGATGGTAAGGATCATTTGGTACTCATCGGTGTACACAGTTTGAGCATACTATGCGGCCTGGGCTATTTAACAGTTTTATTTCATTGCCCACTATAGGCAATGCCTTTTGGCATGCCATTTTGCTCAGAGCGGTCAGAAAAGTACCTGCATCTAGTTTGCAGCAGGGCGGCTATCGAATAACTGCTGACATTAAAACTTGCCACATGGAGGCTGACTTATTGTAACAATAAACATATCTGTCCACTAGATGGCAAGACATCATGCATACTTAGGGCTGGCCAATCTTATCCCCAATGGGCCAGTGTGTATGCAGGTTTTTGGGATAACCTTTTGGTTAGCTGCTCAAACCCAGGTGTAAGGACTCTTCAGTCCTCAAATGAGTGACCAAATTAAGGAGTTACAGCGAAAATAGCCATTTCTGGATGATATTGCCCACCCCTATGTTTACTGCTTTTTGGATTCAGCTTTTTTGGGATCTATACACCATCTTCTTCAGAGTGCTTTTCCTGGTCAGGGTTGAGGTAGCAGCATAAGTACTTCAGACCCGACCTCTCCAGACTTTGACAATGTACCTGGGAGACATTGTGCTTCCAGCATGTCCTCCCTGAAACAGATCCCCATGGAGGCCATCTAAGTTTCATCCTTATAAGATGCCTGAACCACTTAACTGTCTCCTCTGTATGTGAAGGAGCCGTGGGTCCCCAAAATGATTGCAGGTGGAATTGCGCAGTAAACCATCTGCTTCATCAGATGACCTAACATCTATTTCATCACAGACCTGTTCAGTTCCCTCAGAGCTGCAGCCATCAAACTGACCTAGCTGTCAATTGCATATTCCCACTTACCATCACTGCTGTACATAATCGCAAGGTATTTCACTAACGGCAGACTCTTGCCGCTTAACCTACAAAGACCAATCCGCTAAACGGCCACTACGGCCTTGGATTTGGAGGTGTTGATCCTCATCCCCACAATTTCACACTCAACACTGAACCGCTCAAGGGTGCTGCAAGTAGGGTTGTCACTTTCAATCATGTCCTGTATTAGTTCACAATAGGACACAGCATTTTATTTGCCAATGTGAGCCGGTCCCATAGAATATGGGATGGGTGGCTGCTCGAGCTGGGAGTCCTAAATGGATGAGGGCTGAAGCATGACATCATCTTTAAAAAGCTGGGACAGGCTGGGGGCTCCTGAGTACCTGCCCAATTTGCCCTAAAGTATTAAAATTGCCCCCTTTTGATGGCACCTTATTACTTCTGTGCATCGGCAGCTACTGACTTGGCAAACTTACAGCACCCCTCCTCCACCCTAGTAGACAACATTTACTGTCCAGCACTTGTCCCTCAAATATTTGTGGACGGCCCCGAGCAGGGAGGTCACCCTCTACGCCGGAAACCCTTCTGGCCATGGCTGTGCCTTGATATCCTGCCCATGAAAATCACAAACAGGAGTACAGAGAAAACGCACCACTTTAAAATTACTTAATTCTTTGTTGCATTTATATATGGACCAAATAGCACGCAGCAGCGACCCAATGCCCCAAACTCCGGCAGGCTGGGTCAGGATGGGGGGGCCAGCTTTCACATCACCACTAAGGTCAGTGCTGTGAAGATTGTACCGACTAGAGCAGCGGTTCCCAACAGGGGGTCCCGGCCCACAAGGGGGCCTCAGCGAGCTCTGTGGGGGGTTGCGTCATATTTTTAAAATTTTTTAGCAGTGGGCAATCAGGAGAACGATTATGTTGCCTTAGTTAATTTTATTCCCTG
>JAODKN010000108.1:1440950-1469031 GCA_026774425.1 Petrocephalus zakoni
CCCCCCCCCCCCCCCCCCCCCCCCCCCCCCCCCCCCCCCCCCCCCCCCCCCCCCCCCCCCCCCCCCCCCCCGCACTGGCAACATGACACACTGACGTTATTATTGTATAAGCATGAGAAAGGCCTTGTCTTTGATAGGTAGATGTTTATAAGCCAAAGGCAGCAGAGGGCCCTTGCACGTTTCCCTGGCACGGCTGTACAGTGAGATCTGCACATCTTCTCCACACTTGTGTACCGTTACGCCACAGAGTAGCTTGCACGCTGAACCCCAGCTTAGGGATGGGAGGGGAACATCAGTGAAGCACAAACAAATCGCTACCAGATGCCATCAGAAAGGCCCCACCCAAAAGTGTCCAGCGGCCTCCGCTTTGTACTTCTCTGACACGCCCACCCCTTGGCATGCTTGAGTCAGCCCTGTGAGCTCTCCTAGGTGTTCTCTGCTGTACAAGCATCAAGTTTCCCTGTTAGAGAACTGCTTTCCAGACATTCTGAGTCAGTTCCCAGTTGTGCATATTAAAAATGGAAAAATACTGTCAGGGAGCTAAATCGAGCGGAATCACTGACGAGGGGCTGCTTAGTGACTCAAGGGTTTTTACACGTCTGTGAGGGAAGTGAGCCTCACGGCAAGGTAAAGACCCACAAGAAATACTCTTAAAGGGTCCATGTTGTTTTACGACCTTAAAGCACGAGCAGGTTTTTCTCTGAGGTGGGGCATGGCTTAGTGGGTTAGGCATTCCATGTCTGGAAGGTGATGGGTTCAAATCCCAGAAGTGGCAGAATAACCACATCACTGATCTCAAGTTCCTGCTCTTGAACATTGTTTTGGGCAAAAGCATTTACTAAAACATAAATAAATCTTGAGTCGCTGGCCCATGCCTCCAAGGATCAAATCCCAAAATCAAAGCTTGTATATTCTCCTTGTGCTGTACAGGTTTATTGTTACATTCCAAAAATTAGGAATATGACATGCTATTAGGTGAAGACATATCTCTGATCTTTAAGGTGTGGGACACTACTGTATATGAACGCTGTGACACACTGGCATCCTGTCCTGCCTTGTACCCTGCATTTCCCGGGACAGACTCCATGTTCACCCTGTCTGTGCTGGATAAGTGGGTAAAAAGAGGATGGAAGGATGGATGGATGGATGGACGGGATCTCAGCCCTAGGTGCCTAAGCTGCACCAATGGATCAGGGTAGCTAGTGCGCGGTCCTACCTTCTGTTCAATGAGATCAGGGGTCTGGTAGTTAAGGATGGGCCACAAGCCATGGGAATCTGCTGCTGCCTGGGGGTCCAGGCTGTAGTTCAGTGACACATAGATCGGCGAAAGCTTGTCCCGAAATTCCTTCTCCTCCTGGAAAGAGCACAGGAAGTGTTGGCCAGATTCCAATCACACCCCTGCCACAGCACGTTGGGGCCTTGGGGGATTTCGGGCACTGACCCGCAGGTAGATTCTGGTCTCGTAGCACATTCGCACCCCATTGGCCAGCCGCAGCCGTCTCCGCATGGCAGGCTGCTGCGTGTGAATAAAGAGGGCCCGCCTCACCGCCCCCTTCTGCCTCTGCTTGACGCTGTCCAGCTGGACTTCCACCACGAAGTCTATGCCGTACACAAATGCAAGAAGCTGCTGGATTGGTAAGGTCCTCCTCAAACTACATAGAGCAACTCATTCACTGCATCAAAAAGGAACATTTCAGGTTACGTTGTGCAAAAGAACTGGGAGTTGAACCAGGTTCTAAGCTATGAGTCTGTGGCGCCCAGAACTGCATAATACTGCAGATTGAAGCATAGAAATCCTGAAGTGTAGCAATTTTCATGTCATAGGGTAGAATACACTCAGCTAATTTAACTCTCAACACACAAATTAGCTATCATAAATTCAGGACTATTTAACGCGCTGGAGGATTGCTGGGACTGTTGGTGGGCTGGGGAATTACATTCGACTTACTTAAATCATCAGGTAGGTGTTTCCCATTGGCTGAGAGGCAGAAACTGAGGTTGACACTGGATATGGAGGGACAAAGACAGAAAAAGTGTGACACTCCTAGGTACAGATTAAAGTAAGCACTTAACTAGTGTGGTAATCTATTTTACTTGCCCAGCAACTGTCATAAAATTAAACTGTACATTTGGAGTACAGAACTCATGGAGTAGAGAACTTATGCCTATAGGTGCATAGGGTCTGGTCAGTACTGATCAGGCACGACCAGTGCAGCCAGTACACTAATTGCACTAGGCCAATTTATGCACCATGTCACCAGTATTATCGCATTGCTTCCAGCACGGAGGGACACCGAGTGCCTGTATAGCCCAGCAAACTGCCAGTAACATTCTGTTTCACCTCAGTCAGAAAGGAGGGGGGCGGGCACCCTGTCTGTGGCCATATGAGAGTTTGCCCTGATGTTCCCCAAACATGTTCTGCTCAAACCAAGAGCCAACCTCTCCGTGTCCCTGCCCACTTCTCCCACTCAGCCTGGCACTCTACTTGTATTCCTTCGGTTCCATGGCAATGCAAACCATAAGTACGGTATATATAGGACCTGCTTTTAGCCAATAGGAACACAGAATTTGAAAATGGAGGTGACAATGGTAATATCACCAGTCTACAACCTAAACTGGCCCCAGTCTCATGACCAGTTAAGAAGATGAAAAAGGAGCAGTGGAACAGCACAAGCATGTCCGACATACAAATCCTGTTATTACTAGGCCCAGAAAGCGTTCTGTGTCAATATAAATCTTCAATATATGTACTGTAGCAGTCTCTAAAATTAAACCTTTCTTCATGTGGTTTAAAAATTATTTAAGTTTGTCATAAGCAGATATGTCTAGTGAGTCAGACATTATTAATTATGCTTATTCTAAGGTCCTCTTGCATACATCAACTCAAACCACAAACCCCAGTAAGCCACTATTCCCAGCAAGTCCCCATACTGGAGCCTTATTCCCTGAGAGGCAGCACACCCTGAAAACAGACCTTGCCCTCACTTTACTCCTCTCTGACAACATCATGTAGTTGCCCAGAAGCTCATGCACATGTATTATTGTGTCAATATCGAATATCCTTCAACGTTTTTCAGCAATACCAGCAGAGAAACTCTCCTTGCTGTTTCTGTTAACTAAACTAATCGATGTCTTCCATTAAAGAATGAAAATCATAAAATATCGTTGATTTAAAATCTTTAAAAAGCATTTGAAATCAACATTTAACATTTAACATGTCCAGTAAGGAAAATCATGTCGAGGCCAAGTACTCTGGCAGATAACCACGACGCGTGAGATGAACTTGAGTTGAAACCCACCCATAACTGTTTATCAAACTGACACTAGTCAAATGAGTGGAAAGTGGGTTTACCAAGCCCATGACTGTCTGACTAATCCAACACTGACTGACTGTGTGTGGCTTCCAAAATCTCATTTGCATCCATCCATCTTACAACTGTTTATCCAGAACAGAACCACAGGGTTTTAGGATAATCAAGCTCAAAACAGCGCAACCATTTGATGTCTTCGGCTGAGTCTCGCGGTTAACTGGGTTGCCAAAAAAGCTGAGAGTCAGGTCAGAAGACAGAGTGGGGCTCAGGCCGTACCAGGACACAAGGACAGTCTCATTCCCGCGTGAGGCCATACAGCTCCTCTCCTCGGGGTTGATCATGGTGGGGAACACCAAAAGAGAGACACTGCTGTTGACAACAGGTCGTGCTCTGTGGACGACAGACAGAACAAGGACAATGCCCCCTAGAGGCTGAACCTCATGCCTGACCAAAACAAGGAAACATGGGAAACGGCTTCTCTCTGCCAACAGCCGCAATAATGTAAATATAACCATTTCACAAATAGCCTATACCATTAATTACTAGTTGTAACAATAATATCATTAAAAATAGTATACTATGCAATATACTATATATAATAAATAAAATACTTTAATAAAAGTAGTATTATTACATCGATCAAACTATACCTGCATATACATTATTGGTTATTTATTAAACAAATTATATTTGAGTGATGCATATTTATGTATTTAAATAATATAAATAATATTTCAGCTAAGTTGCGAAAGTGATAGAAGTGATATTTTACCTGTAAAGAATTGCCTTATCAACTCCAAATGCACCTACTATGAGATCTAAGGGGAAAAAGCATCGGTATTATTTTTTATAATAGTTCACAAACAGGCCCCCATTTAATGTGTATGATGATAGTAACTGCACTTGTATCTTGCCTCAATGCAGCCTGCAGTGATTTGACCCCTGCATTCTGCAGTGTTTCCCAGAGTTTCTAGTTGTTAGTCAGTTTGAGAACTACCAACAAGAGCTAGCTTACAGAAGAGACTGGTAAAGCAGTGGTCACCTGGGTATCCATTCATGTCTAGGTCCTTGTTTCCACGGATGGCATAGCCAAAGCTGGTAGGAAAGGTGCTGGAGGCCCACTGGCCAGCGAGAACCTGAGACGGCGTGTCCTTTACCCCTCCCACATAGCCGTTGTAGATGAGAACCAGTCCTTGCTGCTTTTCACCTCCAAAAGGACAGCTGATGGCTATATCTGGTTCAGAGAGAAAGGAAGTAGTGAAGACTAACAATGCCTGGCAATCATCCTAATATCTCCTCACCATCTCTACCTCCTCCAACCTTTCCAAGATTGTTACCATTGAATCCATCCTGGTTGAGGTCTCCCAGAGGGGCGATGGAGCTTCCAAACCTCCCAAATATCTGTGTCCCGGTTAAATGGGGGAGGACGGGCTCAAAGTCCAGGGGGTGGCGTTGAAGATAAAGGTAGACGCGGCCTACCTCCTCCAGCCGCCCATCCGATCCACGGACCATAAACATGGGCGCTCCCACCAAAAGGTCGTCAAGACTGGTGGAAGACCAGCATCGTCATGCTTCAGTGCTTCAGTAATACCCCAGTGTCTCATTCATATTTCAGTGTCTTGTCCATACATAGTTATCTCATTGATGCATCAGTCTCATGCATAACTCAGCATACTGCTCATACATAATTGTCTCACTCTAATCTCAGTTTCTCATTGAAACGTAGTTACCTCAATCACACCTTACAGACTTACTGCTTCTGCTATGCCTTTATAAGACAGTTATAACTTCCTCTAGAAAGTAAACAGTATAAAAACAGTAAAATGGCATAATATCTGGAATATCTGGCAATATGGTGTATTTAAAGATTGAAAGAGAGTGTATTTGAAGTGCTTTACTGGCCATCCTCAGCTTCCTGTGGAAGAGGGCCTGTGGCAGTGAGTCTGCACTGCCTGTGCTCCCTTATCTAAGGCGTTAAAAACCGGCTCGCCTGCTCGCTCACCCATCATTGTTGATGTCAGTGGCTGCCACAGCGTAGCCGAAGTAGGAGCCCATCTGGAAAATATTACAGCAGGCATCACTGTCCGACCCCCCTCTGCGGCATGAGAGTACCCCTCCCTCTTTTAGCTATCCCCCCAGAAGCCTTCCCCTCCAATCAACTCCAATATCCACCCCTCTGGCCACCCAGCTGACTCAAACCTAACAACGGGTTACCGCATCGCAACACAGAGCAATAACATTTTATGCAGCAACTTTTCGGATGTATAAGGATTGAATGATTAAGGAAAATGTCATCAAGAAGGATATATCAACATTTTAGACTGCTTTCTATGAGTAAACGTCGGAAGCGATAGCCAACAATAATCTCCCAACAGCGATGAAGTTGTAAAATAGTCTGGAGTGAGACGGCGACTGTGTAATGCTGTCGCTTTCGAACTCTGCTTAGCAGTGTTTTTTTGGCATGATCATGGCTGCATTCTGCATATAGCTTTTTGGCCATTGCACTTAGATGGTCGCAAGTCCAAATTCCTTTACTCTTTAGGTAACCAAACAGACGTTTGTTTTGTTCAGCCAGCAGATGCAATCAGCATGTTCAAAGGACCATCAAGCTAAATTCTGGATGGGATTTCCGATGTGCCATCCAACAAATCCCCTCTCCCTTCACAGAAACATACAAATGTAATTCTTCTGTCATTTATGATACATCAGATCACCTTGGTTTAGGGATTGTTCTATAGGTGACAACAAAAACCTAAACTAACTAACCCGCTAACCCATACCATGAACACTTATTTACTGCGGGGCTACAGTAACACAGGAGCTTACCCTGGATCAAATGCCAGTTATGCTAACGTGCCCCCCCCCACCATACCTGGCTATGTTTTCAAAATGAATGGAAAAAGCAAGGATACAGACTCACCTGTTCACCTGTGATATTAAGCATTGACTTCATGCCAGTTCCATTCAAAATAGATACCTGGATGTTAGAGCAAGTACACGTACATGTGAAAACGGCAACCGACACACCTCACCGTCATGGCAAAGCTTGTTTAAAAAACAAAAAACGACGACACCATAATCCAATGGCTCAAAATATGCTGATTTGCTATAACCCACTTTGCCCTTTTTCGAAGCTCCAGCCACTGCGATGGCATATATACTCCTGTTTAACACGCAAGGACAACAGCCTTTTATGCTATTCGCTTATCCATATATATATCTATATATACATATGTGTATATATATATAGGCATCCCTTATATAAGCATAGATATATCCCTGATATAAGCATAGATATAAGCATCCCTGGAAAAAATTAAGAGACCACACAGCAAAATGTGCGTGTGTGTGAGTGTATAAATGTATAAACATTTATATATATAAAAATACTCTATATATATATGAGGTGCACCAATCCCACTTTTCCAGTTCCAATACTATCCTGATTCCTGAACATATGGTATCAGCCGATATGAGTACCAATCCAATACCAGAGCGCTTTCTTTTTAAACTACTACATACAAATGAAAATAACATATGCCAAGAAAGCTTTGTTGCTTAGCCTACATTAAAAGAAACATACATTACCTAATTTTAAACATTTTTAAGACATTTGCAGCCATGAGTGAATCTGCCAGTTAACTCCGTCTACAACCGGAATCATACAGCCGGTTCGGAACCACTCACACGAAGAAGGGGATTTAGACTTAGCGTAGCACAACACAGACTTGTTCACACACTGGTCACTGATTGGACTTTGTTACCAGAGTGATTTGTAAGGCTTTGTTTAATTAATTAATTTATTTCAAAGTGCATTCATTTCACATCACAAGCCACTTAAATTTTCTTCTATGAAAAACAAACGTTTCAGCTGGCGATTTGGCAACACTGACTCAAGTGACTCAAGTGAGTCACGCACCCGGATCAGTTTAGTGAGTGACTCAGAGGGAGCCGAATCCTAAAAAGGAACCGAATATTACAGCTCTACCCACGATGTTTCTCCCACTGGCAACAGCGTCACAGCAGCCCCCCGTGAACCACAAGCTGCAGCCAATGTGCAAAACAGCCATAGCTTTTTACGTACAGTAATACTCACGTTGTCGGACACAATTGCGTGCACTTTATTTAGAGGGATTTTCTATTAAATGGTACTTCCACCTCTGAACATTTTGTTTTTACAAAGACTGCAAATCATTGTGCTACTAGTTGTTGTTTCAAGTGCAAAATACTTCCAGATTGTGGTTTGTTAGTTTGCTTTGCCAGCATGCAAGTTGCATTTGCTATTATCGCCCTCTTATCTGATGTGCTTACGCTCCTCCTACTGCAAAGGAGATGCACATGACATCACAGCAGGCGAACAGTCACAGCACTCACATTCGCTGAGTGGCACCTGAAATACACTGAGTAGCAGCTTTAGCCTTCAGCTAGAGCAGGGATACCCAGCTCCAGTCCTTGAGGCCCAGAATCCAAGACAGTTTGCAGATTTCCCTGCTCAATTATAGGAGCTATCTTTTTACAGACTGCTGAAAACTAAATAAGTACTGGACATGGATTAGTCACATCATATGGCCGATACCCAATTCATCTGATAAGGTATGGATTGGTGCCGATACCAAACTTGAATATCAGATCGGTGCACCTCTAAAAGATTTCTATATTTTCTATATTTCTATACATTCAGGGTAGTTATACAAAAATATATATGTAAGGCATGTCAGCAAAAAATGCATCAACAAGAATTAGGTCGTACATTACTTATAGCAACTTATTGTTTACTATTAGTAATATTAAGGTTTCCTTACCAAGCCATAAAGCATGATTCCTTTTGGCACACCAGCCACATAATCTGCAGGACAAATAAAAGTGAACATGGAATGACAAGGTATCAACAATCAGTTACAGCAGAGCACTGAACATTTGTTGGGTTCAAGAGCAAAATTTCGGTTGGCATATAGATGTAGTTTACTTCAAATCGAAAGCAGTTAAAAATTAATCCGGCGGCTGACTGATTAATGTGGCCACCCTGTAAACACTGATAGCCAAAGCGAGCTTACCTTCCTCCATATCACCACTAAATTCCCCCACTGCAACCGAGTAACCTGGCAAAAAAGACAAACTATGGATGTCACTTGACCCATGGACCTTGGTAAATGCCAAGGCTGCAGGCATTAAAATAATGCTCTGCCAGACCGGCATACTTCATGGACAGAAATGGCCATTTAATTACTTGCAGGCAGAGTTAAATTTGATTAACGTACCGAGGTAGCTATCATCATAGTGTCCTTGTGCCTGTCGAGTCTGGGTCTGCCCAGTCACAGACAGCAGGAAGTACGAGGGGTAGTAGGCCTTGACAATTTCCTCCTTTGTGGCAGCAATAAGCTGACCTGGGGAGTGTAAAACGAAGGCCTTTATTTGCCTTTGTAGGTGGTCTGGTCTCATTCACAGTTTTGTTTGTGGCTTGCTGCAAACACATTAGCTAAATGTATTTTGATCACCTTGCCAGTAGTAGCTGCCTGGACCTCCAAGAACAACCTTCCCACTCTGAAAACACATAACACCGTCAAACTAGGGAAACACATGAATGTTGTTCACATTTTCAACAATGACCCACTAGAAAACTCCTAGCATGAATAGTCATAACTTACCTTAGTAAAATCAGCGCTGAATCCCCCTTGACAATAGCCCTGGCCAGCAGGACCATGTATTTCTGAGTCATAAGGAGAGGAGAACTAGTTCAGCACCTGATCTTTGGGATGAAACTATCTCCAACATACGGAATGTAAATTCAAGTAGCCTAAGGCAAACCATACCTGTACGACATGGGGCATACTCCACAAATTTGGAAAAGTTATCTACAGAGAGGTAGCACGTTCCAGTTGCATCAGACTTGGGGATGTCTTCTTCTGTTCTCCAGTAATAGCGAGGAGCACAAGCCTTCGATACATTTAAAAATGCAGATAGATATTCATCAAATTTAGTACATACAGAATAATAGTTTATATAGAATATAAATTTTTGTAACTTTGATGCACCTACATAAAAGCAAAAACATTGTACAGTAAAAGCCATATAAGTCAGGTTGACCATGGCATGAACATGCTGGTTGACCGGTTGGAGTTTAGGTTACCAAAGAAATCCTGGATTAAGGATTTATAGCTTCGTTAATGATCTTACCAGTATAGTGCTTCCGTGGGATCTCACTGTGGCACCAAACCATTGATGGGACTTAAATTCCACTTGCAGATCTGTGTCGTTGACATGGTAACTGCGATCTCCTGGATGAAAGAGACACAAGCTTAGACCTGAAAAAGATGCTGTGATACAAAATTTCAATTATAGCACTTATACTTTCCACATAATGTGTGAAATACTTAAAAGAGTTTTGCTAGGAATACATATTTCTTGGTTATAGACAATATAAAATTTCCACAATGAAAAGTATGGTATAAATTATACAAACGTGAAACCCTCCAAAAGTCTGATGATAACTATACATAGATGTTGACGGTTCTGAGCAAGCACCTATGTAGCCTTGTTGGCCCTGTATCTACACCACTTAAAAATATAGGTCATCATTCAAGAAAACTGTATAACCAGCAGTCTGAATACAGTGATATGCATGACAACTTGAAGGAAGAAGATAGAAAGCAGTGTGTTCCTGAAACAGACTAGTGGGACTGACTTGTCTGTAGCAACCAGCCATGTACACAAGCAGAGACAACCCATAATTACAAGCACGCAACAGAAAAAAAATATCCCATAGAGCAGAAGATGTGACGAGGGCTGCATTACATCATCTGGCTGGCTCTCCCAAAGGCCAGGGGCGGCTCATTCCAGCATGTTGTTGAGCCACCCAAAACAAACAGGGTCCCTGACTCATAGCCTTGCTCACAGCTTCTTGTCAGTCAGCCATCTCAGAAAACTCCCTCCTCTCCATTCCTAAACTTCCCAGAGTTCACGTGGCTTTTTTTACTGACATGAAGAACATCTGCAGTATCGTCAACTCTAAGCTCAGGCAGAGACATGATTGTTGGTCTGAACGGACCAAGGTCCTTTCCAGATGGACTTTGTTTGTAGGGGGAAAAACAGAGCTGGATCACAACTCCACCCATGGGATCGGGAGGGTTTGACAGTGCATATTAATGCAAGGGGTTTGAACAAATTGCATGGTTACAAATAGGTCACAAATAAAAATGGGAACAATAGAACAAGGTGAGACTTGCTGCTGGAATGCATGTATCTCAGGACTTTTCTTCTAAACACTCTGTTGGATCACAAACTTTAGCTCAGCCCTAGATATCTTGAGCCATATTGAAACAATATGTGGCTTTCAGCCCTCTCTCTCATGCCTAGTTCTTGTTCTTGGTAACCTGATAACAAACAATTGATTACTATTGATTGAATAAATAAATAAAATTCAATTAGACTGAATGACCAATCAGGCTGTGTCTGTTCTGTTGGTGACTAATACTAGCAAAGTGCTTTATAATGTTGTCACAGGTATTTCTTCTGTGAACATTACCTGTATGTTTTAAGTCAAAGCGTACTTTCCCAAAGTACCTTAGTTTGTCAACAACAACAAAGCTACAACAATAAAATGAGTCTGCTGGGATAATGAATACTCATTATTATAGAGCTAAACTCGTTTGTGTTTCTGCTCTTTCCATCCACAGCAAATCAACAAGCAGACCTCCTTCAACCCCCCAGTGTGACTTGCCCTTTGAACTGTGCAAGGGGGCCATGCTACTTGGACTCTGGGGAGTGGGGGGTTGTTTGTGCACGAGGAGACTAAGATAAATTCTTGCAACAACAACAAACGGCTAAATGCAGTCATCAAGCCAGCGCCCCCCAGTGGAGGGGTGGGACTTTTGGGATGTTTCACAAGAGACCATATCTGCTCCCACTTATCAGATCTACAATGAAACACGGGGTGGGGAAGCCGCCTTCCCTAATGAGTCTAGCCTAAATAAAGAAACAATTTCAACAGCCCAGTAGCTGAAATAAACCCTGTGTAGGGATGGTCTATAGCCTTAGGGCTCTTCTGTGGCCGCTTAAGGGAAAATGTCCTTTATTGCGGGAAAGAAGAGTTTACCATCTTCTTCTAAATACCTCTTCTTTCTCGATCTCTTTTTTCAATCAGGGAAACACTCTAGGTTGGCATGGTGTCTCAGTCGGTTTCCCAACCCGGTCCTTGGGGACCGCTGGGAGGGAGCAAAAATTTTGACTGTTTGGCAGGGAGCTGGAATGGAGCAAAAATGTGTACTGTCTGGAAGGGAGCAAAAACATGGATGGGTTCGCTGAGGAACAAACTGGGAATCACTGGGTTACACTGTTGCCTCACACTTTCAGGGTTCACACGTTTACTCCGCGTGAAATGGATTGCAGTTAGGGCCAGAGGTATGTTGTTAAAAATAATTAGTGATCTTAGATTGTCTATACTCTGCAATTGTGTGTGTGTGCCTCAGGATGGGGTAACATTTTGTCCTGGGTGAGTCCCTGCCATGTGCCTTATGCTGACTGGGACAGCCTCCAGACAGGATAAGCAGTGCAAATGTGGATGGAAACACTCCAATAAATTCATTGTGAAAGAAAACTGGCTAAAAGGCAAACTGAGCTGACAGCTTCATCCAACTGCGTCTTTCTCACGTTGCTCCTGATCTGCGTATCACCACATCAGGCACTGAAGGTCAGGCCCTGCATTTTTCATTGGTTGCCTCTGTCACAAGTGACGGTCTTCTTCTTTCAATATCGGGCATCTCAGTCCTGTGTGTTGACCCTGGGACAATGTTTCTCAACCCAGTCCTTGGGAACCCCCAGACTATCCATGTTTTTACTCTCTCCTAGCTCCTGGTAGGCAAAAATGTGGACCATCTGCTGGGACCGTCTGGGAGTCCCTGAGGACCAGGTTCAGGAACACTGACCTAGGGGATCTACACTGCTGCTTACTTTGTTTCCAACAGTTAGTCAAGAGAACCACTCTAGGATGCATATTAATTAAGAACGGATCTGGAACAGCAGTGCATAACACCTTTCCATTGCATTGCATATTCCAAGAAAAGCAGGTTGAAAACATCAACTTCACAGCCCAGATTCCTATAGAACAGCAAAAGGGTCGAAACATAAAGAGCCCTAATAAGTGAACAACTGGTTTCACTGTACAGACCACAGAAGATCTTACCTTCAGTGTCAAATTCAATGACAGTGCACTGTGACTGACTTCCACTCCAGGGGCAGAAATACACAGATCCACCCTCTGTGATGCTTAATTGGCTGGTGTTGGCTTTGGGAGCACCAACCAAAATGCTGACACTGTAAGAAATGTTAATGACAACAGTCAATGATAAAAACCAGCACGTTTTCAGCATGGTTTAATTAAGTACAGGCTTAAGTTATATTTCACAATAAATGTTAAGTAAAAAGTTTTTTAACAACTTCATGTTGATATTACTAGTCTCAGGCTTGTTCAACACCGTCAGACTTTTGACATCACTGTTGCTGTATCTGGGACACAGACTATCAGTATGTAAACAGGCTACCCAACAACACACCACTGATCTTGTGTACTCTGCCACCTTCTGTGGTTAAGGGTCAGCCCAGTGTCCTCACAAAATTCATGAGCTGAGAATTCCTGACACATCAAGCCCCTTGCTTGATCTCCTGACACTCAAGGACACATCAGCCCCTTGCTGACCCCAAGCTGGTTTAAGCAGATATCAGCAACAGTTTTACGCAATCAGTAGCACATGGTCACCTTCCAGTTAAAGTGTAGCACCATAGAACATGATCTTTTGGGGATTTGTCAACACTCGCCTTAATTCATTTTTGACCCAAAATAAGCACAAGTAGTTTTTTATTCTGGATGAGCAGATGATCATCATGAGGAGATCATTGCAGGAAAGTACAACAAGGTCCTCAAGGGTACACAAACTTAAATCAGAGCAGCTCTCAAGCCCTCTCATAGTCTTAGCTCTTGAGGAGAAGTGAGATGGAGGTTCATTTCAAAATAATCCCTAAGATCTGCAAGAGATTTCGACAGTTTCGTAACAATTTTTGCAATTTGCAAGGAATTACTAATGTGACATCACTAATCAATAATGTCATGTTAAGGTTTAATACTATTAGCACTGACGTCCTACTCTGCGGCTGGAGTTTCTGACTCATGATGTCAAGGCTGCTCTGCTTTTCATGAAGCAAAACTGACCTTGCTCCATTTCCCTGCATTCCCAGGACTAACGTTCAGCTCAAGGACTTGTATCGACTTTTGAAACTAGCAACCTGATGTGGCACAAAATCCATCTAATCCAGACTTGCAGAGCAGAGACTTAATATTTGCGAAAGACTTAAATGATCTTCACCAAAACTTGAATGACCCTCCTTCAAAAAGTTCATAAGCCTTGTGGGGCACAGAAAAGATGCAAGTGTGCACTGCGAAGCCAGAGATTAGGCTTCTCAAACTCATTTTCAACTGAGCTGGACTTTGAGGATGTGGTGGGTAATTTGTGGCTACCACAGTCAAAACAAGACATGCTCAAGGCAAGACAAATTAGAGTAGGTGTTACAGCAACCTCTTTGGTGTCTGACCCTGACCTTTTTAAACTAGATAACAAGGGGACAAAACAGCACATGTGTTTTCCTAGATACAAAAAAAACAGCATTGAAATGTTGACAGTGTTTCGTTTTCAGGCTAATCCCCAGCCACTGAAAGGTCTGTGCAGCCCTGGACATGAGTAATGACAATCCCAGAAAAGTCTAGCCGTCACTGTCGGACATTCATAGCCCGCTCTGACATTCTGGGGTCGGGATGTCTGGAAACTAAGGAAGGTGTCTTCGTGGCATGGCTGGCAGTGTCTCAAGTGCCTTGAGGCCCCAACATCCACTTGCCTTATTCTCCCAAGCTTTTAAACACCCCTTAACCTGTGAAACCCCTAACATCCTCCCAAGTCTGCTCTAACCCTAACTGTAAACCATCAGTGCGGCTTTCTCATTTCCATCACACCGAAGTGGTAAACCCTTCTAAGAAGGACTGTGCCTGCTTTTCCTACCGTTTCCAGTCTGCTTTCTTACCAGTTCTGTCCTTTGCCATTCCTATAGCTTCAGCTGTCCAGGGCCAAATGCTTCCTGAAGAATGACTTCAGACTTTCATAAACAGTTAAATAGCCAGAAAGTGAGTCAAACTTAAAGTCAGACTTTATCGAAAGAAATAGAAAAACAAACAAAATAACTTCTTTTCATTACATTGTCTTATTTCTGTACTTTTTCACTCATTGCCAATTTCCAGTTCTGTTCTGTTCTAAACATCTTCAGCTGAATGACATAACTAAACTAACTTCTACTCTTTTTCAACAAAACTTCTCTCCAAAATTGTGCCAAGATTCTAATCAAACCAAAAACGGGGAAATGCTTTAATCAGCATAACGGAAACACTGGCACAACATAATCAGCTCGCCCCTCAGTCCTAATACACCGGTAGATAAAAATCTGTGTGTAGTTCCGATGAAAGAAATTTTGAACTTAATTGGTTTTATCGCTACTGAGCATCACTCTGGCCTCCAGGACCCACCCTATGGCCCTACTAGAGGGCAGAAGAATGAGTTTTTAGAATCAGATACTGGTAAAAGTACAGAAAAAGGCACAGTTGGTGGCCAGGCACAACACATACATCCAGCCTGCCGCGATCCCAGGGTGTGAGAGAGCGTCAGTCTGGAAGTTGAGCAGAGCAGTTGTGGTCGGATGCATTTTGCTGTGCCAGCGGCTTCAAAGCAAACACAGGGCAACATGTGCCATTACTACCATAAATGAGACGAATGTTTACCACCATACACAGGCACATGTTCCTAAATCTCACTGATACATTTGCAAGGTCTTACTACATATTTTAACACCTATCCAATCAGACTGTTGGAAATGGTCATTTGAAGCCCATTGCTTCATAACAGCACCTGTCTGGATCAAGGCTGGGAAAAGACTGATGGTTCCTCAGCCCAGCAACTGAGGTGAAGGCCATACTCACCACCAGGAACCAGCAGAAGGAGGCCCTGCGTTTTAGATATTCTACAAAACTGAAGGTAACTGGCATTAGAACACACCCTCGCTTTTCATTCACTAGTAAAGACATCATGGCCTTGTTTATGGAAGCCATGAGTAATTTCCTTGGAGGATGGGAGGGGGCAGAAACCCATTCTGAGGTCTGAACCACGACGCTTGTAGGCCGGCCACCTACAGCTTCAGGAGGTAGCTGAGGGGTTCTCTCTTAATTGTTTGGGCTTAGAGATTATTACGGTGAGAAAGCTGCTTCATGAGCATATGGAACTGCCTCATTAGTGGCACACTGTAAGTATGGGATAGTAAAAGAGGTATAATAAATGGCACTCATTCTGATTTGTGGGAAAATTAAATTAACAACTAGCAAGTAAAATAACCCAAATTTAACTCCACTCCAGACTTCAGGGAAACTGCTGATGTCAGCACGTCTGCTCCTTGGCAATTTATGACCAGGGTTAAAACAGGTAATCAAATGTCTAATCAAAAAGTTTAGCTCCTGTTAATTAAAGGATCTTTTCCCCCCTTTTCCACTGTTAATGGTCCTCCGCTCAGCTAAAACACTTCTCACATGCTACGCTAATCGCCCAAAGCTGAAACGGCACGAGTTCGTAACTGTGCTCTCCACACCTCCAGGGTTGCAGCTCTCATGCCAGCTGAATATCACACCAGCAGAGTACAGACGGCTGTTACACTGTGATGCCTACAAAACAAAGACGCTGTATGAGAGATAACACAAGCCACTGGGCCATGTGTCCTGAGACCACGAGAGAAGGAAACCTGGATAAGCCAAACCAGCACAGTCCCACCAAGACCAAATACAGTACACTGATTTCCATGCTAGAACAGGTCAGGTCAAGTTGGGGAGCATGCACTGGTACAGTGCTTTGCCACCACCACCACATGACGGAGCACCCCGGCATCCCAGCTGGCGACCCCCCCCTCCCCCAGGCCTACATGTGGTCCAATCCCACCCTCCAGAAATGGCCATCGATCTGCCAAAGCTGGGTGATACATGGGCGTCCCCTTGGCCTAATCCAGCTGCTTGGGTCCTCAGCAATGAGGATCCTTCAAGCCGCATAACTCTTTAGGAAACATACCACATGGCCATAGTGCCATGGACTCTCCAAAGAGCCACAGTACCAAAGGAGTCCAGTCTTCATCTCAGGTCACTGGATAGCATCCATATCTCGCAGCTATACAGCCAAAAAGGAAGTGCCAGGACTCTAAATACTGAAACCTTTGCCCTTTTGCAAAGCTATCGGGAGCACCACACACCTTCCAGCGACCTCACGACCCCCCACGGCTGTGCCCAAGAGGTCATTAATGGCCTGGATCTTGGTTTTTATCTAGGACACTTGCAAACTCAGCCACTCAGACTCTGCGCTCAGTCATGTTACAGCCACGGAAATTGAATCACTTGCGGCCCCTATATGACGTTAGGAGTCCCATAGAAAAAGCAGAATATCCACGTAAAACAAGGAATCACCTGCCTGCATCACTCTGACAACCAATTTAACAATGAATACCTGGTACAGGTGTGCTGGGAGCTGAGAGGAAGCAAAAATGTGGACTGTCCGGTGTTCCCCGAGGACTGGGTTGGGAAACACTGCCCTAAGGCTTCATCTTAAGTCCCAGCAAAATGCCCCCAATTGGCCACTGCTGTAGCAGCCATTCATTGGAAAAGACATTTCTATTGCAGCCGTTCTAAATAAAAAAGAAAGAATGGAAGAAACCAAGCACAGTGAATCAGAGCCCACCTTCTTACTATGTGAGGGAGAATTTTCAGCCAGAGAAGCCACTCACTACAAAGACTGACCCATATGGGGCGGTGGTTTCATTAGGGCAGACACCTGGTCTGAGCCCCAGCCAGTGAGGAAAGCCAGTGTAGGAAAGTTTTGGCAGAGAAACTGCATTACGTAATCGCCGCTTTCCACTCAACCATCTTTAAAAAACCCTCAATTACCTACTCTGGTGTGGCTCCAGTATCATATATTGATTATTGGAGTTTAGTTCTTTGTTAGCTAAGACCAACATTAGTTTTACAATGGTAATATATATATAAAAAAAAATGAAAGCAGGAAACCAATATGAACTGCAGCCACGAAACGGATCTTGAGCCAACTGGCTCACAGTAAAAGCGTAAGAGCTCAACTTCCATGACTCAGCAAGGCTAGCTTGCCGCTATGGTTCGTTTACCAATCATAATGAAGGGATAAATTACTCCAGCTTAAAAAACATGCAACCAGCAAACACACAAGCTAACCCAGCTATATGAACTCTGCTGTTTAAAGCAGTAGCACACGTAAGTCTTCATGTCTGTAGGCTCCTTTCCAGTCCGACCTCAACAAAACGCGGCCTTTGTGTCAGCATGCAGCCTGGGGAGAATTTGAGGAGAAACAGACATCTTGGATGTCACTCCAAGGAGCCTGGAATCACCAACTTTGTATGTTCTCATCAGCACAGGCCAGTTTCCCTCTTAATAAATGAAAGATGAGGCTTAACAGCCACATATATTGTACCTGAAGTTTTATTTATATAGCACCTTTCTCACACTCAAGGACGGTTTTCTCCTTGTTAAGCTTGTAGCATCCTTAGGCTATGACTAAATAGCACAACTGCACCAAATTCAGACAAGGGCAGGGAAAACTGGCAGATATGAATAAATCTTCAACGTGGTGGAAAAAGGCGGATATCGTCTCAAAGCACCATACAAAGAGGCCTTGTACCTTTCTGTTCAGATGACTATGTCCTGGAATAGGCTTCTGAATAGCTGCCTTAATACACCAGATTCTCCACATTTACAGCCTCCCTCTCAGCCCAGCAAAACATTTCTGCCATGCTAAGCAAGACCCTCTGCTTATGTGGCCAACAGTAGGGTATTTTGTTGTGGGGAATGGAGAACAGATAGTACCAGCCTCTTTAGGTGAAGGTGATTATTTGTCAACACACAACAATGAAATGTGTCCTCTTACATAAGCCATAGCAGTGGGCAGCTAATTCAGCACACAGGGGGCAGTACCTTGCTCAGGGTACCAGCAGGTCAGGGAGTTCAACCAGCGACCTTTCGATTACTCCCCCAACCATTTGGCCACCACTTCCCTACTTCTTGAGTTCCCCATCTGACCGTGGTTCCAGTATTTGTTGAGTCATCACCCCATCATTTTCACACCCCACTCCACTTTCCATTTCAGGGAAGTATAACGCAGACATTATTTATTTCATTGTACATGTGACTGCCTATGTCATGGTAAATTCTGTTTCACCATCACATTCAATCAGAAACCAGGGGTCTATGGTTCCTGTTTTTGCAATAAAACCATCTTCACACAGCCAAATTTCACAACATACTGTGGCGTAATACAACACGTCAGGGTGATGAGAGTGGTTTTTCTGTGTGTACAGGGAGCATTTAAGCCGTTAGTTTCAAAGCAGCCTTCTAATACTTTGATCGTTTTGATACATGCACACTGATGTGAAGCACCTTAAATGTGACTGCCACCAAACAAAATCCGCTCATTATTAAACTCATAAGAAAATGTAAAAAGAGTTGCTTCTGTAGGTCATCACAAATAGGAACGAAAACAGAAAACGAAGACAGCAGATGGCATTGCAAACACAAACAAATGTAACAATCCAGCATAAAACATTTTTTTCAGCATTATTGTTACCCTGCAATGAACTAAGGGGTCTAAACATTGGTTAGTAAAATTCTATATTTCTGGGAGGTTGGATTATAATCAGCACAATTGCTGCATTTAACCCGAATTGAGCCACATTAGAGATTATATCTACCTATCCAGGGAGCAGGGCAATCACGAACAAAGCCGCTCCACACTTCTCTGCCAAATCAGCCCCCGGCAACCCAAAAAAAAGCCAGGCAAAGCCCGAGGCACCATGCTCAGCTTCCTTTCCATGTTCGCCCAGCACAGCTCCATACTCCACCCAGCATGCAGGAGCCCACCTTCCCATAGGTCTCACTCCGAGGGCCAAATGTGGAGCATCATGCAGCCATTTTAACCGCAATTCTAATGGAAATTGGTGCAGTTTTTCACACTTCAAAAAATTAAGGAGAGAAGTGACTTCTAAAATGAATAAAAATGCAATCAAGCTAAGCAGTTTCACACTAGTACAACACACTACCCATTTCCCAGTTTTTTTTGATAATACACTACTGTGGTGTACAGTACAATTGCATAATCCAACACAAAAGTTTTATTGTGTCATTGAATAAATGGAGTAATATCGTCGATTTAAATGTGACATAACGTCCGGTCAGTGAGAATGAAGCCTACTGGTTATCATTGATAGTCATGCCGCTGGCACTGACGGACAGAGGCGACAGTCAAGGGTGTGACATCACAATGAATGAACAGATACAGGAATATATACACCACTAATATTTATGTGAGTGGGTGCTATTGTTTCTTACAAATGTTGCCCATTACTGTGAAAGAGACCCAATGTCCAGGCAGGAATTTCCCCAAAATGAGGATACTGACAAATTAATGACTGCTTAAGACTTTAGCATAGTGGTGGGTATAAACACCGATGAATTGTTAATTGTATGAAGGAGAGGTTTCACAAAGAACAGTAACATCGCCCAATGTATTCCTGGTGGGTCAGAGTGGATATTCGTTACGCAGACAGTATGAGTTTTGTTCCCCCAGGTTCAGTCATGCCTTGGGCAATGTGTGCCTCAGCAAATTAGTGGTCTGTGTCTGTTTTGCGGGTCAAGATTTCATTTATATCTCTACTGGGCCCTTGAGCAAGGCCCTGAATCCCATCTGCTTGAGGGATGCTGGCTGGCCCTGCTCTCTCATCCTCACTTGCATGTTTCCTTAGACAAAAGTGTCCACTAAATAAACAAATGTAACAAAAATGAGTACAACCCACAACCAGTAATGGTTTGGAATAATTGCTGCAGCTTTTGATGCTCATCACTGAGCATTACATAACATTTAAAGCCAAATCATCTTCATCCACACTACCTCAAAAGACACCCATCACTATCAAATCCGAAAAGGCAATGCATGAGTGATGAGGGATGTTGGTTTCCAGCACTGCAAAGCATAACAAATCCAATTCTTCATTGCCTAACACTTCCTGGTTTAGGCTACACACCTGCGCCAACTGACCTGCACAAACACAGTCACACTAAAGGGAACCGCATTTAGAATGAA
This sequence comes from Petrocephalus zakoni, assembly GCA_026774425.1. Lineage (NCBI taxonomy): Eukaryota > Metazoa > Chordata > Actinopteri > Osteoglossiformes > Mormyridae > Petrocephalus > Petrocephalus zakoni. Next base: position 1,461,484 of record JAODKN010000108.1, read on the forward strand.
CTGTGGCTGTGTCAGCTCAGTCCCCTCTGCTTTCCTACAGGATTGTCAAGAAACCACAGGCATATCACACAGTATACATATTTGTCTGTGCATATTTAATGCTGAAAATGAGGAATTTAGGTCAGACAGCTCTTCTCCCTCAACCTCATCACCGCACAGCGACATCTACTGCCAAATGGGCATCCACACGCCTGCAGATTCAGATGGTTGAGCTGACAGATAAAGCCTGCCGTAACCAGGTGGCTGACAATGTGCTAGTCAGGAGTGTAGCGTGCTAATCATCTGGCAAAAAGCGGCATGATTAAGAAGGGGAACCCTTCCGGGTTATCCAGCCACGCCAATCAGGAAAACATAAAGGACAATGTAAACGGCTTATGATTTATCTCCTAAATAAGGAGAAACACATTTTTTATTATCAAGGCACTGCTCTGTGCAGCACAGCAGCCCTCTGTCACTCCCACTATTTGTAGAGCATGCCCGAAACCAAACAAATTCTGGAATGACGTCAAACTAAAGGCAGTGCTGAACGTGTCTCTCAAAAACATCAAGCACTAAGTGACTCAGCTTTTTCTTAATAAGAAAAAAAAACAGAACCATTCCAGAGATCACAAACTAGAAAAACAAGCTAGAATGAATGGAAGACAGACCCTCACACCTCCATCACTGCAGATTGCACCAAAAAGCATTAATCATCCAGAGCCACGGAACATGAGGAGCCACTAGGTAGTTTCTCTGATCTCCTCTCTTAGTCTTACCTGTTCATTATTGTGGATCACCTGGTATCTCAAGTATGTCTTCCTATGCTACTACAAACCTGTTAGCAAGAGCTAATTTGTTACCGGACATGACTTACGAAACAGACAGTCGCGAAAATGTATTGCACAGCTGTGAGGAGTGCTACAGCCAAATACTGAGGTCGGCAGCTGTGCAGCCCGCAGCTGGAGACACTGAGCACTGCAAGGCCACGACAGGGGGCTGTGCTACGGCGATTTCGAGGGGTACGAGCGACCGAGTGAAATAAACCCCCTCTCCACTGCATGATCAACGCCGGAAACTACCCGTCCTCCCGATCTCAGCTCAGATTGGGACCGCTGCTTTAATTTGGGAAGACTGCCATTCCGACTGAGCTTTTCAGGAGATGCAAAATCTGACCGCTTAAGAACCGGCAAGGTTTTGGAACTTTTACATCTAAAGTGGAAGTACAGTAATGCGTACAGCACCCACAACTATGCATCTGTAATCTGTATAATTTTGACTTTAACTTGTTCACACCACACCCACCGTTTAATGCTGCTTCAACAAATTATACATCCAATGCTCTGCCGCTCATACAATAAGGCGTGGGCAAATTTTAATGATGCAGTGGATCAGAATCTAAATTGCGTGTGTTCAAACATCAAATCTACTTCGCGCTGCGCTAAATTCTCGGAGAGCCCATAGTTCGCTATTAAACTTTCAGAAGTTATGTTCTCGCCAAACTGTCTGACTTTTGCTCACTGAATTTACTGGAATAAGGCCCTCGCAGTCTGAGAAAGAATCAGAACGTACGTCCCCCGTGCTTCTATTCCTAATGCCGGGGAATGCCGGTCAAATAACACTATGCATTAATAGGTCACCAATATAGAACACAATCACGAGGTCCCCTAGTGTCCACTGTCGAAATCGATAACTACGCCTAGCTTCCACCCCCGAAAAATATACTTATTAGTTTGGCTTCGGTTACAAGCATGTTGAAATAATGTCGTCTTCATGTATTGGCTTGCTTTAGAAATCAGCTGCCAATTAAGCACGTCGCGCTGAGATTTCCAAATGTGCAGGAGAAGAGAGAAAGAGAATCTGCGTGGATGGTGAATTTAAGTAAAATGAATGGAAAGAGCTGGTCGACTTGATAGATTACATTGAATACTAAACAATTCTTTATTGATGCATCATATAAACCAACTGCTGTAACGCTGATCTATATAAATATAATACTCGGTCACGTCAAACACATAATTTAAAGTAATATCGACCAAGACGGACTAGTCGATTTCAAAACTGTGTGGAAATAAATTGTTTTTGAGGTTTCTGGATGTTCATATATATCATTGCTTGTGTAATGCAAAATGAACAGCATCTGTAACAGGGTATAACAGTTTTGAGCAAGAGACAGAGTTATGAACTGCTGTAATATGTAAGAAGTAAGTGTTATTTCCTGCAAAAATTAGCCGTCTATACTACTGCTGTAGTAATAATTCCCAAACAGCCAAATGCCTATCTTGATGTCATTTTCAGATACTCTCACTCACAAAGTGCCAGGCTTTGTAAAAACGCATATTATGCAGAAACCTACCTTGAGGAATTGGCTAAGTAAAACTCCACGGAATAGCCGAAGTAACTGCCCTTAGGTCCAGAGTACACAGCCGGATTGCTCACGTCCAGATTAAAAGCGGCGCACCACGGTAGGAGAACCACAGCAAAAGTGCTGGCAAAGGCTCGAAGCGCAAAGCCGCATGAGAGAAACTTCTTAAAACTTCTCGACAGACGTCTTTTGAGACTCATTTTCTTCGCTGAGTTCATTCGCTACGTGTTTTCACCTCTGCGATGGATTAACTCATCCGGATTGTCTAGTGCGCATTCATAGTACTCGCGCTTCTTAATTTAACGTTGTTCGATCTGTCCCCTTCACTCACTCCTCTTTTCTCTGTTCTAACTCTGCCCGCTGGATTGGATGGGGTATTGGAGAGAGGGAGTCCAGGAGGGATCCCCCACCCATCCCAACAAACATTGATGGGGAGGAGCTTTTGATTCACAAGAAAATCCATAGGAGGGGCACAAAAATGAAAAAGTCCCTATGTAGCCATTCATTCGTCTTAAGAAATATCTCCTTCTGACCGAAGAGAAGCAGGCGGAACAGACTTCTGAAATTTTGTTTTGCGGTCATTTTGCATATATCATCATAGAGGAACCAAAGTATGGGTATTTACCAATCTGTTTGTGGACTAGTTCTGTATCAGAACGTATACAATAGAAATGTTAAACAGGGACGCGTTCAATTTACGGCACACCGCCATTTAGGGCTGCACCGCAGTTCTGGCAAAATCCGGAATTTTCCCCCTGGGCCAATGGGTACTTAGGGAAAAAGTCATTATGGGGACCCACCCCCAGGTCTGCAAAATGTATAAAATAATGTGTCATGCTCCCCGTTTTTCCATCTACCTTGGGGCAGTGGGGTCTTGCAAAGTTCAGGGCTGAGTTTTAATCCCACTATCTAACACTTATAGATTTTTTGATACAATAACATTGATATATTCTGGGTATACACCGACTAGTTTTATGTTCATTTAAATGATGGATTTGAAATTGAATCGGGGCACCATTCCCCTGATTCAATAATTCCAAGGATAATTCTAAGGGTCTCTGGCTGATATGGGACCTAAAAATTCTCGATCATAAATGGATTGCTCTGAGTCAAGGGCTCAAAAGAATATGCTTTCATAGGGCCCATAACCCGTGAAATGAATGATAAAGTACTGCTTGTACTTATCATTTAGTTAACACCCATAAGCAGAGTGACTTAGAGTACATAACAGGGATGACAATCTCCCTGGAGCAACAAGGGTTTAAGGGTCTTGCTCAGGGACACACTGGGGGGGGTGGGGGGAATTGATCCAGGGACCTCTTGGTCCATAACCCAAGCTGCATACCACTAAGGCACCACCAACACTATATTACAACATCATAATAAATACATTAAAAGCTTATGCTAATGAGTACCAAAATTTCACTTATTGCAGTTTGAGTTGTCATTTTTCATTCTCCTTTAACTGCAATCCTAGGCCATTCTAAAGCATGCCTTGGTGCTTAGTAGCTAGCAGCATTGCCCAGTTTGGTCTCAGACCCACTTATTGGTACTGTGAGTACTCATTCAGATACCTAGAAGGCAATGCCACATGTTTTCCACTGAATGGAAATGTTTTTTTCATGGGCCATTACTGCAGTCTGTCAAAAACATAAACCCTAAACTGAACGCTGAGTGTGCAAGTCTCAGCGTCTGGCCTCCGCGTTCCTGAGATTTGCTAAGATTTTTAAAAATACACTGCCTAATGTTCTGATGCAGCTTAATCTGTCGGCTCCTTTATGATGCCGTCAAGGAACCCATTGGGCTGCGAGTTGGTTGTAGGTGCTTAATTTTTTTTACATGTTCAATGAAATTAAACTATGCCAGAACTTTTTGTGTTTGCTAGTTAATACTTCAAAGACTCCCTCAGGCACACTGCACAACAAAAACATTTCATAAGCACAAATCTACATAAAGCAGCTGATCTGAAATTAGAATTTGCTCTGAAAAAGACGGAATATATCATAGCCTACATCTATATTTTATGGATGCATTAAAGCAGGGTTCTCAAACTCCAGTCCTGGAGGGCCAGAGTCCTGCACATTTTTGTGTTTACCCTCATTTAACATACCTGATTGAACTCACTGAGCTAATTACCACACAGCACTTGAGCGCAATCATTTATGATGGAACAGGGAAAGAACTAAGCTACACAGGACTCCGGCCCTCCAGCACTGGAGTTTGAGACCCCTGCATTAAAGCTTTAAAATAGACATAACAAAACTTGTATTCCAGCACACTCTTATGTGCAATTGGAGATGTACTGCCCTTTGTCTGTCTCCTTTGAATGAGCGTGACCATCTCCATTGAAACTAACAATTTCGTTCCGGCCCTTCGACAGTGAAATTGAAATAATATCCCCCACCAACCCATAGCAAGATTATTTCACCAAGGCTCATCTGTACTAAGTTAGGAAACAGCTGAAATGACACACACATACACACCGTTCAAATTACACTCTCAACAACCTGGCTGAGGGCGAAGCACAGCTCGGCCACTTTCTGCTTTAGGTAAGAAAAGAAATTATACTGTCCTTATTTTTTCGATTCTATTTAACTTGGATTCATCATGTAGTTTAGTTCCCATAGTAGTCAACCTGCCTTCTGGAAAACTTTGGCTCTCTTTTACTGTACAGCTCTCAGGACCAATTGAGAAATTTGATTGTTAAAAAGTTAAAATCCATTTTTTTAAAGTTTTCACCTAAATAAACACAAAATAAAAAATATTCAATATAGCAACTATACAACTCTCTTTAAAGGGCAGGGATAGTTAAAATGGTCCTTCTGCCCCAGTAAAATGACATGAAGCAGAGACCTCGCAGACAGAATATTATGACACAACATGATGGATGGACAAGCCTGGTGTGGCTGACCAACAACCAGGGAATTTCATTGATAAACTGAACTCTACAAAACCAGAAACAAATGCAAGAGAGACACAAAAACAATGCAGGGGGAAAACAAGGGCTGAATACAGGGTATTAAACAAAAACTTATTGAGAGACTGATAGGTAGCATATACTACCCACTGAAAGATCAGCACATGGGCAGGCACAGATATACCCAGATAACAAGACTAGATAACAGACAGGTGAGAACCATAGACAATTAACCAAACACTAGAAACTAAGAGTAATGAGAAACAGGTGAGGGTATGTACAATTAATCAAACACTGGGCAATAGGGCTACACTGGAGACATGGGAAACAAAGGTGAAACAATTACAAATTAAATGCAAACTAACAAAGAAACAAGAACAAGGATTCATACAATATATACACACAGTCCCACACAGTTGAGGTTATCCTCTAGTTAGCTTAACACCTATGATGGAGGAGATGCTTAGTTCTTAGCTGCCCTTGTAGTTCATCCAATTATGCAATGGCCCAGGGATTGGGAGAACACGCTAAGAACTAAGAAAGGGGCTCCAACGCTGAAGAAGGACCAGGATGACCAGTGACACCTGCTTTCCAAATAGGGAAACCGACAGAATGGGACTGACCCTGACACAGAGGGAACATGTCCAAAAGCTTGAAGGCTTACAAGATCCACTGGGAAAACGTTCAAAAAATACAAACAGCAAGAACCCACATAACACAACCCTTGTTCTGTGTGCTTGCCACTCTCACACTGCTGTGGCCCACTCCAAAAAAGTTACCTTGGAAGCATCAGAGAGGCTTCATCTTGAGTGAGCTAAATGGAACACTGCAGGAGAAATGATCACAACCAAAAAGAGCTAGACTGCAATTGCATATGGAAAACAGGGTTACAGAGGCTAGAAGGGTAGCAGGAGGAGAAAGAGAAGACTTGGCTCCACTAAAACAAACCGCAAACTGGATCCTTTTGGTGTCCCTGCTGATTAGGGCTGTAGCAATGCATCGTGGCACAAAATAATTTATTCATGTTAAAGCAATGGGGGCACAATAGGAGTAATCTCAGTTCTGCTTTGAGATTTTATTTTTGTATCTTTGCACTAAAGTCTGCAGAATAAGGAAAAAAATGCGAAGAAAAAAAGAAATGGTTTAAAAACAGCTTTTTTTTCAGTCAGTGTAAGAGCTTAGTTTGTTTTCAGAAAAGAGTTTATCAGACCATAAGACCTATATCGCCTGTCGAAGCGAATCATGAATACACTGTATCGTTATTTTACTGCTGCTGATGGATCATCTTTTGCCAGTCAAAACCTTCAGCTACATCCATTGTTAAACATCAGCATGTGAGCTGATGACTATGAGTATTGGGGGGGGTGGGGGGTACAGGAGATCAATTAAAATTATGGTGAAAAGCATTATGGTATAATAAATATTCACTGTTTTCAAAGGAAAACAATTTCTTGTACTTGCTGCCTACACAATGACAATGAAGGAATTCTCTTCTATTCTAATGTACACCTTACTTTGGTGTGAGATAGACCACCCTGTGTACTTCAGTGTATATTAACCAGGCATATACTGTATATACTAATCCAGAAATATTAGGTTAACTAGAGTGGGTCCATTGTTCTCATTCCTACCTTCAAGTACAGAATTTGGTTTTTCATTCTAATAAACAGGACATGAACAGGAGATTGATGAAAAGGAGATTGTGCTCACAACAAAATCGTATTATCATACAATTGGTAACACTTTGCGACAACACTTTACTTGAGGGGCCACAAATAATGCAGTAATACATGGTTAGTAAATGCATTAATTAACCATTAACTATGCGTTACTTCATCATTAATCAATTATAACGATTCATGTATTCTTTGCAGGAACTTCACTAGTGCTCTTCACCTCTGTCTTCTTGCCTACCCACCGAGGAAGGCAGCTGCTTTCCTTCAAATATTTCATTATTGAATTCGTCCATCTAGATGCTAGTATCATAACGCCTGCATGGCATAAGCAAAGAAATGCCAGTACAATGCCTAATTGACATTGTTGCTCATGGCGTACAACTTCCACAATAAATACATATACAGCTGATATCAAGATTAATCTAGGCGAATGATAATAATTCGCAATAATAAGGTGCTGCTGGGATTTGAACCCAAGATCTCCTGTTTACTAGACAGGTGCTTTCACCTACTAAGCCACAGCGCCAATGGGTTGGTCAAACAAGACGCTACTGCTCACCTATGGCTATGATCCATGCAAACAAATTCAATGCATCAGCACTTCCTCTGCCCTA
>JAODKN010000109.1:30509-42741 GCA_026774425.1 Petrocephalus zakoni
AACTATAGGCCAATCAGTCTAACTTGCATAACTGGAAAAGTAATGGAAGCCATAATCCAAGCTAAAATGGTAGATTATCTGGGTTCTAATAACGTTCTGAGGGATAGCCAACATGGACTTAGGAGGGGTAGATCTTGTTTAACTAATCTACTGGAGTTCTTTGAGAACACTACAAGAGAAATTGATGACAAAAAGGCCTACGATGTGATCTACTTAGATTTCCAGAAGGCCTTTGATGTCGTCCCCCACAAACGACTCCTGCTTAAGCTCAAAGCCGCAGGGATTTTAGGAACTGTAGTATCTTGGATTGAAAACTGATTAACAGACAGGAAACAGCAGGTAGTTATTAGAGGCACAATATCACAGTGGGTCTGTGTTCATAGTGGGGTACCACAGGGTTCAATTTTTGCACCAATTTTGTTCCTAATTTACATAAATGATATAGACAATAATATATACAGCAAACTGGTGAAATTTGCAGATGACACCAAGGTGGGTGGTGTAGCAGATACTGAGCTAGCGGTTCAGCAGCTACAGCAGGATCTTAATTTAATTAGTGACTGGGCAGATACCTGGCAGATAAAATTTAACATTGACAAATGTAAGGTAATCCATGCAGGGAGCAGAAATATAAAGTATAGATATTTTATGGATCCAACTGAAATAAAGGTAGCTGATCATGAGAAAGACCTTGGTGTGTATGTTGATGCTTCCATGTCCCACTTTCGCCAGTGTGGGGAAGCAATTGAAAAGGCCAATAGGATGTTGGGTCACATCTCTAGGTCTGTTGAGTTTAAGTCAAGGGAGGTAATGCTGAGATTATACAATTCCTTGGTAAGACCACACCTAGAACATTGTTTGCAGGTTTGGTCTCCTTATCTTAAAAACGACATTGTTGCCTTAGAAAAGGTGCAACATAGGGCTACAAGAATTATTCCTGGTCTTAGGGGAATGTCATATGAGGAAAAGTTAGCTGAGCTAAATCTATTCAGCCTTGAGAAAAGGAGGCTGAGGGGGGACATGATCCGGGTCAATAAGATTCTAACAGGACTGGATGCTGTTCAACCAAATAGTTACTTCAGCATTAGTACAAGAACTTGTGGCCATAGGTGGAAATTAGCAGGAGAACATTTTAAGCTGGATTTGAGGAAGCACTTCTTTACACAGCGAGTTGCTAGAGTATGGAATAGTCTTCCTGTTAGTGTAGTGCAAGCTAAAACCTTGGGTTCCTTTAAATCAGAGCTAGATAAGATTTTACCAACTCTGAGCTATTAGTTAAGTTCTCCCCAAACAAGTTTGATGGGCCAAATGGCCTCTGCTCGTTTGTATATTTCTTCTGTTCTTATAAATATGTACATGAAGTTGTGTTTAGTGAATCACAAAAGGTAATTCAAGGTTTAATAACCCAGTTTTCCCTCTCTGTCAGGTATGGATGCTTCTTTTGTTATAACGGTGCTCTTCTCAACCGTCTCGATGATTTTCATCTGCATTGGACTTTCCTACTGTATAAGGTACTGAGCTAAATATTAAGGCCAGATTAGTGCACTAATAGATAAGAGCTGAGCCACCAGGTTGCTAATTATATTGGTAATCTGCTTGCAACATTTGTTTCTAAAGTATGTTCAGATAATCTAGGCATTTTGTTTAGTGAACAGTTCATTAGAGAACTTTCAGAGCTGTAGAGGAGCTTTCTGGAATATAATTATTTCTGTGAAGTCAGCTTGTTTTTCAGAGAGTGATCTGAACCGTCTGCCCTCTTATGTTCCTCCTCCACGGCCCTGAAACTAGTCTTTACTTTCAGACAACGCATTGGCCAGATCCGGATGGTTAAGGGCCCAAACAAGATTCTACTGACTCTGGAAGATGTCACCTTTATCAATCCTTCCCTCAGCAACAAGGTTGGTTGGCAAGGTTCGCTGGAAAATATCTCAATGCAAATTAAAGACACAGTCAGGGAAAAAATTATTTGAACCCCTGCTGATTTTGTAAGTTTGGCTACTAACAAAGAAATTATCTAGAATTTCGATTGTAGGTTTACTTGAACAGTGAGAGACAGAACAATAACAAAAAATCCAGAAAAATGCATTTCAAAAAAGTTATAAATGAATTTGCATTTTCATGAATGAAATAAGTATTTGATCCCTTTGCCAACGAAGGTTTTTCAACCAAGTACTAAAGCATGTTTTGCAATCACAGAGGTCAGATGTGTCTTGCAGTTGGCCACAAGTTTTGCACAGGTCTCAGGGGGGATTTTGTCCCACTCCTCTTTGCAGATCCTCTCCAAGTCATTAATGTTTTGTAGCTGATGTTGGGCAACTCGAATCTCCAACTCCCTCCACAGATTTTCTATGGGATTAAGGTCTGGAGACTGACTAGGCCACTCCAAGACCTTAATATGCTTCTTCTTGAGCCAATCTTTTGTTGCCTTGGCTGTGTGTCTTGGATCATTGTCATGCTGGAATACTCACCCACGACCCAGGGAAGAAGGTTCTCACACAAGATTTGATGGTACATGGCCTCATCCATCGTCCCTTTGATGCAGTGCAATTGTCCTGTCCCCTTGCCAGAAAAACACCTCCAAAGCATAATGTTTCCACCTCCATGTTTGACGGTGGGGACAATGTTCTTGGAGTCATAGGCAGCATTCCTCCTCCTCCAAACACGGCAGGTTGAGTTGATACCATAGAGCTCGATTTTGGTCTCATCTGTCCACAGGACTTTCACCCAGTCCTCCTCTGAATCATTTAGATGTTCAGTGGCAAACTTCAAACGGGCCTGTACATGTGCTTTCTTGAGCAGGGGGACCTTGCGGGCACTGCAGGATTTCAGTCCTTCATGGCGTAGTGTGTTATCAACTGTTTTCTTGGTGACTATGGTCCCAGCTGGCTTGATATCACTGACAAGTTACTCCCGAGTAGTTCTGTGCTGGTTCCACATCATTCTCGTTATCACTGATAATGAGGTGAGATCCAGACCGAGGGAGATTGGGAGTTATTTTATGGTTCTTCCATTTGCAAATAATTGCACCAACTGTACAGACCATATCATGAATCCGACATGAAACAGTGAACAGTGCAGTAGCACTCTTGTGCCGGTGGATACCTCCAGTTTGCCAAATTGAGCAGAAACTTGCCTACTCCTTGTCTGGGGTTGCCGTGAGAATATGCGTAGCGGTACGCCAAGTTTAGTTTTTATACATCTCGACGTGAGCGTGGAAACGGGCGTGCGCAACATTTTTGTGCGTAAGCACCATTTATACATGAGGCCTCTGGACTCCAGCTCAGATGGTGCTTAGAAAATGCATTAATTAATCAATAATCAATGATGACGATTCATGTATTCTTTGCAGAAACTTCATTAGTTAGTTCATTAGTTAATCATTAACTAATTCATGTTCATGATTAGTACTTCAGTAGTCAATAAGGTACTACTATGACTTGTGGCCCCTCAGCTAACGTGCTGCTAAGCATAACAGCAGACTGGCAAGCTCCTAGAGCTCCAAGGACCATGTCTAACCATGACCCAGGACTTGCGTGTGCTGGTCGCTGGTGCCGGTGCCAGGCTGGAGACAGTCGCGGCTGGAAGGTCTATAGCCAGATCTAAGCTGGATGCGTGCTCCGATTGAGCCTTATCTATAAATCCCTCTATCTTTTTAATCTCCACTAACATGCTAATGCGCTCCTCCAGTGCACGAATCCTGTCCTCCAATTCTACAGTAACTAAACACTTCTGGCATATAATACTATCGGGAGCGTTCGTGGGACAGTCTACATGCCACAGGAGACACAAAACACAGGCGCAGAGGACATGATCAGAACTTGCCTTTTTATTTCAAACATCAGGGAACTTCGGTACTTGGCAAAGGCGGTTAGTGCATCAGAGTGTTTTGATATATTCGTTTGCAGAGCTAATGTAATTTGTCGAGTTGTTATTTATTTTATTTTTTTTCTGATTACTGTGTTCAATAATTGCAGTTTCAAAAGTTCATGTGCTAGCAACTGGTTTGCTTCTCGCAGTGAACAGCGGAAACCGGAAACCAGAAACATTGAATTTTGTATCCTACATATATAGTGTCTAAGGACAAGCCACCCCTCACCCCTGGTTTAGTCTGCCACTTGAATACCACCGCGATTGCAATTGAATGACCATTGAAAGAACGTCTAATATACTTTAAAGTGATGCCTTGGTTACATCTGTAATCTGAGGTAAAGCCTAAATAAATTATTGTTTGCGTAGCACACCATTGCAATAGTACTAATTTGAAAATTTAATTAATATTTATTAGTTATTATAGGCCATATCATAATTAGGCTAATACTTGCTTAATATGCTCAGTGTCATAGATTCATATAGACTAACAATGGATAGGATATCAGATTTATCTAGTAGGAAAGCTTAACTTACGAAACATATGGAACTTAGTTTCAAAAACTGTAGCAACTAACCCCTCATCTTCTGTTACTGTGATTTGAGACAAGGTGAGCTTATAATTTAAAATGAAAGCAAACCATTTTTAGCTATTTAGATTATAATGTCTTTAGCAACACTAAAATCATGTTTTGTGTTTGGCTATAATTAGAATAAGAGGCGGGATAAGAGATGGGTAACTTCATGAAAAGTGTCAGGATAATCCATAAGGCTAACAAATTGCCATAAAAGTTTTTATAATGCAATGGGTTATATGAAATTTGAGGAAAATGTATACAAGCTATTTAAATAATATGCTTGCTTATGTTATATCACATCCATTGGAATTGCCTGCTGATATCTATCATATGCTTCATGCTTGTAGAGGGGTTTGTCCAGGTAGCTAACTAGCTCTTCTTGTGTCAAGTATTGTTTGATTATAATTTATTACGCCATAAAGAAATTGGTTAATGTATGGTTAGATTTTAATAGTTGTATTTTAAAGCATTGTTGTAGCCTAGCCTAGATTAATGGGCTACTGTCAGCATTGTTAATTGCTGTATACTGTGACCAGGCAGGGGGGGGGGACATGGACACTGCTTGTGTATAGGGGCCCATAATTTTGTGCTACGCCCCTGCCTGTGATAACTGTGATGCTGAAACAAAACAGAAGCCTGGGTGACTGGATTGTCACCTCAGGCCATCCTTATCGGCACACGCCTCACTTTTACGTTCATGTCCATTATTGTATATTAATATCTAACATTATCTTTGTTAGAGAATCGGGCTGTATACATAAGAAAACTGCCACATGTTTCAGCTGTATGATTTAACCACTTGGCATGTAATTTTGGCTTTGTTTATTGGTTAGTCACTTGTAACCCCGATTCACATTAAATATTATCGCAGTGAGGGGGAGGGTTGGGATGATTATGATAAATATTTGAAAAAAATCATCTCGACCCACCTGCTGAGAAACACTAGTAAGGTGAGAAAAGTGGGATTGCAGGGCCCCTTATTACACTTTATTAGGTCCTACAGTCACTCTGACTAATTCTCCAGTCATATTGAGGCTCCAGGTGGTTGAGAAATTGTACGTCTGTCCGCATCCGTACAGAAGCTGAGTCTGGATGACAGCAAAACCAGCGAGATAAGACGGAGTAACTCCGAGGCAGAACGCAGCCTTAAATCTCCGTACTCCACCTCCAGCCTGACTCCCGCCACCCTTGAGAACTCCAACGTGGCCATTTATGAGGTGCGGACTGCCGCTATCCTACGCAATTTTCATAACGATGGTCAAAGCAAAACACCCAGGGCTAGGATCACCCCAGTAATATCTCCTGCTTTCCCAGGGGGACTGGGCATGGTTGAAGAAACTCCCATCCGGAAACTTTGATGCTATCAACTCAAAAACCCGTGACATCTTTGATCTGGTTGGTGTTAGCATTTGTCATGTTATTAATTAAAGCCATAATATTTTGTTCCAAATCAGAATTTCCTTTTTCTTGCATTAAATGAAAACACCAGCGTTTTTATGCTAGTAAAGCGTGTGTGATGTGTGTACATGTGCCCCGTGCTTTCAGATGAAGGACATGCGTCACGAAAATGTGAACCCATTCCTTGGTTACTTTCATGACTGCGGCGTCTTCGCGATCGTCACAGAGTTCTGCTCACGTGGGAGCCTGGAGGATCTGCTGCGCAATGAGGATGTTAAGCTGGACTGGATGTTCAAGTCCTCGTTGCTGCTGGACCTCATCAAGGTACATTTTTCCCTCAGTATTCAGGTTGCAACATCACATCTGGAATCTTCCGTCTTTACTCTGAGCTGCTGCCAGATACTGTTTCAGTCAACTTCATTGATGTTCTTGAGTTTCCAGGCCATCTGAATAAGCGAAACATGGAAAAGCATTGCAATTTCAGCATGTCATCCAGGTGATCAGATTCTGCCTTACCTAAAGGCCACAGCTAAATGTCAGGTCATTTATAAACACAAAATAATCACCTCCACTGCCAGTACCTCAGAGTCTACAGTATTAACAGACTCGATGGCAGTCACCTCAGCCGGTAACTCAGTGTCTGCAGCATTAACAGACTCGATGGCAGTCACTTCCTCTGCCGGTAACTCGGAGTCTGCAGTATTATCACACTGGATGACAGTCACATCCTCTTTCAGTAACTCAGAGTCATGCCACTACTGTCATTTAGGGAATGAAGTACCTGCACCACAGGAACATGTGCCATGGGTGTCTGAAGTCCCGTAACTGCGTGGTGGATGGTCGCTTCATGCTCAAGGTGACTGATTATGGTTACAAAGAGGTTCTGGGGGCTCAAAAGTTCCCCTACGAGGAGCCACCTCTAGAGGGTGAGTCTCACCTTGCAGCTACATTTAGCATGTCCAAAGCAAACCCTTACAGCCCTGGACTGTGGCTGGGAACCTTTAGTCATTGTAATGTCCCAGACATTGATAATACTTTTTTTGTCACATAAATAAGTACACTGTGGGAGTATGTACTTGTGTTTGATATCTACTTGCATGTTACTGCACTGGCATCATGGTGCGTCTATGGAAGAGAGTGCAACTGTGGCGTGGGCATATTTGAAAACATCTCTGAAGGGATGTGTAAGTGACTGTGAGTTTGGGTCTCTGACTGGTTTGCCGGCATTTCAGAGCTGCTCTGGATGGCCCCGGAGATCTTGAGGGGCTCGTTTCCAGGGCTGAATGGCAGCATGCAGGGTGACGTGTACAGCTTCTCCATCATCATGCAAGAGGTGGTTGTACGAGGCCCACCCTTCTGCATGCTGGACCTCTCCATCCAAGGTGACAGCACAAGCCTATGGATGTGGCTGCAAACACCATGACAAAATAAAGATATATCCTGTCACTTTTTCATACATTACCAGGGCATGTTTTCACAGCAATACCTTTGTAAAATGCAATACTCATTTAATGCACTGTGGCATACCTTCATCACATGATTTCCTTTAACTGATGGCCTTATCTGTGGTTATCCATTAAATATTTGTATAGACATCTGTATGATTCAAACATGTGACACATAGCTTTCTGCAATTCAATTTCCATTCAGAGATTGTCCAAAAGATCCGGAAGCCCCCCCCTATTTGCCGTCCCATTGTGTCTCCGGACCATGCCCCTATGGAGTGCATTCTGTTGATAAAGCAGTGTTGGAATGAGCAGCCAGAGAGGAGACCCACCTTTGATGAGATCTTTGACCAGGCAAGTGCCCTTAGCCCGGTGGTGGGCACAACTCACTGAAATGTTATCTTTAATAATAATCGCTAATCCGGTAACTAGTTTAATTTAATAATGCTAAAACAATAAACCACTACGACCTCTCCAAGCATAGGTACAGCAGGTGCTACGACCTCACCAAGCATGCGTACAGCATGTATTATGACCTCACCGAGCATATGTACAGCATGTGCTACGATCTTACCAAGCATACGTGCCTCATGTGCTACAACCTCTTCAAGCATAAGTACAGAAAGTGCTACGATCTCACCATGCATGCGTACAGCATGTGCTAGGACCTCACCAAGCATACGTACAGCATGTGCTACAACCTCACCAAGCATACGTACAGCATGTGCTACGACCTCTTCAAGTATACGTACAGCTTTTGCAACGACCTCACCAAGTTTACGTAGAGCATGTGCTACGAACTCTCCAAGCATACGTACAGCATGTCCTTAGCAAAATTTAATTGGTCCACTAATGGTTTTCAAAGTTAGCAGAAACACTAATCACCTAATGAAAAACTTAGTTTTGCTAAGTAGTGGTTAGTGCATTAGCGGAACCATTCCCACCACTGCCTCAGCCTTCGTGTGAGTTCTGTGTGATCTCCCCTCCCAGCTGTATTGACTGAGACATGGTACACAAAAAATTGTCTGCAGTTCAAGAACATCAACAAAGGGAAGAAGACCAACATCATCGACTCCATGCTGAGGATGCTGGAGCAGTACTCCAGCAACCTGGAGGAGCTGATCCGAGAGAGGACAGAGGAGCTGGAGGTGGAGAAGCAGAAGACTGAAAAGCTTCTTACCCAGATGCTGCCCCCGTGAGTGCCAGAGAAGCATCAGAACCTGCTGATTCTTGCAAAACACAACAATTATCCAACACATCACCAAGCATTCTTACAGCATGTCCTACGATCTCACCAAGCATACGTACAGCTTGTGTTACGACCTCACCAAGCATACATACAGCGTGCTCTAAGATCTCTCCAAGCATACGTACAGCATGTGCTACAACCTCATCAAGCATACATACAGCATGCGCTAAGACCTCACCAAGCATAGTTACAGCATGTGCTATGACCTCTCTAAGCATACGTACAGCATGTGCTACAACGTCACCAAGCATACTTACAGCATGTGCTACGACCTCACCAAGCATAGTTAGAGCATGTGCTATGACCTCTCTAAGCATACATACAGCATGTGCTACAACGTCACCAAGCACACATACAGCAGGCTCTACGACCTCACCAAGCATACATACAGCGTGCTCTAAGATCTCACCAAGCATACGTTCAGCATGTGCTACACCCTCACCAAGCATACTTACAGCATGTGCTACGACATCACCAAGCATACATACAGCATTTGCTACGACCTCACTAAGCATACTTACAGCATGTGCTACTATCTCACCAAGCATACGTACAGCATGTGCTACGACCTCACCAGGCATACGTACAGCATGTGCTACAGTACAATCTCAGCAACCATATTTACAGCCTGTGCTACAATACCATCTCAGCAAGCATACAAACAGCATGTGCTATGACCTCACCAAGCATACTGTACGTACAACATGTGCTACAACCTCTCCAGGCATAGGTACAACATGTGCTATGACCTCTCCAAGCATACGTACAGCATGTGCTACAATGTCACCAAGCATACTTACAGCATGTGCTACTATCTCACCAAGCATTCATACAGCATGCTCTAAGATCTCACCAAGCATACGTGTATGTGCTACACCCTCATCAAGCATACTTACAGCATTTGCTACGACCTCACTACGCATACTTACAGCATGTGCTACTAACTTACCAAGCATACGTATAGCATGTGCTATGACCTCACCAGGCATACGTACAGCATGTGCTACAGTATGATCTCAGCAACCATATTTACAGCCTGTGCTACAGTACGATCTCAGCAACCATATTTACAGCCTGTGCTACAGTATGATCTCAGAAAGCATACAAACAACGGGTGCTATGACCTCACCAAGCATACGTACATGTGCTACGACCTCTCCAAGCATTGGTACAGCATGTGCTATGACCTCTCCAAGCATACGTACAGCATGTGCTACAACGTCACCAAGTATATTTACAGCATGTGCTACGACCTCACCAAGCATACTTACAGCATTTGCTACGACCTCTCTAAGCATATGTACAGCATGTGCTACGACCTCACTAACCATACATACAGCATGTGCTACGACCTCACCAAGTATACGTGCACCATGTGCTACGACTTCACCAAGCATACGCACAGCATGTGCTAGGACCTCAACAACCATACATACAGCATGTGCTAGGACCTCACCAAGCATACGTGCGCCATGTGCTACAACCTCACCAAGCATGCATACAGCATGTGCTACTATCTCACCAAGCATACATACAGCATGTGCTAAGTCCTCACCAAGCATACGAACAGCATATGCTAGAGTATGAACTCCTATGCGTACATGCATAGATATTAAACACATACAGTGCAGAATGACACCAGAACCCATGGAGAACCTATTGATCCACAAACAGGCTAACAAATATTAGAACTGATTTGATGTTATGAGGCTGTTAAGGGCTGTGTGAATGAACAGATGTTTCCTGTGGCATCATAGGTCTGTATCTGAGGCCCTGAAAATGGGCTGCACCGTGGAGCCTGAGTATTTCGAGAGCGTCACTTTGTACTTCAGTGACATTGTGGGCTTCACCACCATCTCAGCCAATAGTGAGCCCATCGAGGTGGTGGATCTTCTCAATGATCTGTACACTTTATTTGACGCTGTCATTGGAAACCATGATGTCTACAAGGTATATCCTCTCTGCCTGTGCCTATTTGGTGGTTTTCATTGTTTTTAAATATTACTTTTATCGCTGAGGAGGGAGGTAAAGGGCATACACTGAAACAGCATGTTGCCACACACCACCACATGGCAAACCACCTCAGGGATAAGAACCTGAGTGCAGCCATGCAAATGGGTGATACCTCAGCACCACACTGTTCAGAAGGAGTTGAACAGTATGAAGTTTTTCCCCAGTGGCTGGAGCGGCAATCCTGCCACCAGCCCCCAAATTTTCCCTGAAGTTGGAGGACCTGCTTGCAGGGCTGGATGTCGGTTAACGTCATTCCCAGGATGAAGCAATTTCAGGTCAAGGGCCTTGCTCAAGGGCCCCATGAAGTAGAATCACTCCAGGCATTCACTGGATCGGAAGCAGTGGCCCTCCGATTGCTGGCACAAATCCCTAACCTCGGAGCCACCACTCCACCCCAGACAGTTTATAATTTTTTTTTAATGATTTATAAAGTGTTATAACCTAATTAATAACCTGATTATAATGTCACACTAATGTCATGGCCAAAAAGAGCCATTATGTCACTTCTGCCAAAATGTTAACCATTTATTCTACCATGGCAAATGCTACATGGGAAGTCTCAGATCCATCAAGGAAACCTCTCTGAGTACTCAGACTCTTATGAGTTTTATACAGTATTTAAAATTAATGATAAGCTCACAGTAACAGGTCTTACAGTGAAAATAGAACAGAGTTTTAGGAAATCTACGACTTTTCAGTTAGTATGTCAGGATCCCCCACTAGCTGGGCTTGCCGTCTGTTTGTGTTTCTTTTTCTTCCTCCTCGTGTAGCTTGTTCTGTTCCTTGTGGTGCCTCCCCCAGGTGGAGACCATTGGTGATGCCTACATGGTGGCATCTGGCCTGCCCGTGCCCAACGGGAAGCGGCATGCCGCAGAGATCGCCAGCATGGCCCTGGACATCCTGAGCGCTGTTGGCACGTTCAAGATGAGGCACATGCCTGACGTGCCCGTCCGCATTCGCATTGGCCTGCACACGGGTCGGCCCGCACACGTCCTTCTCTCCTCATTGTCCATGCACATAATAAGCGTTCGCACCGGAAGCTTTCAGTCTGCCTGCCCAAGCAGCCTATCAGCAAAAAAATCAACAGACAGAATACATTATAAAAAACTAATTTTTACCATTATTCATTCAGAGATCCTTATATCCACAGTGATGTATGAGTGAGGCAGATGGTACATCACGAGCATACAGCCGTGAAAGAATCAACTTTGGTATCAGTGTAGATTGATATTAGTGCAAGAGTTATACGACATGTGATTGCTCATGGGAGGTTCACTTACACAAACATGAACGAAAAATGATTGGCTCTAAAATATAACAATTTCAGATGCCAGACCAACCAATCAGATGTCTTGGTTCTGCCTCCTCTAGTTGCTTGAACCTACCACATCTACAATCTGGGGTGGCCTTCCCAAAAGCATCGTAGCGCTAAGTAGTTTGTTATCGAGCACTTAAGATCGTTAATTAACGAGCCTTTACCAAAACCCTTCGTAGCCAAGTAGTTCGTTATTTCGCTTGTAGATTTATGAGTGATTCAACCCACTCATTATTTTCTAAGTACACTGAACAAAAATATAAACGCAACACTCTTGTTTTTGCCAGAGTTGAACTCAAACATCTGAAAATTTTTCTACATACACAAAAGACCCATTTCTCTCAAATATTGTTCACAAATCTGTCTA
>JAODKN010000109.1:53627-64904 GCA_026774425.1 Petrocephalus zakoni
TTGGGGTAAATCAACCCAGAGGTTATGATTTACCAAATGGTAAGTTAACCGAGCTTTCTGGAATACCCCCCAGGTCTAAGTTAAGAAAAATAACAAATTATGGAACGGGGAAGCCGAAATGTAATGTCCCCATATGAGGACATATAGGGTCTCAGGAGAATATTGGTCACGCTTCTTCGTTTGAAAAAAAGGTACTAGCAACTTCTTTACAAATCCATTGCAAATTTGGTCACGTAAAGTCACGAAGCAGCTTATTCGAATTAGGGGCAGTGTATCCTGTCAAATGACTCATCATACTAATCACACATCATACTTTCAGTAAATAGTACGTAATATCAAGGATCTAATAATCTGTATGAGTAATGATGCTTATAGTGGAAATGTAAGCGACTTTTGGTTTTAAGCAAGTACAACAAAGTGAAATACACAATCGCCTTAACATATCCCTACATTTATTTGACTGTTAAGTCACATCCTATAGGTACAAAGACTTTGTTTACACCAAGGATGGCTTTTACACGCCCACCTTACACGTAACAACTGTAAGAAAAGGCCACATCAATGGAACTCTACTGAGAACAGCGATTGGGCGGCATCACTGTCACTTAATAACGTTGGCCAATCATCGGAGGCAACTCTGAGACTGCCCGTGGATATTATCTTGTAATTGGAGTAAATATGCTGTCGATCAATTCAAGTCTCAGCCCATTTTAAAACGAACTCCCAAGTAATGGGTGCGTTCGACTTCATGCAGCCGCTTACAGTGCTGGCTTAAAGCGATTTATTTTGGTAATTTCTGATTGGCCAGAAACTAACCATCATGCATTGCAACAAGACCAGAATACATCGCTTTAAGCCAGCGCTGTAAGCGGTTGTATGAAGTCGCAATAGACTTATAGTAAGCCCCGGATGACGTCTATGGGAAAGCCTACACTGATTGGTTCTTGCCTTTGTCATTTTAGTCGCATTTATCCAATAGAAACTGTGGGTCCTCCTACTCTGCTTCGCCCGCTGGCGACGCAGTGGTCACGTGTTGTTTTCGCTTGTCTGGTAAAGATGCGTATGGAGACTGGGGGAACAGTGATAATATACGGGCCAGATCGCTCGCTGCCTTCTGTTAGCATGTACCGATGTTTTTCGGCTGAATCTTGGCCGATTTTTTAAACCAACCTACACAGCTTTGCTCGGGTAGAAAGGACAACCGCTTTGGAAGCGAACACCAGCCCAGGAGCCCCCTTTTCTTCTCCTGAGCCGGAATGGGGTCTGCCTCGGCGCGGCGGCGGTAGAGTGGCCTTTAGCTTCGTTCTTCTCATGGCAGGTTTACTGGATTCGCAGGGAAGCGGCGGCGCGATGCTGATGCTGGAGAAGCCGCGCTGCGATATCGGTACAAAAACGGCAGCGGGCAGCGCAGGCGGCGAGGGCGCTACCGGCCCACCCCCCGCGTCTTCACTCACAGTCGGTGGCGCTCGCCTCCACCAGCACGTACTAGAGGAGCGCGATCAGCAGGCGGACTCCCCGGGCCGGCGGCCCGCACCAGCCGATGACGCCCAGGAGTCGCCCTCTTCCCTGAATACGGTACCATGCGACGCCTCCATCACCAACGCGCAAGCCGCCGCCCGGTCGGAGGGGGTCGATGGCGACGTGTGGAAGTGTGGCTGCCTGAGGAAGCAGAAGCACGGCCACAAGCGCTTCTTCGTGCTTAGGGGACCCAGCCACACGGGCCCCAGCCGTCTGGAGTATTATGACAGTGAGAAAAAATTTCGGAACAGCCTGCGCTCTGCCTCCAACCCTAGCACTGCCTGCCCTCCGAAGCGGGTGATTTATCTTTATCAGTGTTTTACCGTTAATAAGAGGGCTGATTCCAAGAACAAGTACCTCATTGCCCTGTACACCAAGGATGAATGCTTTGCCATGATCGCGGAGAGTGAGCAGGAGCAAGATGACTGGTACCTGGCTCTGAGTGACCTGATGGGTGAGGGCAAAAAGGGTCACTTGGAGGCAGACGATCTGGATGACGGCTATGGTGCTGACGGTCCTGGGGCTGTGTTTAAGGAGGTCTGGCAAGTGAACGTGAAGCCCAAAGGCTTGGGGCAGACTAAGAACCTGACCGGAGTGTACCGGCTGTGCCTCTCAGACAAGACCA
Source organism: Petrocephalus zakoni (assembly GCA_026774425.1). Taxonomy (NCBI): domain Eukaryota; kingdom Metazoa; phylum Chordata; class Actinopteri; order Osteoglossiformes; family Mormyridae; genus Petrocephalus; species Petrocephalus zakoni. The sequence continues at coordinate 55,771 of JAODKN010000109.1, forward strand.
TGCACCTGATGAAGCTGAACGCAGAGACGCCCTGTGTGAACCTGCTGCTGATGAATATCCGCCGCTGCGGGCACTCTGAAAGTTTCTTCTTCATCGAGGTGGGCCGCTCCTCTTCCATTGGACCTGGTGAGATCTGGATGCAGGTGGATGACTCTGTGGTGGCACAGAGCATGCATGAGACCATCCTGGAGACCATGAAGGCACTGAAGGCTTTTGCTGAGTTTAGGCCCCGCAGCAAAAGCCAGTCATCAGGCTCAAACCCCATCACCTTCATCACTACTCGCCGCCACCTAGGCAACCTCCCGCCAAGCCAGACGGGCCTGCAGCGGCGGTCGCGGACCGAGACGGTGGTGGGGACCCCTCCGGCTGGGAAGAGCTCCACTGTTAACAGCTACCGCTTTCGTACGTCAAGTGAAGGTGAGGGCACCATGAGCCGGCCTTATTGCTCTGTGACTGGCAGTCTGATTCACCTTAACCCTGCCTGGGCCAACCTGGCTCGGCCAGAGGGGGCCGGCCGCTATGTGAGAGCCTTGTCAGGCTCCAACTACCACACACGCTCCGCCTCCCTCCCAGTCTCCCACTTCCCTTCGAACACCAGTCCGGTCAGTGTCTCCAGTAGCAGCGGGCATGGCTCGGCCTCCGAGGCGCTGACACGGCCCTCCAGCGCCTCCATCTGTGGGTCGCCAAGTGACGGTGGCTTTACCTCCTCCGATGAGTACAGCTCTAGCCCCTGTGACTTCCGCTACTTCCGGGTCAGGAGCAACACTCCAGACTCCTTGGGAAATACCCCACCAATCCGTGAGGAAAACTGCTTGAGTGACTACATGGCCATGGACCAACAGCGTGAGACCCTGGAAGTAACAGAATGCCGTAAAGATGAGACCATGTTTGAGGACAAGACTTGCAAACTGACAAGCACCTCCAGGCCACCAAACAGCAGTAGCAGTAGCGTATCAGCTACATATCAGAAGACGACCCAGACTACCCCCTCTCTAGATGAGTCGGATAGCAGCTCTTTCAGGGGGAAAGCACAGCTGGCCTATTCATCTCCCACCAAGAGTTGCGATAGCTCTTTCTTGGATCACTACTGTGAGGCTAAGCCACCTTCACTTGGGGATGATCCCAGGAAGCCCAAGGATGATGGCTACATGCCAATGATGCCAGGGGTGGCACCTTTGAGAGACACTGAGTACATGCCAATGCAGCCCCACTCTCATCTCCCCACATCCCCCTCCTCCTCCCAGAAAATGGACCCCCAGGGCTACATGATGATGCTACCCCGGGTTGTCCCCTCACAGGCGCAGGCTAGCCCTTACAGTGACAGGAGCAGGCCGAGAGATGGTGAGTACATGGATATGTCCCGGGGCGGGGGCATGAATCAGGTGGGGAGTGACGGGTATTATGCACCGACTCCCCCAGAAACCCCTAAGTCCTACAGCTCCTACTTCTCTCTGCCACGCTCCTATAAAGCTCCTGAGTGGGACAGCCATAGTGAGTATGTGCCTATGTGCTCCCCAGCAAGGGTGGTCTATTCTGGGGATGAGCACATCAGCAGGAGCCCTGTAAACAATCTGCCCACGCCCCTTACATTGCGCAACGGCTATAGTGAGGTACACCATTCTGACAGGCAAACTGTACGACCCACCCAGCTCTCCCTGGACCGGCAGAGAGCAAGCGAGTCCCCTGATCCTTCAGCCCCACCAACCAGCCCAGGGGAGTACATCAACATAAATTTCCGAGACAGACCAGCATTCACACCCTGCTCCCTGTCCACTGATGGCTCTCCTTCCTCTTTGGGGTCCACTGGGGAGCACCAGCGCTCCCCACTTCATGAGGATTATATGAGCCTACAGACAGAGAGCCGGCCGGACAGGGCCCTTTCCCCACAGCTCTCACTTGTGGCCCCATGGAAGCCCCCCAGTTACAGCAGGTCCCCAGTGCTGGCCTCCATGCTGTGCAGTGATGGCAAAGTGGGCGACTACACAGAGAGATCATTCAGCTCGGGTGAGAAGGGGAGCGACCTGGTGGTTCAACCACGAGATGTAGGACGTTGCTTCCAATTGCTGCCCCCTCCCAGCCCAAAAAGGGAGCCAAAGGTCATCCGGGCTGATCCCCAGGGCAGGCGGAGACACAGCTCGGAGACTTTTGCCTCTACACCGACTGGGACCACATGTGCTGGTACCAGTGTCCTGATGTCGGTGGGTCCCCATCTGGTGGATGGTGCAAAGTGGCATGGCTCGGCGTCATTTGACAACGTCTGGCTGCAGATGGAAGATGCTACCACTCCTGATACAGGCTCCTCACTGGCCCCCACCGAGGCAGGCTGCGCCCCGGATGGACGGATCTACCGGAATACCTCTGCTGGCTACCCGAATGGCCTGAACTACATCGCTCTGGACCTGAGAGAGGAGCCCCAACCCAGCTGTGGTGCCAGTGGTGCCCCCCTTGCTGTTCCCCCCCAGCCGCCGGCCTCACTCTCCCTTACAGAGAATGGGTCCTACGCCAGCATAGACTTCTCCAAATCAGAAGTGCTGAATACCATCTCAAAAGGTTGGTTCTGTTTCTGCCTCCCTCTGTGCTACAGGTCCCGAGAGCAAGAGTAGGGTGCCTCCCAGTGCAGATGCTGCCGTTTCTGTGCCCTGTGCCCTCCCGGCTTGCAGAGAGGACTTAGTTTCCCTTCTGATTTGGATGGAAATACTGAAACCTTTAGCTTTAGGCCTGGGATTTTGAGCACAGGTTAAATGCAGATTGGATTTAATCCATTATCCTTGGCTTCCTGTTAGCACAGGAAGCAGTCCGGTCAGAGGCTTGTCGAGGGTACCGTACACATGTGGTTCTCTTGGTGATCTCTTGCTCCGGCAGGACAGCCTTCATTTTTCCAGCTGCAGTCCCAGGTCATTTGTGCATCGTCTGGATTCCTGCTGTTTGCAGCTCCTAAAGTGCATCTGCTTGAATATCTTGTCTAGTTGCTTTTTCCTCATGGTAGCACTTAATAGGTTTGAGTTATTATGTGAGTGAGTGGATTGTTTTGTTTGTGTGTCACTATTATGATAAACTGAGGCTCAATACACTCCTTAAAGCAAAATTTGACCTGCCTTCAGTTTCTGTTCTGGGGGTGGCGTGGCTGTGTGGAGCTCCATAGGATGCTTATAGAGGTGTTCAGTTTCGCTTTCTGCTTTGACCTGTGGAGCTGTGTTGGGGTCGTTACGCATTTCAGAGCATGTGAAAGGAGATGCCGTTTCTCATCATCTGAGCCTGTGGGGTGAGGGGGGAGCTGGGTGTTCATAAGCCCTTAGGCAGTGAAAGGAAACCCCTCATTTATAATAAGACGACAGTCTCAAATGCAGTATCCCTCTTGGGGAGGGCAGCTGCTTTCTGGCGCTAAACCTAGTAAACGGGCTCCGCAACCTCTGTGTGGGGTGGTACTAGTGAATCCTGTGCAAATGGCAGCCCCTGCTCACGATGGGGCCCGTCTGACTCATTTGTTTATCAGAGAAGTTATGGTGCAGATGGATTGGGGGGTGAGGTGGAGGTGGTGGGGGCAGCTGGTTGGGAAGTATTGTTTGAGCTGCACATGCCGTGATGTCATTGCTGTCATTTAATTATTTGTCTGGCCGGTGGGGCTCCTCGACAGCAGCTGATCCCCTGTAAACACCATTCGTGTCTGTTTCTCATAGGTCATGGGAGAGAGAAAGCCATCAGTGGTGAAATAGGCCAGATTTGCCGGGTCTCACTCACCAAGGAAACCAGTGGTGGTGCGCAGTTTGAGGCATGCTGTGGTCATGCTGCCATACGGCAAATCCGATACTGGGGCCAGAACAAGACATCCAAGCTGGGAGTAAACAGCTGGAACCAGGAGAGAGAGGGGAAAGGAGGAGGGAGAGAGTCAGTGCTGAGGCTCGTCATCCGACCTCATTAGAACATCAGCTTAGGGTGCGCTTCCTAAACGCTCACTTCAGCTGTCAGAACGGCACAGCTGAAAGCGACTGATTAGCTGTGCCTCTGTCTTTCTGTCCTCGCTGATGTCTCAGTCCGTATCGCGCTGACAGCCATTATTATTCCTTCCTAATAACATTAGGATGCCGCATTTGGAATAATTGTCACATCCTGCTTTCGGCACCTTCTCATATGTCAGTTGTGGTTTAGTCCTTGGGGAAAATTTGCCAGGTTTTTTTTTCCTCCTTCGTCTTCTACGGTCCAGGCTACCCAAGGTGTTTGCTGCATTTCTGGAAATCTCACTCCGAATCTCACTTATGGTACATTCACACCGCGAGTGGCGAGAGCATCAAAGAGGTCAGAAGTCATTCATTCTCTATGGGAGGGCGCGTTGGCAGGTGTTGAGGAGTGGCGCAGCGCATTCTGGGCGGCAAGAGTGTGAAAACGAAGTTGAAGCCCAGTCAACTTTATGGTAATGAGCTATTGCGGTTCGGCGACAACCAATGGGAATGTAGAGATGCTCCGCTAAAGAGAGCGCCGCAGAACACAAGCGTGTAAACTTTTGATCCGACCCATCAGTTTCCAAGCACAATGGGGGAAAGTATACACCGTGAGACAAAATGCGTCTCCACGTGACATTTTTTACTCTAGACAGTTATTTAAAGTTATTTATTTATGACTCTGTTTGTCTTAACATAATTTCATTTGCTTTGACAAATATACCATCGGCAGTCGGCACAAAGATATAAGGTACACGCTTGTCTGCTTTGCGGCTGATTAAAAGTTCTCAGCCTCGCATTCTGAGCTGCCTTGTCCCGGCCCACTCCATGACGTCAGAGAACATCTCTGGCATTGGCTAGCGTCGCATTCTGGGCAGCAAGAGCGATCCCTGGCGCCTTTGCTGCTCGTGGTGTCAACATAGCATTAGACTAAGCTTAGCGTTTGCTTTCTGTAAGTTTTTTTTTTTTTTTTTTTTTTTTTCAAAAGCCAATGATTATCACGCGTTCCATTATCCTCGGAACTCGGAATAATGTCACATCCGCTAAAAACTCAGGGAAAACCGAGTCGGATGCATTCCATTTGTCGAACTCGGATCCAAGATGGAAGCCTCCAAGAAAGTGGCTCTTGTGCTAGCTCTTTCAGAGTACGGACGGCTCCAAGCGTATGCCATTCACCGTAAAATATCACAGCACCACTTACAGTCCTTACACTGGGCAGCCATCTTGAATCCGAAACTCAGGGTACTGCATGAGCGTGCATGTCATCACTTCTGACCTCGAAACTCGGAATCCGACTTGGATTCCAAGTTCAGAGGATAATGGAACACACAATAAGTCTTAGCCTGAAAATAAGGCAGCATGTTTTGGGAACACTATCTTGAATGCAAAATTAAAAAAAGAAAAAATGTGGTTCTAGGTAGGGATGCTAATTTTCCCAACCGACAACCACCATTCATTATTCGAACATTAATCGTTAACTGATGAGATTATAATATTAAATTAGAATTGAATGAAAATAGAACTGAGTGTCTGATTTAAATATGCGAAAAAAATCAGTTTTTATTAACATGTGCGAACAACAGCACACAGAACATATCAAGAACATAATCTGGATTAACATGTCAAATTTTCATGCACCTGCAGTGTTTCTGACAATAGAGAAAAACAAATTAATATAAATAAGAATAAAATAAATAGGCCTGCACTTAATATTTTTTACTTAAATAACAAATTAAGATTACAAAACTAAAACACGCTGAAATCCCTTTGAAGCTTTGAAGATCAGGCATAGGCAGATTTTTTCAGACATGGTCTACTAAGTTTTTTTGGTGAAAAAAAAAATAGCAGGCCTGCCTCAAACCACAAATTGTCTAGTTTTTATTTTAAAAAAGTAACGTTGACATGCCCACAGCGCAACCTATTGACAGTTAATCTCGCGGCAGAAAACACCCTCTCAGATGGCACAGATGTCCCAGGAATGCAGAGATAATGCCACGCTAGAATGGCCAGTCTCGGGAAGTGCCATTCATTTGCTTTCAACCAGTCAAGAGGATTAATATCCAAAGAGGGCGGATTGTCTCTCATATAAATGTCCACCTCTGCTCCATAATCAGTGACTTGTTGACGAGCGGTGTAGTCATCTCCCAGGAGCATCATCATGGCATTGCTCTGGCTGGGTTTTATATCTTCAGCTTGGGCAGCAGACGCCGCTTTCTTATCACCTTCTGTAGTAGCCATTTCCAAAGCAGAGCACATTTCAGTAAGTTTCGCTTTTGCGGCTTCTTTCTCCACTCGTGCAAAAAATTTCGATGTGTATGGCGAGGGTCCAGGACAGAGGCAGTCAGCGCTGGTTTGGTCATCAACTCATCTGAGTCAACCTATGGCAAGCAATATCCTCATACTTAGTTAGTTAATTAATTTTTATTATTATTATTATTTATTATCATCATCTACCTCCATGCGGTCACTTAAGGACTGCCGAACCTTTTCCTTGAACTCTGTGGCTGTCCTCCTCGGCTCTCATCAGGTGTGTGTTCAGGAGGCTGAATGTGATGGGGTAAATGTTGGAAATTGACACGTTCTTTTCTGTTGACATTACGGTGGTTGCACATTTTAAAGTTTCCAGCACCTGTGCAATCTCAGCCATTATCTGCCAGTATTCGTCTCGCATCTCTTGCAGCTTTGTTACCGTTCTGTCAGACAGAGCAGCTGTAACAGCCCATCTTTGTTCAAGAAGTCTCCCGAACATGTCACACACAGAGTTCCATCGTGTTTTACACGATTGAACGAGCTGGTGTTTCGGAAGCTTCATTTATTCTTGTTTAGCTTCCAGTGCCTTGCAAGCAGGTGTGCTGTGGTTGAAGTGGCTGACAAGCCGCCCAGCTGCAATAATAACACGATGCACAAACACATTAAATCCATCATTTACAGCGAGCTGCAGTGTATGAGCAAAACAGGGAACCGAGTCCCAGTTCACCCGTCCTGGAGAGTTTGCAGCCACGATGTTGCGTGCATGAACACATGCAGACACTTTCCCATTTAGACCCCAGGTCTCCACCGCATCAACTAGTTTAGCGGCGAGGTTCTCAGCTGTGGGTCTGCTTGTCATACTCTGTTAGTAGGACAGCTGAATTAACTTGCCAGTTCTCATCTATGTAGTGGCAAGTTATTGTTGTATATCTGCCATCCAGCAGTCAGTCGTAAGGGCCACAAACTTTGTGCAACTGAGTTGTTTTAAGCGATTTTTTTTTTTGGTCTTGATGGGATATCGTAATTAGGCTCAATATAGCTCAGCAGCTCTCGAAAACCCTCACCACAGACAACACTGATGGGCATAATGTCCTTAACTATTGTTGAGCAGATTCTGAGTTCTCTCTTCAGATCTTCTCCCTGATAACATTGAGGGCAATGTTTGTTGCCCTTCATTGCACAGTGCTTGTGGATGTTTGCTTCGCAAGTGATATTGCGTTGTACTTGTACTACTGGTGTATTTTAATACCGCGTAGCATATTTTGCAAGTCACTTGCTCGCTTCATTTTGCTTGTCCGGCAAAATACGTCTGAAGGCACGTGTGGTTGCATGTGATGGCGCCCCATGAGTTAACAAATAGCGTATGTGTAGCATATTTATGCCACAAAACTACTACTACTACTACTAATAATAATAATAATAATAATTAATAATAAAAAATATAAATATATACAAATATAAAAACATTTTAAACTAATACAACACTGTTTAACTAATAATTGGTCAAAATTAATTCTTTCGGTTAACGGTTAAACGGTCAATATGAGCATCCCTAGTTCTAGGTCAGTGGTGCTGCATAGGAAACAGCATATTGCTGATATCACAGAAACAGCTTTGTAACCTAGCTGATGATAGGAGCTGTTTCTACTTGAAAAGTCAAAGGTCAGAAGGCATGCCCTCGTCAGCCCAGCTTCATGTCCTACAATTTGGACACAGGAGTTGTTTATTGGACAACACCTGCCTCTGGGTAGTGAATCCCAGGCGGATTTTCTGGGAGATTAATATAAACTTGCTTCTAGGTGGACGTTGATTATGGCGGTTCAGAACTAGCTGTTCAGTGGCTGCAACAACGAAAGGGCTGCAACAACGAATCGATTAAATCGATTAAAATCGGTTACTAAAAGCGTTGGCAACTAATTTCATAATCGATTTGTTGTGTCATTAACTTCACCTGCTGACGGAGCTGAACGGAGCACTGCCAAAGGCGTGGCAAAAAAAAAGTGGAGGCGGAGAAAAGTGTAGGAGCATCCCAAAAATGTGAAAAATGGTGTGTGAGTGTGTGTTTTAGTCTTATTTCAGTTTTTTTTTCTTTCTACTATGATCCCACCCTGCTGCCAGGATTCACCCTCCCCCCCATGGTTGCCCACAAGGATGAGCCCTGCTTGTTATGAGTAGCTGGGGCTGCTTGTGCCTGGTGCGTGTGCATATACTTGTGAGCACATGCAAGCGACTTCCTAACCAGAATTTCCTGTGAGATGGGGGTGGGGGGTGCTCGAGGATCCTGACGCCTTTGTCAGTGTTTCCAGAGGTATCCTCAATGACCGAAACGCAATACAATCACTCCACAGAACTTCTGGCTTGTTATGTTTTGTATAAACATGGTAGCTTTGTTAAACATGAGTCAGCGTAATGAAACCTCTCAATAAATTAAATTCCCCCCCCCCCTTAATTCCCTTAAAACGGCTGCTCTAGCCAAAAACAGGTGAACTATGCATGTAGAGGGAAAATTTTATACATTAAGTTACTGATGCATTTAAAGTATTTACATTCTGATTTTACACTCTTAAAACCATGGTTTCAACATGGTACAGAATCATTTGAGGCCACAGTGTGCTCCCATGCCCATGCACGCCCTGTGCTGGCTGCTGTGCCATTAGCCCGTCAAGGTTCACTGCCTGGGTCCGGCACCCACCAACCACCCATATTATGCACATATGTAAATAATACTGCACATAATATGGTGCAGTTTTATCACTTCTGTCTCTATCACTTACCTCAACGAATCCAGCACTTCATTTTGGTCAAGTCTGTAGATGCAGTTGGTGTCACGCAACTGGGGCAACTGGCACAGTGGATATAAGCAGGTCTGCATTAGAGATCGACCGATATATCGGTTTACCGATATTTTCCCCGATATTTAAGCATTTTGCCATAATCGGTTATCGGTTT
>JAODKN010000109.1:74628-93412 GCA_026774425.1 Petrocephalus zakoni
AGCGGGTAGTTAGAGTATGGAATAGTCTTCCTGATAACGTAGTGCAAGCTGAATCCTTAGGTTCCTTTAAATCAGAGATAGATAAGATTTTAACAACTCTGAGCTATTAGTTAAGTTCTCCCCAAACAAGCTTGATGGGCCGATTGGCCTCCTCTCGTTTGTATAGTTCTTATGTTCTTGCGTACATCTGTAATATATATTATATAATTATACGATTACAATGTTTGTCAGTAATGTTTATTAAAGCTGTTAATGTATGCAGGGATGTTAACGTATACCTATATGCTGCTTAGGAATATTCCAAGAAATCATTATGAAAGCATTATGAAGGTGCAGTTAATGTAAAGCGGACCCAACAATACCGAACTAAACCACACCATTCTGAACGGATCCTTAACAGAGTAAATGTGATAACACGAAATCCATATGATACCTTTCGGACTGATCACAATTCTGCCATATATAAGGTTAGGGTTAGGGTTAGATATGCATCATCCCTGGAGATGTGCCTGTAGAGTCATGCACCCCACATTCTCACCTTGAGTCCTGGGGAGCCCGGGAGCCCGGGGGGGCCGTCGGACCCAGGCTGTCCAGGACTGCCGGGGCCGCCAGGAAGCCCTGCTATGCCCCGGAAGCCTGTAGATGGCAAATAGTCATGTGATGCATCTTTTAAATACGGTCATTTTTCATATGTGAAGTATAAGTAATGAACTTGACAATTATCACAACATTATTTGCTAATGAAACAAAATGTCTGCCATCACCAAATTTCATGTTAAGCTAAGGATGGCCGCTTAAGCCCGTTAAACGTTATGCATGGTCCAGGATCAGTGTACATGGGTGTGTACCTTCTCATTGTTCTTCACATAATACTTAACCAGGTGGTAAAATCTCACCTTTGACCCCTAGAGGACCTGGAGAACCAAAGCCAAGAGGTCCTGGGTCCCCCTTTGAGCCAGGCAGCCCTGGGAAGCCTGGTCTCCCAGGCTCACCTGGGCTACCTATAAACACAAACCCAAACATGGTCCTTTATTCAGGTTTACGACAGAAATCGACAGGAACAAAGCTGGATGGCCCATGGTACCTTGGGGTCCTGCGTGGCCCTCCTCGCCTGGGGGACCTTGAGGACCAGTTTGGCCCTTCACTCTTTGCGTCTCTCCCGGGTCCCCTTTCCGACCTGAGCACAGTCAGCTCTCCTTAGCAGTTCTGCACAAACCAAAGCTATATCTGCTGTTCTTAAATATTTTAAAAGGCTAGACCCCTACCTGTAACACCTGGCGAGCCTGTCCTTCCTGACATACCCTGTATACCTTTCTCTCCAGGTGGGCCCGGGGAGCCAAATCCAGGGGCTCCTGGATGTCCGCCATCTCCAGGGGGACCTGGATTTCCTGGTTCCCCTGGTGGGCCATGTTCCCCTTTACCAAAAGTAGACCCCTGCAGGACAAAACAACCACAGCAGTAACTAATATGCCAAATACAAATACTATGAACAGATGGACCCAAAAAGGCTGAAATCGGAAGTCAATGGAAAAGTGGAAGTACCAAAAGTACTGAACCAAAAGTACTGTACTAGGTGTGGTGGAAAAGAGCTCCATGACGCCAAGCCCAACACCTGAAAAACAACCCCACACCATAATCTCCCCTCCACTAAACTTTACACTTGGCATAATGCAGTCAGGCAAGTACCATTCTCCTGGCAACCGTCAAACTCAGACTCGTCCATTGGATTGCCATGATTCATCACTCCAGATGACACATCTCCCCTGCTCTAGAGTCCAGTGGTGGTGTGCTTTGCACCACTGCTTCTGATGTTTTGCATTGCACTTGGTGATGTAAGGCTAGGATGCAGCTAGATGCACAAACTCACAATTTCCCAACATGCTAGAACTCCACAGTTATATACTGTTAGTAGATCAAGACACCACCACAAACTCTCATATCATACACACATATCAGTGCTGGGCGGTATACCGGTTCATACCGAAAAGCAGTATTTATTTTTGTTATGATATGGATTTTTCTTATACCGTAATACCGGTTTAAATAGCCTAAACAAGGTCCGGAACGTGGTGCAGCGGAAACTATTTAAGGTGGGACCATTTTTACTGGTTTGGAGATATTTCGGTTTTAAATGGTCGGATGTGGACCAGACAACCATTTATTGCAAACACTGTCAAGCTAAAGTTGTCGCCGGATTGTTTACATAAACAGTGTAGTTGGTTTACAAAAAAATATTTAATATTTATTACTTTTCTAAGACTTCTTCAGTGCGATACTTTTGACAAGCACCTCTGGATATTTTACTAAGCCTAAATGCCTCATTGGATACTTGAAAATTTTAGTTTTTAAGTTGTTTGCATAATTTGTTCAATAAATAGGTTCTATATTTTGACTGCAATTGTCATGCAGTGCGATTCCTTCTCTTCAATAGTGCCACCCCCTTGAAAACTATATCACTTTATGGGGCATTGCGAACCTGTATTACTTGTGTGCAAATTATAATTTTTGTACAATGTATAATTCTCATGACAGTAGAATAGGTTATTCCTCACCATTCTACTGCGATAACTGAAGTGGAAAATATGGTTAGCACCCACTGATGCATGGGGGAAAAAATACAGTTGAATACCGCGAAACAGTCATAATTTTGAAAAATACCGTTATATAGAATTGTGGTCATACCGCCCAGCTCTAACACATATAAAATATTTTTTCACTTTTTTGCATTATTACCCTACCTTGAACTCTTTAATTTTTAGCATATTCTTTGTCATTTTGCTCTCTTTTGTGGACTTTTACTGGCACAACTACGAATTGAATACGCCTATATAGTTTGATTTTAAAAAACACGTTAAATTATAAACAAGGCAGGCAGTAGTCATTTGATTGTAACAAAGTCATTTGTTAAATCAAGATCTTTACCTTTTCGAGGCATACATCTGTATGAATAAAAGTATTGAGGCACCTCTTAATCATTGAATTGAGTTGTTTCATTCAGACCCATTGCCACAGGGTCAGGTCAGGTTGGGGAGCATGCGCTGGCGCAGTGCATTGCCGCACCCACCACATGGCGAAACATCTCAAAATCCCGGTTGGCGACCTTCCACGCAAACATGTGGTCCAGTCCCACCCTCCGGAAATGGCCATTCATCTGCTGCAGCCAGGTGTTACGTGGGCATCCCCTAGGCCTGGTCCAACCTCTTGGAGGTATTTGGTTTAGGGGAGGGTGGACAAGGAGGATCCTACGAGCCGGATCAACCTCAGGGAGTTGCGCCACATGGCCGTAGCGCCTCAACTGGTGCTCTCTCACAATGCAGGTAATGTGCCTCATTCAGGCCTCCCTGATCGGTCGACACAAAGTCAAACCAAGAGTACTTAAGGATTCTCTGAAGAGACACAGTACCAAAGGAGTCCAGTCTTCGTCGCAGGTCACTGGATAACTCAGTCTCTCAAGAGCCCAGATCAGAGCCCCCATCAACTCTGCGAAGATCACAGCGTCGTCGGTGAAGTCAAGATCAGTAAATCTTTCCTCGCCAACTGAAGCCCCGAAGCTACTGGGCCCAACAACCCTGCCCAACATCCAGTCTATGCAAGCAATGAGCAAAGTAGGAGCAAGAAGCCACCCCTGACAAACCCGAAAATCAACTGGAAAGAACGCAGATGTTCTCCCTCCACTCTGCACAGCACTCACAGTACCAGTGTACAGGCTGGCCATGATGTCCAACAACTTTGGGGGGATCCCGCAAAGTCTCAGGATGCCCCACAGCGCTATTTGATGGTAAACTTAGGCGTAAAACCAGACTGCTCCGGTTGCTGGTAGGCAAGCAAGTCACGGATCCTATTAAGGATGACCCTAGCAAGGACCTTGCCCGGCACTGAGAGCAGTGTTATCCCCCTGTAATTGCTGCAATCCAGGCAATCACCCTTCACTTTCCAGATAGGGACAACAAGTCCCGTTCTGATACGCAGATACCTTTTGGCTCTCCATTGCCACAGGTATATAAAATCAAGCACCTAGCCATGCAGTCGAAGATTACAAACATTTGTAAAACAATGGTTTGTTCTACAGAGCTTAGCGAGTTCAAGCATGAAGATCTTAATGCTTCAGTATACCCAGACATTTTGAACAATGCTCCAAACTTTGTGGGAACAGTTTGGGGAAGCCCCTATTCTGTTCCAACAAGCCAGTGCCCCATTGTATAAAGCATGGTTGAGTGAGTCCGGTGTGGGGGAACATGATTGGCCCACATGCCTGACCTAACAAATGCTCTTCTAGATGAATAGGCAAAAATTTCTACACCATCCAAAATGTGAAAAGCCTTCCCAGAAGAGTGGTAGCTGTTGTAACTGCAAGAGAGGGACCAACTCCATGTTGATGCCTATGGATTTAGGATGAGATGTCATAAAAGTTCCTTTAGGTGTAATGGCCAGGTGTCTCAGAACTTTTGGCAATATAGTGTATTTCTGCCCATCTAAAGTGATACTTAAATTACCTTAAATAATGCATGTCCACAGTTGTTGGCTAATTTGGTACTAATTTCAAAATCTGCATTTAAAGTATTTTTCATTCAGAGAGGATGTAATCTGAAGCTCACCGGCCTGACTGTAATATCTCTATTTTGTAATCCTTCTGGGAAAACCAGACTGCTAATCTGTACATAATGTATGTCATGCTCATTATATTTATATTTATTTGGGTCCATATGGGATTGATCCTTGAAACTCAGTCCCTAAGAATTACTGGTTGAGGTCTTCGATTACTCACAGGTAATCCTTGGAGCCCAAGTTGTCCAGGGTACCCATCTCGGCCCGGCTGTCCATCCAGGCCAGGTAAACCAGGTGGGCCTGGGACACCAGTGTCTCCTTTCTCTCCCTTCAATCCATCTAGAGGGACAGTGTCTCCAGGCTGCCCCTTCTGACCGGCAAGACCCGGAGCTCCCTGGGACCCAGGAAAACCCTGGAAACACAGGAGATACTTTTTTTTGATTCATCACAAAAAATGCACAGTGTCAAAAGGAAACAAAGAAAAACTTATTACTGGTAGCCCATGCATTCCAGGGATTCCTGGAAATCCTTGATCACCTTTCACCCCAAGGTGTCCAGGAGTTCCTGTAACGCACGATAGCCAGGAGCATCAAAACCATCCGTCCACATAATCCTGGAAGACTGGCCAGGCATCGGCTAATATTCTGAAGATGATCCATGGTACCTGGTATGCCCGGAAGTCCAACTGGACCTTGGGGTCCCACGACAGGGTGATTGTTAGAGATGCAGTTGATGCAGGTGTCTCCCTTTTCGCCTGTGGAGGCAGATTGTACAGCAGATGAGGTTATCCTCAGGTGAGGAGGCTACGTGCACACTGGCGGAGGCCTACCCTTCTCTCCTCTTAGTCCTGGAAGCCCAATGCTTCCTTCCTGCAGCTCGCCAATGCAGTATATGGAGGCTATTCCTGGGGGTCCTGGTGGACCTGGGGGTCCTGTGTCCCCCGGAGGCCCCTGTAACCCACGGAAGCCAGGCAGAGGTAGTCCTGGTGGGCCCTCTTCTCCTTTCTGTCCCACTTCTCCAGGAAGACCAGGTGAACCAAGTGGACCTTGGGACCCAATACCTAGAGGAAAAAAGCATTAGAAAAATGAGATCTATCCATCCCTCTGTCTAACCACTTATTCTATTCTATTCTATTCTATTCTATTCTAGCCTAGCCTAGCCTATTCTAAGCCCAGTGACCATACAAGGCTAGGGTACATGTTACAAGTCATGCTGAGAACTGTATGAAAAATTGAAACAGAAAAACTTTGGGCAGAAGGTTGATCCAAACTTACCTGGTGCCCCATACTGTCCAGGAGGCCCAGCCACACCTGCAGAAACCAGAAGGACAGCAGCTAAATACACTGTCAAATATGGCCATACTTCAATTTATAGAGTAATTATGTGCATGCTAAAAAATACCAGCATACACCCTTCACGCAGTCCCAAACCAATACAGTGTGATATTCACTGGCTATCCAGCATCAACATGCTTTCGTACAACACTGCAATACAGCCAATGAAGCCAACACAATGCGCGATTCTGAGCGAGCCTGAGCAATGTAACCTACCCTGTGGGCCAGGCTCTCCTTTCAGGCCTGGAGACCCAGGATAACCAGGCTCTCCTTTCGGCCCCTCTGCATTATGGTCCATGTTGTACAGCACCTGCAGGCACCAGCCATTACCCAGATACCCCTCCCCCTTGAACCTGCACCCCACGTCTGCATTAAGCACAGCCTAGCATAACCATTAGCAATATTTTACAGTGCACCTTTACAGATCATGGCCATTTGACCAAACAAATACATATAGCTGTATGAAATCATACCAAGTATATAGCTCCCTACTGCAATTCTTAGCATTTTATTCAGCAGAGCAGTTTACTGATGCATTTAGGTCAAACTTACTGGACCTGCAGGTCCTGGGAATCCATGGTCACCTTTTTCACCCTGAGAGGTTAGAGATATGTGTAAAGTTGGCCGCCCTGTGGTGGACCGCTGACTCACTGAGGTTTCCACACTTTTCATCACGCATCATGACTCATCTTACCCGAGTCCCTTCCCTGCCCAGAAATCCGGGAAGCCCAGGCTCTCCTTTGGGCCCCTGTGGGTCACACAGCACAGGTTAGGGGAACAGAAGACACCTATCCAAGCAGGGGTGCGGTTTTAACCCTTGCAGGCACTGACCAGAAATCCCGCCGGTCCGTCGTCGCCATCCTTGCCTGGCTTCCCCTGTGGGCAGAGATGCAGGCATGCGATGCGTAAGCAACATGGCCTTCAGCCGATCCCTGATTCTCCGTCCTGTCTCTGTCACACCACGTCTATCCTCATGCTACTCCGGTTACAGCCCTGCAGCCCACCCCCAGCACGCAGGACCAGTATGCAGGACCAGCCCACCATCAGCAAGCAGGAACAGTACGTAGAACCAGCACACCCCCAGCATGCAGGAACAATATACCTCCAGCACGCAGGAAGAGCAAACAGAAAGAGCACGCCCACAGTACACAGGAACAGCATGCAGGTCCATCATCTGAACGCGGTCACCACACTTACCCTTTTCCCTGCTTCTCCAGGCTCCCCCTTCACACCTTTCAGACCTCCATGTAGACCCTGAGAATGGGAAACCTCAGCTGAAAACACACCTCACTCCTCACTGCTGGAGTGTGTGAGCTTATACTGCATCAGCACATTGATGCACACTAAGAATGTATACCTCAACATTATTGTAACAAGTAGTGCAGGCGGATGCATTATACACCATATCTATGTCTTCTATGAAGTGCGGTTTTCCTGAATTATGCGGAGAGGCTTTATGCAAATATCATAAAATATCTACAATTACTCCAGGAACAAATCCAGGTCACGAAACTAATAACTGAAAAGGGCCAGGTGCTGATCGGAGATGCGACCATTCGACTGACGTGACATTCCGCACCAGAGTCATACCCATCAGGCAACACGTTCAGACACACATTACAGGCACTTACAGGAGGCCCAGGCAGGCCAGGCAGTCCAGGTGGGCCAGCTGATCCCTGACACCCCTGAAAGGAAGACAAATGCATTAGTCAGGTATTGTAATCTTCCCATCTTGGTCTAACTATTTTTATGGAAGCAAGTCACATGATCGGCCGAGAAGGATGCAACACTGCACCACGGCACAACATCTTTTTATTAATTAACATGTACTTATGTTAATTCTGGGGGGTGAAATAAGCATCATCTCAGTTTTGCACTAAAGTCTTCACAATAAGGAAAACATTGCAGAAAAAAACATGGATCATCAGCTTTTTTCGAAAATATGCATACTGTAGCTAAAAAGAATAAATAGGAACTGTGAGATCTGTGAGTTTGTTTTCAGTCTTACTTTGTTGAATATATTGGGAGTGCATCAAACCGTAAACCAAGTCCTGAGCAGACTGCATCGTCACACCCCTAGTGATGTGTTTATCTGAATGTCTGATACTTCTGTGACAGACATTCCATCCAATATTTGTCCCATCCATGTGCCCCATCCAGCCTGAGACAGGCTGCAGGTCCCTCCCCCAGGATAAATGGCTAAAGACTGATAGGAAGTGCATTGCATTCACCAAAGAAAAAAAAAGATCTCATAATTTTGAGAAAATATCTCATAATTTCGAGAAAAGATCTCGTTATTTTGAGATAAGATCTCGTAATTACGAGAAAAGGATCTACTTGTAATTACTAATTACAAGTAGATCCTTTTCTCGTAATTACAGTATGCATATTACGAGAAAAGGATCTACTTGTAATTACTAATTACTAGTAGATCCTTTTCTCGTAATTATGAGATCTTTTCTTAAATTTATGAGATCTTTTAAATAAAGTTAAATGCAAGACAGAAGCTATCTACGGAAGCGCATTGCATTCACCAAAGAAAAAAAATTGCACAATTTGCATGTCGTAATTACGAGATAAGGTGTGCAATTTTTTTTTTTCTTTGGTGAATGCAATTCGCTTCCATACATAGCTTCTGTCTTGCATTTAATTTTATGTCCTTAGTAGCACAGTTATAAAATGGAATGGCAAATACCATGGAATTTTACAACCTTGTATATTTTAGTGGGGTATATGTATATAAAATTATGACTGGAGGAGGAGTTATCTTCTGATCAGCTTACGCTTACAGTTCAGAGAAAGCTCACAACTTTTTGGTTGTGCTGCCATCTGGTGGTGAAAAGCAAGAAAGACAGCTGCCCTGCTTGTCAGTTACAAGTACAGGTCAAGTGCAGAATACTACTGCAGGGAGCATGCAGTATGGCTTTGTAAACCTTAGGGAAATCCATCAGTAACACATAAGTAGTGTTCACAACTGTTTGTAAATTCAAGGGCAGTCCGTATTAAAGTCATCGTACATAAATCCGTAAATAAATTTGTCTGTACATTATTACCAAACCAAGGCTCGTTTTGGCTTGGTAATATAAAGGGAAACCAAACGTGGACAAAGTATGCATGAAAACATGAAATCTAAAAATAGGACAAGACTGACGGACAGTCTTGTCAGTAAGATCAGAAGTTGAAGGTTGGTGACCCTACACATAAGTGAACATTTCTCCTAGATAACACCAGTATAGTGCTGAGAATGATACTCCTAATGGCCCGTGAACCAGGACATGTGCACCGGGTGTCAGTGGCAGCCGCAGCGGTGGCCAGAGCAGCGGCCCACTGCCGTACCTTGTCTCCCTTCTGAATGTCCGACCTGCCTGGCCGCGTCTGCTCTCTGATGGTGCCTGGAGGCCCGGGCTGCCCCCGGATGCCCTGTTCGCCCTGCCACACGCACAAATAGTGTCATCAATGCTGAGAGCAGGCCACAGGATTTTGACACTGAAGTGCAAGGCAGTGCATTTGTTCAGCTTACCTTCTCCCCTCTAGATCCTTGGAAGTTTAAGCCCATATTGCCCTAAATAAAAATAATAAAAAAATCCCAGATTAGAAGAAGAGTACAACAGGGAATGGCTGTCCAGTGGCCCAACCTGCCTCAAACCTGGGTCCCTGCTATACTATACCATACTATGCTATACTATCTGCCTCGCATTCATTGCGCAGGAACCGGAATGAAAATGGCAGCGATCCACTCATAGCCCTTCAGTGATATCTACTGGTGTTGGGTTACTATAGAAAGTGCATTAAACTGGTCAACAGGTTCTGCAAAGGAAGGAAGAATTTTTGTCACCATCCATGGACCTGGCATCCCATCCAGAAGGTACCCTCTGAAGTGCCCTGTGCTTTGGATTGCTGTCACTCTGACTTATATATATATAAATATGACTGAATAAGCAGTACTCAGCAGACCGAACAGCAGCCATTTCAAAGGCTCGTGCTCTACATCAACGTCCAATTCCCTTAACTTAGTGACTGTACCTTTGGCCCGGGAGGACCGGGGGGTCCCGGATGCCCCTGGAAAAAAATGACAAAATAAGAAACGATATATAACAATGGGGGTGACTAGCAATGGTCAGATTAAGCTTCATCGCACAATTTGCGGCAACACTTTACTTAAGGGTGCTCCATGAATACTACATGTCAAAAGCATTTATAAAGGTTCATTCCATCTTTTGTGGCTGTCATAAATGCTGACACTGGGAACTCTGGGAACAAACCTTTATAGATGCTTTTGACACGCTATGTCGGCTGTCATGAAAGGCTTATGCTGATGTATGATGTTATGAAGAGCCCCCTTAAGTAAAGTGTTACCCAAATTGCTATATATTTTGACCCCAGTAGACAGTGCTCTCTGTTCGATAAAGGGCTCAAAGCATGGCCCAAAGCAAACCAAGTGTGCCATCTGGTGGGGTAAAAAAATTCAGCAAATGATTCATTAAGCTTCATTTGGCATCACTAGGCTTATTTACTTGTAGGTATACAGGCTTTACTTAATGACTTTTGTGGCAGCAAAGTTTGTTAATGCAAGGAGGGAACTGGGGGTATACAAAGTGAGACCTACCACAAAGCCTTTTGGCCCATAGGGGCCAATCGGACCAGCCAATCCCGGAAGTCCTTGATTTCCCTGTAAGAAAGAGCCAGGCGATCCGTAATGTAACTGAATTCTGCACAATATGCTCACAGAGACTGTACATGGAAATCACCACGGTCACTAACGGTCATAACCAACATGTACAATATACACAGCAAAACTAAACAAACATGCATGGCGGCTGCCAAAATGTTCACCTAAATTCACTACTGCACAAGAGGCAAAAGTACTAATTTACCTTTAATATAAGTACTGTCAAAATACTAAAGATGCTGCTTAGTATTAAAATCACTACTGTCAAAACATTGAACAAGATATCAGACCTACTGGCATTAAAAAAAAAATCTTGTAAATTTAACAAAAGTACTTGGCTAAATTAAATGTAGAATGTATACTTTACGCCTGTATTAATGTCACGATGGCCACGCCTGTACATATTGTTACCTAGAGGCCCCTAAGTTTCTCACTGCCCTTATATTGCTGTCTGCGTGAGTGATGCAGTGACAGAGAGGTTCCTGCCAGCGTGGGTCTTACAGGAATGCCAGGGAGGCCCGGAAGGCCTGCCTCCCCCTTCTCCTCCAAGGTGTTGGCACTGAAGATTTCTGCCAAGTCGCCCTGCAGGCACAAGACCGGCAGCCAAACATGCTCTCAGAATGCACAGCGACAATGACAAATGAATGACTTTTCACAGTACTGAAGCTGTAATATCACAACATTTCCATGTTAGAATGAATTAAACAGACTGAACGTTTTGTAACCCATAAACTATATATCTCATGTTCATCTCTTTAACCCCTAACACTAATGCAGCTGAACACTTCACACAAACAAGTCAGGTTAATCTCAGTTTGTTCCTGAGCCCCTAAGGCAGCGTTTCTCAGTTCAGTCCTCGGGGATCCCCAGACAGTCCGCGTTTTTGGAGGGAGCTAAAATATGGACTGTCTGGCAGGAAAATGGGAGGGAGCAAAAACGTGGACTGTCTGGGAAGTCCCTGAGGACCGGGCTGAAGGCACCACACCTGTATTACTGTAGCATTTGCTGCCTGCCTGCGCACGTCAGCAACAGCATGTCATGTATTGTGTGTGTATATCAAATCTCACAGTGATTAATTATCCACCTAATTAGTGCATTTTAAAAAATACAGAAAAAAACATTTCTCTAATATTTTACTTGCCTTCAACCCAGGTATACCAGGGAGACCCTTTGGGGAAAAAATGGGTAAGTTTAGGTTAATGTGGACTTTCCACTGTATTATCAAATGGAACTGTACATCTTAAATTAGACCTAAATAAAAGGCAGAATGCATGACAGAACATTTCAAAGGTTATCAATGCTCATGTTTTTAATATTTATTGACATGAATTGAGATATGACAACACACATACTAAGTATTATAATGGTGTTTTCTAGAACAAAATACCATCCCAAAGCATAAAAATGCACATAAAATGGATTGGATTAAATTATAGGTTCACAGACACCATTTCATTTTTTTCCTAAAATGCGACAAAAATGATCAGGTGTTATATAGATAGTCAGAGACACAGGGTTTGCCCCAAATTAACCTGCTGGGCAAATGATGTACTGTGGCACTGTCCTTATGAGCTGTACATCAGTGTGCAAAGGGTGACAGTGAAGAGGAGGCTACTCACCGGGGGCCCATGCAGGCCTGGATAACCTGGGTTTCCGGGAAATCCACGCTCCCCCTAGGCAAACACAGCAGAACTGTGAGTAAACCCCGTTAAACTGTGCCGCCACTCGCTGTCTCATGGGGCACTTCTCACCTTCGTTCCGTTGCACCCTGGAGTTCCTCTGGGGCCCAGCGGACCATCCTGCCCTGGCAGACCCTGTTAAGGGATAGATCCCGATCAGGAGACCCTGCACAGTGCCCCGTTCATGCTCACATGCACCCATCATCAGTCATTATCGGTGTTCAATGTTACTGCGATCTTGAGAAAATGAGAAAACACCACATTGCACCACACCAAGAAGGCAGCCTTAAGCTCTACAGGAGGATCCATGTAGACTTCATAATGCCCCATTTTCCTTCCTCAACAGTGGAGTTTGCCATGGGTAACTTGTGACTTAGAGGAAACAGCTAACAGGGTTAATTACACCTGACCCCCTTCTCAGTGACGTGTATAAACTGTTGTTAATCCTCATGCCTAATGGCCCAGAAGACACCTTAACCCTCAAACCCTCCAAGATAAGTGATCTCCCCTGATAAGCCTTAACTCCCACCCCTGCTCATCACCGCTTCCATCATGGCTACAAGGGCAAACTCCCCCTTGCAGATCCTTACTTATTATGTCAATCCTGTTCCAGTCCCACCCGGCTCTAACGAGTTCTAGAGGACACCATTTTCCCATTTTCCCTGCCCAGCCATGTGTCACGAGGATCAGCCCACTGTCATGAGACTGCGATATGAACACATACCGGGATTCCTGGTGTTCCTGGAAATCCGGGCAATCCTGCCGGACCCTGAAAATACAGTGTTGTTAAACACTTTGCTAAATAAGCATTACAATTATCCAGTGTGTAATCAAGACATATAATGGGCCCAGACCACGAGCCTTAGAAGTGTAGACTGAAGTATGAAGCTTATAATGCATTGAAACATGTTTATTTTACAACGCATTTCTATCAGTGTTTCACTAAGGGAGCGAAGGACTCACCCTAATCCCCTTCGCACCAGCTGGCCCAGGAAGCCCATCGCTGCCCTGTGGGAGAACAAGCACGACTCAAATTACAGTGATTATTCACGATGCTTCTGATGTCAATCATTAATTTCAGGCACACAGGTTAACAGCTTGGTTGGTCTTAACTGGACCAGAACACCCTCATTAGAAAACTCCATAACCAAACCTGTCCACATCAGCTTAGTGGGTCAGCTGCTGTGTCCTGGGTTGTGCTTCTCAGCCCCCGACCATTTTCTCCTTCTATACTACTCAATGTGGAGGTACAAAACTCAGAAAACTGCATATGGGGGGGGGGGTGCCCACTGTCGCCCACGGTGAGATCCCTTACTTTCTCTCCTCTCGGTCCCATGTATCCCTCCACTCCTGGGAATCCTGGCAGACCTGGCTGACCCTCTATCCCTGGAAAACCCATTTCACCCTGTCAAACAACGAGACCAGACACACAACAGCTGACACATCATCCACACTGATGTCCTTATATTAACTTTAACCTTTATACATGTACATGTATTTATAGCTCTGTTCATTAGTGATGTTGAAATTTGGAGTAAAAATAAGAAACTGAATTTTCAATCTCAGTCCAGGGACATTGTGTTATAAGTAACATAAAGAATGTACAGAAACACTGGAAAAATGATAACATGACACACAGTGCCACCGAGCAAAATGCTAGCATGGGTAATCTGTAGGAAAACAGGATGACATGCTAATGGCAGGAGACATGCTAACACAGCGCCACCAGGCGAAATGCTAGCATGGGTGGGAAATGTGTAGGAAAACAGGACGCCATGCTAACACCAGGAGACATGCTAACACAGCGCTACCAAGTGAAATGCTAGCATGGGTAGCAAATGTGTAGGAAAACAGGACGGAGACATGCTAGCGTGACGAGCACATCACCTAGATGCTCACCTTGGCTCCTTTCAAGGTGCTACAGTCACAAACTGCTCCTGGTGCACAGCCATGGCAGGCCTGCTGAGAGAGAGACAGAGAGAGAGAGGAGAGGAGAGAGGAGAGGAGACACATGAGGCTTAATTTTTTCATGGACTGCTATTAATTGATCTCTTTTCAATAATCTCTATTTACTGTAGCACATGCTGGCCAGTCATGGCTTCTTTGATTTGAAAAGCGTTTGAAATAGCTGTATTGTTGTATTATAGGTGGTCAGGACAGGCAGATGGTGTAATGGTTAGGGACATAACCAAGTAAATGAAAGATTGCCGGTTCGCTCAACTGTCCCCAACCCGCAAGTACCACTGAGGTGCCTTGAGCAAGGTACTGCCCCTTGCTATGTCACAAGAGTTAAAAGCAAATGACACATTTTGTTGTGTGCTGTGCTGTATCAGTAATGACAATTAATCACCTTTCCTTCCTTGTATTTTGAAAGAGTCAATAAAATTCAGTAAATAGCGACGCTGTACATTTTATTACCTTATAGTCATGTGATTACCATCTAATTGTCATTTGTATACTTATCTACCTGAGACAAAGAAAAAGATGTATGTATTTGAATTTTTAAGTAGCTTACCACTGCTGACATGCTGCTGGGTTTCACACGCAACAGGAGCTCTTACGCACGCTGTTCCTGTGCCAGACCTGATGCATCTGCTTACGGCAGGGCTGCCCAATCTTATCCGCAAAGTGCCGGAGAACTCTTTAGCCAATCAGTCCTCTAATTAGTAACCCAATGAGGGAGTTGCAGCACAAACCCGCATACACACTGGCCCTTTCTGGATAAGATTGGGCACCCCCGGCTTAAAGCATGTCGCAAATTTTGTCAAGCATTTCTGTGATTTTTGATGCATTGGATTACATTTTTGAACACTATTTCTTTTATTTTTCATTTTCCTCCTCCATATCCAGTCCAGTAATTTGTCCCTATCCTTTACTTCACTGCTTTGCCTCTTATAGCACTGCTAGTTGCCAAATATTGCATTGATTTTGGTCCTACTGTCCACTCATACACTGGTCCCCTACCCGGCAACTGCGGCACAAGAATTTCATGGGTCTGCGGTACACGTGACAATAAAAAGCTTGAAGCCCTGTATTAATGGTGCTTTTACCGTGCCGTAATGTTGCATGTTACTGCATGGTGGACCAATCAATGACCATGTTTATCCTCTACTATATTACCTACATATAAATGCTGATATAACTGTAATGAAAGTACTTTTATAATCATTATAAAAACAAATAACTACTTATTAGCTGGTAATTAGATTGCAATAGTTCCCAGATCATTTAGGTCATACAGTAGCAGTAGTTAATCAGTAACATTCAGATGTTAGAACTTTCAATATCAAGCTAGATTTCACACATTCGACATTTTAAATACAATCATGAGTGCGATACTTGGGGGCGACATTTACACCCATTAGGCAGACCATTTGCATCAAATAAGAATTATCGAGTCAGTACAGTCTTGGCCATAAAAGCATGGTTGCAAAAAGCTCGCTTATCCTGCACAACACTGCATTTCTGTTAAAGGCATTCTAGTGTTGGCGAGAGAATTTTCAGGAGTCAGATCTTCTGAAAACAAACCGAAGTATAAATGGGCTCCAGTTACAGCACAAACATATAAACAATCATTTCTGCCCCAGAACCAGAAAATAAATACATATGATCAACCAAGTTCCCTCCTTTCATTTCCTACATAAGGGCATGGATTTGTGCTCAGTCCATGCAGCTATTACCTATTAAAATTTAAATGATTCCTGCAGGCCAGTGATGACGGAACATCTACAGCAAAGGTTCTCCACTGGTGGGTGGCAGAACTCGAGCTGTAGTTAAAAGCTTAGTTCAGAGTGAATACGTTATTGATGGTGGAAAGTGCATTAGAAGGATGTACTTCTCTGTTCATTGATTGGAGATATTGTTTACCCACTTTTGTTTGTTATATGGTAAAATGCATTACATATATAAATATATAATGGGGATGCATAAATATGACATCGCAATATAACATGGAGTAATTGCTATATTTATAAAACCAAAAAAGTAGATGAAATTACCTGAAATGAACTAATGCCAAATAGAACTTATCTGACAATAAAGTTTGTGGTGTTGTCGCGAATTGTCAGAAGACACAAAGCAGTGCAGGCAAATGCGGTATGATTATTACGCATGCGCATGTCGCGATGCTGAAGCAATTTATCATTCAGCGCTTATATACACACAGTATATATAAAGTATCAAATGGGAAAACAACATGCAGAAAGCAAATATTATACGGGCAAATTAATGGCTAAAAATACTGAATCAATTCTTAATTACTGAGCGCTTCCATTGCCATATGAAATAGATTTATACAGTATGTACAAAGAGAGGAGCGCACCGGTGCTTGGACCCAAACTCATGATTCTGGGTTATGCACATCCATCAATCCCGCTGAGCTACTCTAACACTGTTAAGTTGATAATGAATCAAGAATTTATAAGTGTAATTGAAATAAAAAGACAATCCAGATAGATCCGATTTCACCAACTACATTTCGCCTAATAGCTAATAGTTCTTCCATTGTTTCCTCTACAAGAAGCATCATTGAAGTACAGTATCTTATTATTATTAGGGGCCAAGTACCGAAGGTGAGTAGGCACCTATTGTTTTTGTTAGGATTTTTCACTATTATTAGGGGTCCAAAGCACGAAGTGCATTGGAAAACTATTGTTTTTGTTAGGATTATTATTACTATTAGGGGTCCAAAGCACGAAGTGCATTGGACAACTATTGTTTTTGTTAGGATTTTTCTTTTATTATTATTACTAATCTTCCCTAAAACTGATTGTGCAGCCTAAACCGTAAGACATAGACCTACCAAATTTGGTAGGAAGATGTCAATTCATACCCACTACTCAGACAATTCGACCCAAGCCTGTCAGCCAGATGGGGTCGCTATAGCGCACCCCAACACGTTTTGGTTGATATCTCCTGTCCTGTTAGTCCTACAATTGAAATAATTTTTTCTCCAGATACAGACAGCCTTGCCCTACCAACTTGCCATTTGGATTATGAAACTATGCCTACTTAGATTTTTTGCTAATTAGCATACTTTGCAAAATTTACTTCTGCCTTAAAGTCCTAGCCCGTTCAACCAAATCAGACAAATGAGTTGTCATACCGATCAGTGCTTTGAGCTGATCAAGGATTATTCAAAAAAGTCTGAGATTTGTCTATCGTACGGCCACTAGCCATGCCCAAATCATGCCCAAATTTGGCCTGCTTTAGTCTGACTGCTATAACTCTGCCCTACCTTAGCCTACTGTAACCAAATTTGAAATCCTCTTTTTGGGGACAACAACCAAGGCTGGCCTCATTTCGTAAATAGGGGGCACTACAACTAAAACCTGCCAATATCTCCTGACCTCCTTTGGCCAATCCAACTGAAATTTGGCACATGTCTACGATGACCAAGCCTGAGGTCATCCCCATACTTTTGTAGTCATAAGTCAGAAAATGGTGGCCATAATTGGCCAATCAAAATCAAGCAGCCATTTGACAGGCTTAACAGTCACCAATCCGAACCAAACCTGAGTGATCCATTTGTATAGGGACCCTTAGCACACCCTGTGAAGGGCACCCCAGTCTGCCAGATGGGGGCGCTACAGTGACATCTTTTGCATTTTTGCATATTTCTCCTGATCCATCAAGCTTACTGTTAAATTTTCTTTTGGACCTAATTCATTACCTTAGGACAAATCAAACGATATATAGAGCTTGGTTCTACCTCCTTGCATTTTGATCTAGTATGTATGAGTCTGAACTGTGGAATTTTCATTAAGGTCCTAGGATATTCATCCAAACTATATAAAACTGGTGTCATTCAAATCAGCAGACAGTGAAGATAAAAAGTCATTAAAAAAATATGGTTTCTATAAGTTACGGCAAACAGCCACACCAAGACTACACCTGTGCCATGCCCATTTAAGTGAAACGGCTATATCTCATGACTGCTTCAGTCAATCATGACCAAACTTGAATATCTATTGTAGAACGGTACTGGAAAAGGAGCCATCAAATTTCATGCCGATTGATCAATAGGGGGCGCTACAGCAATTAAAAACATGTCTGTACACTTGCAACTGCAAAGGTTTACAAAACATTTATGCCGATATGTCCTGACCCGTTTGTCCTAGAGTTGAAATTCTTTGTTCTGTGCTCAACCTACTTAGATTTTTTGCTAATTTGCATAAATTAGCAAAACTTACTTCTGCCTTAAAGTCCTTCCCCATCCGACCAAATCAGACAATTGAGGTGTCAGACCAGTCAGTCTTCTGAGCTGATTAAGAGTTATTAAAAAAAGTCTGACATTTGTCTATCCTGCGGTCACTAGCCACGCCCAAATCATGCCCAAATTTGGCCTGTTTTTGTCTGACTGCTCTAACTTTGCCCAGCCTTTGCCTACCTTAATCAAATTTTAAATCCTACCTCCCTACACCATTCTGGGGACACCAATCAAGGCTGGCCGAATTTCGTCAATAGGGGCATTGATTCAAGAAGGTGCTGAAAGCATTCTTTAGAAATGTTGGCCCACATTGATAGGATAGCATCTTGCAGTTGATGGAGATTTGTGG
>JAODKN010000109.1:103093-114864 GCA_026774425.1 Petrocephalus zakoni
TGGGGAAATTGACTTTTCACCTCCCCCAACCTTGCTCTCCATGAGAGTAAGCTTGGCCGTGAAGGGTAGCCACTTGTGCGGCACCCAGGGAGCTGGGGGGTTAAGGGCCTTGCTTAAGGGCCCACAGACAGCCAGAGGCTGGGCTTGAACCGGCGACCTTTTACAGGCACAGGCACAGAGCTTAACCTGCTGAGCCACACTCTGCCCCCATTTATTTTTTATTTATTTATTTAATTTTTTTTAATTTATGGGGCCAGATAAGGAGTCACTCTGTCCCTCTCTGTGCGGGCTGAGAGAGAGGGGAGGGGGAGTTTTCTAGCCATATAAAGAAAATACCTATAACACTCTAAAATGCCTCTAAACCTGGGTTGGGCTCTAAACACTTGGTTACACCACTTAAACTCATTCCCAATTTCTCTGAGAGAGACATGTGGCTGGGTAACCATAGTGTATACCCATCTATATCTATATATAATTGTCCAAGTGGTGAAGGTATAATGGGACATTTATAAGAGTAATACATGAGCATTGTGATTGTCTAAAACACATACACATCAAACATGTTTAAATACTGAAGCCGAATAATAATGAAAACAAACATATATACAGATTCATGTATATGGCATGTGCTGGTGAAGTTTGGAACGGCTCTTTGTTCTAATTCAAAAATTGTGGGTGAATGTGAGGAGGGGGGATTCGTTTGAGAGGCAGGATCCCCCCCACACACACACCTTATCTGTCTTCCCCAGCGTGCAGGGTCCCTAAATTATCAGGACCTTCTTCCCTGGACCTTAAAACTTGGAATGCTGGTCTCCCCTGTGCTCTGGGGAGTCTCGGGCATGTGGGCGCGAATTTGAACCCCTGGTTCTCCTATGTGATATGGCCAACTCATAACCCCCCTTCCCCTGGGTGCCAGGGTGGTCCTTATCTTAAGGCTCCCGTCTCCCAAACCATAAAACTTGGAATGTTGGGCCTGCATGGGTGTGTGATCCTACACACTTGTCATATGTATAGGTTTGTAGAGTGAAGCTGGTGCCTGTCGTATGTATAGGTTTGCAGGGAGAAGCTGGTGCCTGTCGTATGTATAGGTTTGCAGGGAGAAGCTGACACCTGTCGTATATATAGGTTTCCTCAGTACCGCCGGTGTTACCCTGCAGGTTAGAGTGCTCATATGCTCCTTTGCAGGGTCACCCAGGACAGGAGGGAGGACGCGGTCTTCCCGGGGTGGATGGCTGCAATGGTACCATTGGCGACAAGGGTCCTAGGTCACTGGATGGTTATCCAGGCCCACCAGGTATTCCTGTAAGTGCAGAGACATCCACCACATCACTCATTCTCGGTATCTAATACTGCTGGCTTTCTTTCCACATGCTGACGTAAAAGGCAGCTTAGACCTGCGGCAGTGTTTACCTCCACTCAGCCCTCAGCCATGCATTTGTATGGGGCCCCCTGTTGGCCACAAAAAGTCATTGAACTAAATATTAAATTATGCGTTCCTAATTTAGGTAAGGCTGAAACGGCGAGTTCTGCAAACCATTTAACTAGCTATGACCTTCTTGCTCTGCTTGCTACCTATTTTTTATTTGTTTTTAAACCACCTCAGCCCCCCCACCCCAGAGCACCTTTTCCGGTGGCCCCAGGATCAACAAACTCACCTGTAATGACGATGTCGTGCAGTATTACATGAGGGAAATACATACATATGGGTGCAGTCATGGGGGAATGTGCCGTCTGCTTCCACTCTGCTGGATTCTCCTGAGCTGCATGCCCGTTCCAACCGCTCTGTTCTTGTTCTGGTCCTTTCTCACAGGGTACAAAGGGTCCAAAAGGCCAGAAAGGAGAACCTGTCTATGTTGGACACGGCCATGGCATCAGGGTAACGCTTATTAATCTCCATGTTACAGGGTGACATTTGCATTTTTTTTTCTTTTTTTGTTTCTCTTCTGAGACATGGATGGTCCTGAGGGAAGACAGGAATAAAATAGGCCCAACCAAAAACTCAGTAAACTGTCAACAGAACTGCTGTGTTAAACATGAGAAATACCTTATTTCATAAACACTGCCAGTCTATTGTGTTATGTAATGTGCAGTATACTATAAAGAGTTTTTTGTATATTGTAATACCTGTTAATGCTTAGTGTATTGTCTTAGTATTTGTGAACTGTATTCTCTTTAACTAATTCACCATTGCAGATTGATCTGATATGAAGTGACCCCTGCTAATAAAGTCTGATTCTGACTGGTGGCTGAGGACAGGCCTGTAATTTTTAGATGCTAGTCTAATGGGAAGCTGTTGTCTGTTCTTGGCAGGGCGAGCCTGGTTTACCTGGACTGGATGGCCTGACTGTAAGTGGGGCATTTGGTTATCATCTGTATAAACGTTCACAAACAATAATGGATTCATAACATCATCTGTACATTTTTAGAAGCCTGCTAATAGCGCAAGTTGCACTGATGGATGTGTTATCCTAATTATTTTGTGCAGTAAATATACATAATTGTTCGTTGCCCAAATACGTTTACTTGCCACAGTAACACCATAGTAAGCACAAGGCCCTGGGGACTTGTCAAGGGTTTAGCATCTCTCTCACGCTCACGGCTGCACCATAATCCTTGGGTCTCTGTTCCAGGGTCCTCGCGGTACCATTGGAGTAATGGGACTTATTGGACCCCAAGGCCCAGACGGATTTCCTGTATGTATCATTGTCTCAGCTGATGGCTCTGTCATGCAAAATTTCACACACTTTAAAAAACATTTATAAACGTATTTTATTGACATGAACTCAAGAACTTGAAATTTCCTGGGTGCCTCGAAACCGCATCTTCGCAAGCGCATCAGCGACCTACCAGCTGAGCGATACGTCACAGGCGGAAGGAATTTTGCAGCCGGAAGAAATTTTGCATGACAACTCCACTTTTGTTTGTTTGTTTATATAGGCTGTTTAGCTACCATAGAAATGTTTTTTTAATGCCTACCTAAAGTCATTATTAAATAATAAAAGTATAGTAACTGTGCAGTATAACTATAAGTGCAGTATATTTAACAGGTTTACATGCAGGCATCCATGTTATATTGTTTTTGTAGCTGGAGTTGCTCGTTAGACATTTCTGATACATGTTACATTTGTGGTCTTTGCTTGAATCTGCCCCACTTTTCTACTGCCTGCAGGGACAGCCTGGCCCTCCTGGGCCACCTGGCCCTACGGTAAGTGCTCAGGCGCTGGTGGGGTGGCAGGCTGGTGCTGGGGGTTGTTCAGATGGGGTTTTTTTTCAGTCTTGAATGTGTGACTCTTTCGCCCCCTACTGTCAGCTATTGCAAGGTGCTCTTCAACAACATTGCTTGGAGCTGTTATATTTATCTACAAGTGTGGGTGCACCAATGGAGTATCAGATGAAGAACTTCCTCTGCATATTTTCTATTGTTTGTTGCATTTTTTTGTGTTTCCAGCTTCCTCTCAAGCTGGCACTGTTCTTGCTTTTCATGCTTTAAATACATGTGGGTTACTAATTACAACAGAAAGGGCATGAAACCACCACAGTGACCATGTTTGTTTTTCAGGGAAGCCCCGGATCTGGTTTCAAAGGGGAAAGGGGGGAGAAGGTAACAAGGTTTAATAACCAAACACTGACTCTTCATTCACATCCAAAAATGTGATTTGTACCCAGCCACCTAGGCGAACGCTCGTGAAATCTGTAGACTAGTTAGTTTCCAATGTGCTGTAAATCTCTGATGTATTAATGCCCCAAACCTCTCTGCAAATATATTTCCCAGACAACATTTTATTGTGTGCTCCACATTTCATAATTCGGGTGCCACCATTTCTCTCTGCATATAGATACTCAAACTCTGTGGCTCTTTCTGCTGAAGAACCCCAAATATGGCTCTATTCACATGACAGCACCAGCTTGTGTTTCTCTGTTCAGTTACTTTGACTGCCTGTATCTGGGCTTTGCAGACATTCACACTATTAAATGGTCATAATGCGAATTAACTTTTTATTTATGCTTTTCATGAGTTTGAGATTTTTGCATATATTCCTAATTTCAGTTCATGTTTATATTTTTTTTAGTCCTGTTCCACTTCTAACGGACAATTTCTGACTTCCAGGGGGATCCTGGTCTACCTGGGCCCCCAGGAATGCAGGGGGACACAACACTAGTAGCTGCCCCTACAAGTACCATCTTCAAAGGACCCAAGGTAACCAGGCTTAGCTGTGGGGGGAGGACTTGCACTCCTCATTCATTTAGCAGACTGGGGGAAGTGGTGGGTTTGGGATCTGTGCCCAGGTCTGGAAGGTTGTGGGCTTGAATCCCATGACTAGCAGTATAATCATATCTAGTCATATGTTCAGGAAGGTCTTTAATCCCAGCAAAATGTCTGATCATGCTCTGTTGTCCTTGTTTGTACATGTAAAGAAATATACGTGTAATGAAATGGAAGCACTTCAGTGGCGTTATAGACCCACCCTGAAAATATTCTGCATTTCTCACCTCTTGCTGATCCTCTCCCATCTGCCAGCGAGCATGTTTACTAAACAGCTAAGGTTTATACTCTGTCATTTACAGACAGAGTGGGCTTGAGTAAATGTGCAGTTTCTCCCATGCTATGAGCAAGCTTTTAGAAATACCCAAAATTCCACAAATGCAATAGTGTTTGTGGCCTGTTCCTCAGTTCTGTGGTCTTCTCACGCCCCACATTGTCTTTGTCTGTTCTAGTGGGACAAGCAATGTCTCACAAATCCTGCATCATGTCCTCAGTGATGGAATTATGTGATTCTAGATCGATTTGTAAGGTGCAGTGGTTGAATAAATTAACCATAGAAGTAGCCGGTGTTGAACAGCTGAGGCTGACTTTTGGTATGGGCTCAGATAGCACATCCATTATGAATGTAATAGTTTACTGAATAACTCTTTGAGCCTGTCGTGAGTAAGCAGTTCTGTATGATGTCTGCAGCGTGGCATTCACGCTTTTGCCGGCTTTCCTTACATGACCTCTGTTTTCCATTCTCCTACAGGGTGACCAAGGCTTTAGTGGTTTGCCAGGCGTGCCGGGATCTCCTGGACTGCCGGTAATTTTCTCGTTGTGTCTTTTCTGTCTGTAAGGGTTTTGGAAAGTATTTGCCATGGCTAATAGAGATTGTATCAGATGTACCCGCTGAGTGGATGTGTGTTTTTTAGGGGCCTTTTGGGTATGCTGGTGAGCCAGGCGAGAAGGGCATCCTTGGGCTGCCTGGAGGACGCGTGAGTCAGCTTTTCCAATCCTATGCCATGTACCAGCCAGCATTTTACACAGATAATACTGCAGTAATGTATGCAGACTTAGGCTTAAATGGCAGTCTCTGCTTCCTCATCTGATTGGTCCAGTACAGAAATTTTGTACTGTCTTTTGCATTCAAGTTCTCTGCAGCATAAATCAATCCATGGGTCCCTGAGAAAAAAATTGGAGCATAATTGGATCGGTCTGGTTTGGGGGCCCAATGATGCGCTTTTCTGTGCCTCATGAGACTACAGTTGATGATTTATTCTGTCTCTGCCCAGGGTGATTCTGGATTTCCTGGACGCCTGGGACCTGCCGGCAGAAAGGTGGGCTAGTGCTGCCTCATTGGACACAAACCTTTTGGCCTCATTTCGCACGCTTGATTGGCTAAATGTTTTCATTGTTCATACACAGGGAATGGCAGGAACTCCAGGATTCCCAGGACAGCCAGGATATCCAGGAGTTAAAGTGAGTGACACGCTGGGGTATTTTTGCACGCTCATGCATTTTTGTAACCATGTACACACTCATGTACAGCTGGTGAGGGTGTAATGGTATGATTTCAGGGGGAGCAGGGAGATCCTGGTTTCCCAGGACCTCCTAGCTACCTTACTGGACCACCGATACAAGGTAAGTGTGGCAGCCAACCTGACTCATAATGCCCCACCCATTATAAAAGCCTAATCTGAAGACTCGCCACAGGCCATTGTTCCTGTTGGAACATGAACCAGATTTAAATTTAAACAACATTTTGTTTCATCTCATTTACACCACTGGAGAACCTTTGCCAAAAATATCCATGCTCCACACTCTTGGTATCTTATCTTATGTTGATGGCCACACGCTCACACAACCTGTTCCATTACTACCTTGTAATTGGCTGCAGGTCCCCCTGGGGACCCGGGTATTGATGGAGCTCCTGGTCCACCCGGTGAGGAGGGACCCATCGGCATCCCAGGCCATCCAGGGCTCCCAGGGGCCCCTTCTTTCCACCCAGGTAGTGCTTCCTATTAATACAACCCTAAACTGATCGATGCCGTTGATGATCCACCTGGTGACGCACCTTCATCTCTGCCCTTCTGCCACCATACCTCGATATCCAATGCCCGACATCAGGTCCCCAAGGACAGCAGGGATTCCCAGGTCCAAAAGGGCTCAAAGGGGAGAAGGGAAGCCTGGGACAGTCAGCCTATGGCCCTGTAGGGTTGCCCGGAAGCAATGGACTGCCAGGCCTGGCCGGGCCTCCAGGTCCACCAGGTCTACCAGGTGCGTGCCCTTTAAGGGACTTGTCTTGAGGGTGAATTCCTCTTTGGTGTCGGGGGACCTGCTTGCTGCCGGCCTGTCGGCACATGTTAAAGTAATCGTGAAGCCTGCAATTGCATCAGAATGTGTCTGACATGCATGATCTGACGCGTTAGCTCCACTGCCCTTAACCATACTCCTGAAAGCACAAAGACATGAATCTCATTCCCAAAAAAGGTAGTGCAAACAAGTAATCAGCAATTGTCTGGGTAGACAATCAGAATTAGAATCAGAATCAGAATGGAGTTTATTTCCAAGTACGTTGTCACATACAAGGAATTTGCTTTGGTTGTTGGTGTCAATAAGAGTAAAAAAAAAAACACAAGTATATGTATAAGTATGGCCTTTTGCATGTTGTGTTGCAGTATCGTAAACCAACTGCTTACAAGACTTAAAGGCATAATTTAGCAAAAAATATTTGTATACAGCTACATAAAGGAATAAGTACAGTAATGTCAGAAAGGGTCAATAGATATAAGAAAAAAGAATAATAATAATAATAAACACATAAAAAAAGAGAAAGACAGAACATAGCTGATGGCGGTGATGGTATAAATAAGGCAGCGCCCAGATACAACTAACTAATAAAGGTGCTGGGTAATGTAATGTTATTTAATGTTGACATGTTTGAAGGCTAATTAACCATTTTTTTAAATTGCATTTGAATGTGTGGT
The DNA here is from genome assembly GCA_026774425.1 of Petrocephalus zakoni. Taxonomy (NCBI): domain Eukaryota; kingdom Metazoa; phylum Chordata; class Actinopteri; order Osteoglossiformes; family Mormyridae; genus Petrocephalus; species Petrocephalus zakoni. The sequence continues at coordinate 110,327 of JAODKN010000109.1, forward strand.
ATGTTTTTATGTCTCTGATGTGGGATGGTATCATGTTCCACTCTGGTCCAGCTCTGATGAAAAATGCAGATTGACCAAAACAGCTTTTTCTCATCTGAATTATATAATCACCTCTAGTTGTACTTCTTGTAGATCTGTTTGTAGATGAACCTGTTTTTATGCATTGTCTTAAAACTGAAGGAGCATGTCCATCTTATATGTTAGACATAGGTTAGTGTATTTCACAAGATTTTCCCAACTCAGAAGTTTGTATTTAGTTAAAATAAAACAGTGATGATGATGTCTAGGTTTTTTATCAAGAACTTTGAGGGTTTGTTTATATAACGAGTGAATGGGCATAAGAGAGGTTGTACTGGCCTGAGACCAAGTTGTTAAGCAATATGTAATGTAAGAGAAGATCATTGAATGCATATACATGATTGCAGCCTCTGTTGACATACAGTTTCGTATGAATCTAAAGTTTGCCAAATTGAATTTAACTCGCTGACAGACACTGTTAATTTGGGCTGAGCTAAGATTACTATCAATCAGAATACCAAGATATTTAAATTCTGACACTACCTGCAGTTTTTCCCCTGCCACATATACATCTGGCTCAGTAAAATGTTTATTTGACTTTCTAAAGAACATGCATACTGTTTTAGACACATTCAATTGTAGACAATTTTGTATTAACCATGTTGTGATATATTGCATTGACTTTGTTAACTGAACTGCGACTTGTGCTGCACTGTTACCATGGATGTAAGTCACAGTATCATCTGCATACATTTTAATATTAACATCAGGGCAAACTGTTGGCAGATCATTAACATACAGGGTGTATAAAAGCAGACCCAGTATGGATCCCTGCGGAACACCAGTAGGCATACCAGTGGGTTTTGATTGATGACTCCTAACTCTAACAAACTGTGATCGATTTGCTAAATAGGAACCAAACCAATTAATTGCATGTACTGAGAAGTTAAAAGTAGACAATTTATACAAAAGAACACTATGATTAATGGTGTCAAATGACGCCCATATTCAAAAAAGGGGATAGAAATAATCCATCAAACTATAGGCCAATCAGTCTAACTTGTATAACTGGAAAAGTAATGGAAGCCATAATCCAAGCAAAAATGGTAGATTACCTGGACTCTAATAACATTCTGGGGGATAGCCAACATGGATTTAGGAGGGGTAGATCTTGTTTAATTAATCTGTTGGAGTTCTTTGAGAACTCTACAAGAGAAATTGATCACAATAAGGCCTACGATGTGATCTACTTAGATTTCCATAATGCCTTTGATGTTGTCCCCTACAAATGGCTCCTGCTTAAGATCAAAACTACAGGGATTTTAGGAACTCTAGCATCTTGGATTGAAAACTGGTTAACAGACAGGACAGACAGGAAGCACAATGTCTCAGTGGGCCTGCTTTCATAGTGGGGTACCACCAATTTTAGGACCACTATTGTTCCTAATTTACATAAATGATATAGACATATATACAGTAAATTGGGTACATTTGCAGATGACACCAAGGTGGGTGGGGTAGCAGATACTGAACTAGCGGCTCAGCAGCTACAGTGGGATCCTGATTTTATTAGTGACTGGGCGGATACCTGGCAGATGAAATTTAACATAGACAAATGTAAGGTAAACCACACCGGGAGCAGAAATATAAAGTACAGATATTTTATGGGTCCAACTGAAATAAAGGTAGCTGATTATGAGAAAAACCTCTGTTGATGTTTCCATGTCTCACTCTCACCAGTGTGGGGAAGCAATTAAAAAGGCCAATAGGATGTTGGGTTACATCTCTAGGTGTTGAGTAAAGGGAGGTAATGCTGAAATTATACAATTCCTTGGTAACACCACACCTATAATATTGTGTGCAGGTTTGGTCTCCATATCTTAAAAAGGACTTTGCTGCCTTAGAATAGGTGCAAAGTAGGGCTACAAGAATGATTCCTGGTCTTAGAGGAATGTCATATGAGGAGAGGTTAGCTGAGCTAAATCTGTTCAGTCTCGAGCAAAGGAGAATGAGGGGGACATGATCCAGGACTATAAGATTCTAACAGGACTGGATGCTGTTCAACCGAATAGTGACTTCAGCATTATTTCAAATACAAGAACTCGTGGCCATTGGTGGAAATTAGCCGGGAGAACATTTTAAGCTGGATTTGAGGAAGCACTTCTTTACACAGCGAGTTGTTAGAGTATGGAATAATCGTCCTGTTGGTGTAGTTCAAGATAAAACCTTGGGTTCCTTTAAATCAAAGCTAGATAAGATTTTAACAACTCTGAGCTATTAGGTAAGTTCTCCCCAAGCGAGCTTGATGGGCCGAATGGCCTCCTCTCGTTTGTATATTTCTTATGTTCTTATGTTCTTCATGAATTTCGTGATAAGCTTAACTAACCAGCAGCAAAAACACATTTGCAAGATGAGAATAAAAGTAGTTAGATGCAGATGCCAGGCTGCATGTAATATTTGAACAAATAAGGAGCAAAGATGTGGTGCTGACACAGGATTGCCTGTGTGGGTGTGCTTGCCCCCACAGCCGTACCAAGGCCACGCCCCATTGAAGAGCCGGGACCAAGAGGGATACCAGGGCTGCCTGGAAGCAAAGGAATTAAAGGTAAGTGCAGTATACATTTACTGTGGATTTTTACTGTAGAACTTTAAGTAATAAGTAGGGCTGTCAAAATTGACGCGTTAACGCGGATTAATCCAGCATCGTGATTAATCTGATAAAAAATATTAACGCATTTACCCAGTATGCAGCGCAGAATGACTCAAAATCCCTGAAATGCAGCGTTGAGGTAAGTTCAGGTAAGAAATAGTTGGCAATGCTGCAGATGGGGTAAATGCGTTAATATATTTAATCAGATTAATCACGGTGCTGGATTAATCCGTGTTAACGCGTCAATTTTGACAGCCCTAGTAATAAGTAAATTAATATGTAAATGATTAATAGCAAATGTTACTTACTACCTGGCTCTATTAGCATTGATTACATCAGTTAATGAATTCTTGCCTAATATACCTTGTTCTTTGGCTGCATAATTGTCTATTTATTGACATAATATCTGGCCTGTTTCCTTCATATGGATATGTTATGCTTACATAACAAAGGTCTGTTGTACAAATAAATTTATGCATTTTTTCAAGGAGAGCAAGGGGACTGCAGTTGTTTTGGGGGTAGGACTCTTGGACTTCAAGGACTTCCAGGCGAGCAGGGTCCCCCTGGGCTGCCGGGGTCATTTGGCCGGAAGGGGAATGCAGGGAACTCTGGGTCACGGGGGCTCCCTGGACTTCCTGGTCCAAAGGTAAGTTAAGATGAGCAATGCTGTGACAGTGCAGAATAACTCGGATCACCCATCCATCTGCTTCTCCTGGGCAGGGTTACTGGGAAGTAAGACATGCTTTGACCCCTGGGTAGACATCACAGGGGACATATGTGCACACGCTACAGGCACACTGTCAGCCCACGCCTCATGGGAAGAACATGTAAATTTTACAAATGGAAAGGATTGTGGGATTCAAACCCACAACCTTGGAGGTGTGAAGCAGCTCACTGACCAGGGGCGATTCTAGGATTTTTTTTAAGGTAGGGGACATAAGAGGGGCTATCATTCTTATATAGGGGCCAACCTTGTCACTAGCCAATGGCATGCTTTGAATTACTAAGTGATGTAAGGGGGCGCTCTAGGGCCCAATCAGCTTTCAGCTGGGTTCTGTGCTCTTATATACGGCCTTGTTATTGACTCACTGTAACAGCCCTGATTGATGTTCATCTTCAGATTGATGTTCATCATCTCCCTTCTTCTTTTTAGGGTCTCTCTGGCCCTGCAGGCCACGCTGGCCAAAAAGGGGAGAAGGGAGACTCCTTTGTGCCCTTTGGTCATGCCAATAAAGGGGAACTGGGTTTTCAGGGACCTCGTGGACTTCCAGGAGATGCTGGGAGACCTGGTCGGGATGGTTTTCTGGGTTCTCCTGGACCTAGAGGACCACCTGTGAGTTTGCAGACTTTTTTCCTCTTCATCTCCTGGCTGAAGTATAAATGTAATTTTTTCTGGATGTCTTGCCAGCTTCTTCTAGAGCTTTGTTTCTCAGTCCTGCTCTTGGTGGACTACCTGGCAGAAAGCTTTCACTCCAGCCTGACCTTAATGAGCGTCAGGTGTTTCTTAATGGCCTAGTAAGGTAGGTTATAAGCAGTGTGGGACTGACCGAAAACTTTCTGGCAGGTGGTCCTCCAGGAGCAGGAATGAGAAACACTGCCACCTAGAGGTATCACTGTACCATGCATATGGCCATAAACTGCTGTTATCAATTCCTATGTAAAAATTTGACCTTTGTTCCTTTATGAGCCTTCTTTTTCTGGTTGGAATCACTTTCTACTTGCTCCTGTATATAACGTGAAAGAAGTTAATAAGAACATAAGAACTGTACAAGCGAGAGGAGGCCATTCGGCCCTCAAGCTCGCTTGGGGAGAACTTAACTAATAGCTCAGAGTTGTTAAAATCTTATCTAGCTCTGATTTAAGGGAACCT
>JAODKN010000109.1:152243-164109 GCA_026774425.1 Petrocephalus zakoni
ATCAGCTTCAGTTATGTATATATTAGTTATAGATGATGCTGGATTAGTAATAGGAACTGGTAAGTTACTAGTGTCCTTAACAGTGAATACTCGTGCAAAACTATCATTGAACTCATTTACTATATCAATGTCATTATCAATTATAAGACCCTGACTATCCTGCAGATTAGTAATTTTAGCTTTTGGAGCTCTTTTGGAGTTAAAATACTTGAAGAAACTGTTAACTTCATCCTTATCCTCGATTGCAAAGGATTTAGTGAAGGACTTCTTAAGATCTAATTGATAAGGTGACAGCCACAGGCTCAGGCTCCAGCAGGTACAAAGTGATGCTGCACACGCTTTCCCACCTAAACAGACTGATTGGTTCTCTTAATTATGGGGGTAGACAATGAGCAGACTACACACAAACACAGAATAGGTTATCACGTTCACACATGCACATTTTAAAATATTAATTGCAGCTTTTTCGGTTATATAATCTTATATAAAAAAATATAATTATAAATTTTACAAATTATATAAAATATATAATGAATTAAAAAAACATATATATATTTTGAACATAAATAGGCCGCACATGTCTATAAGCCGCAGGTGCCTACATTGAAACGAATTAACTATACACAGGCTTTAACGAAAGACAGTGCCTGTAACACGACTTGTAACAAAACAGTAGCCTACCAAGAAAGTCATTGGTCACTGTCTTCCTCCTCCTGCGCATTGAAACCACTGAAGTCATCTCCTTCGGTGTCGGAGTTGAACAGCCTCAGAATTGCTTCATCCGATGTTCTCTGGATCGTTTTCATTGTCGCTCTCGTCAAGTTCATCTGGAGGCAAATTCCCCGCTGTGCTCGTGCTGCCCTCTTCAACATGCAGCAGTCCAGCCTTTCGAAACCCGTTGATTATAGTTGATTTTTTGACAGTGCTCCACACTGTCAGGATCCACTGGCAGACTTTACCATAAGTTGCTCTTCGCATGCGGCCCATTTTAGTGAAGGATTTCTTCCCACTTGTCATCCAAGCCTCCCACAGAACATGGAGCGCCACCTTAAATGAACGATTTACACCGATGTCGAATGCAAATGCTTTGTTATGCCCCCAGGAAACACAGCTGGAACTGAGTTTGTCTTCTTGATGGCTTCTTTCACAGAATCTGTTGTGGGCCCTCCAAAACGAGCAATGCCGTGTTGTGAAAGAATCCTCCCGGTTGCTTGTCGTAACACTCCGTCAGTCATTCATTCATTAGGCTTTCCGTTATCCATCCTTTCTTGTTGACTTTCACAACAATTTCTCTCTGGAGTTTTTCTTTTGGCATCATCGTGCATTTAAAAATCAGTGTAAGCTTTTCTCCCGATGCCGTGCAGCTTAGAACACAGGTGAAGTGCATTTTCATGCCCAGTTGTTTTCAGTGTGACGAATGATTCGCCTTTCCTGTTGACAGTCCGAGTGAGAGGCAGGTCAAACGTCAGAGTAACCTCATCTATATTTATGATGCCGTGCGGGCCAATGGAATGCTCTGTTATCTTTGCATGAGTGAATTTGTGGAAGTTTGAAACTTTTTCCTCGTAGTCGGGAGGGAGCTGCTGACACAGAGTCGTCCGTTCACTGATGGACAGGCCTTTACGTCTCATAAATCTGAGACACCACGATGGTCCACCTCTAAAATCCTCAAACTTCATGGCGGTGGCGATTGTTTTGGTTTTCAGTCAGATCTGGACAGTTGAAACACCTTGGCCGTCTGCTCTCTGTGCGTTGACCCAGTCTTCAAGCTCATTTTCTAGTTCGGGCCATCTGCTTTTCTTCCCTCTGAAAGCTTTTGTTGTCTGTTAGCACTGAGTCAGTTCCTCACGCTGTTGTTTCCAACGTCTTATCATCGGCTCATTAAGGCCAAGCTCCCGTGCAGCAGCTCTATTTCCTTTTCCGACAGCCAGATCGATTGCCTTCAGCTTGAAAGCTACATCATATGCATTTCTCCGTGTCTTTGCCATGATGAGGGCGTGTACATGACAAAATGACTACCTTAATCAGAATGATTCAGTGGGAGCGTGCTCGATTTAATTTAGAGTTTCATTGGTTCACTTCAACCTGTTCAGCAATTTCATTGGTCTAATGTTACGGGGATCAGTTTTTTGGCGGCATGAAGCTTGTGAAACCAGGAAAAACCCGGGAAAAAATCCATAAATTAGCCGCTTCATTGTTTAAGCTGCGAGGTTCAAAGTGTGAGAAAAAAGTAGCGACTTATAGTCCGGAAATTACGGTACACAACTACCAACAGTGTTTGCGAATGTTCTTTTGAACTTTGCTTTTGGGAAACACCTGTGTCATTTAACGACAGAACAAAGTCCGCACCATCGTTACCTCCATAGTTCTAACTATGGTTCCGGGAAACACCTGCATCGTACTTGTATAGTTCCAACTACGTAAATTGCTAACATAGTTAGCAACTATGCTTTTGGGAAACGCACCCCAGATTGGTAATATTCTACACTGACTTTATTGCATGTACTTTAGCCAGAGTAGGAAGAATTAATACTTTTCTGAGTATTTCCTGTCAGCAATATCCTTTTATTGAAGTGTGTTTCCTGAAGAAGAAATGTAGGTGTTTTGTTGCATTCCTTCTCTCGCCTTTCATTACATTTCTTGTCAGAGGATAGGGCACCCTGTCTGCAATCTTCACTGAAAAAAGTGAATCGCTTCACTGTAACACAGGCCAGCTCTCACCTCTGCCCAGGTGCCAGCATACCAGGGCCTGGGCCAGAAGCATCTGCCCACAGCGAAGCATACATCCCCAACCAGCATCTGATGAGGGGCCTGTTCCACCTGGGGCACACGGTGTCACACTTAGATTTCCCCAACACAATGCAACGTCTGAGCAATTTCAGTTAAACATAGGTTTTCTGCTCAGTGTTAGCACTGAGAAGAATGTTCATTGACAAATGAATCGATAAAATGGTATTTAATATTGTGCTTTTGTACGAGTGTCTGACCAGCAAGTGCTACACATTGAATTTCCCAGAGGAAACAAAAACTCTGTTTGCTTATATACGTAAAACCAAGAAAAGCTCTCTGGCTAAGGAAAACGATTGAACATTAATGTATGCACATTCTTAGATGCTATGCCACACATACAGTATTATGGCGTAAAAGCAGTTCTGTATGTCAGCACCCTGGCCCAGTGCTTACCAATGGGGGAGAATTTCCTTCTGTAAGTAAACCATAGTCGTGAATGGATGTCCGACAGCAGTTCTGGTTTTTCTACGGAAACATTTTAGGAGAGGAACATTCACTATTTTGTAATGCTGACTAAAATTCCCAGGTAGCTGGGTCTCCCATTTGTTCCAACCTTATCTTTATTAATAATATGAACCAGGGACTTCCAACAAATCAATATTATTAATACCCCATTTGTGTGAAGTGAACAAAGTACAAAGTAGAAGTACAAAAGACGTACGTAGCAGGCACAGCTACCCATCCCAGTGTCAGATGACCCTTTTCGAGCCACATACCTGTTTTGACACTGTACCGCTTGCCCAGTACCCACACAGGCTCGTCTGAGTCAGGCAGATCTTCCAGCAGGTCAGCAAACGCGTTGATCTGGTTTTCATACTTAGCTAAAACTAGAAGAGGTACAGAAGATGAATGTTATGAAAACGAATGTTCCAGTTACATGATTCCAGTTATTAAAACAGTGTAAAGCAGGGGTGCTTCTCAAACATTTTTGGTTTTACAACAGTAAAACAAATTCTCTGACTTAGGTAGGACTTTAATTTCCCCTTTCCTGCTACTTTGTACGCTGGTAAGAGATGACGTTCCCGCCTCGCATCACGTTTCCCTTTGTCAAGAAAAACGATACAATGTTATTTTCTGTGTGGTACTCATACTGATAATAACAAATGCTGGACTTATTTAAACCGAAGCTTCAGTGAATATTGATTACATATCAAATGACTAGCGAGGCCCTAACTCTATTCCACGTAGTTTAGGTTTTTAAATATCCACCAGAAAGTTCCTGGCACGTTTTAAATATAAGGCGAGCCGAATAACCTGAAATAGCGCGTCTCGCATCTTCGCCGGCAAAGTGAGCTGTTAAAGGAAATGAGCAGTTATGCTAATAAACTCTCAGTGAATGATCGGCAGACACGCTAACATCAATCGGCAGCTCGCTAGTTATCCGGCGTGATCGGTAACTCGGTGCCGGTTCGTCGCGTAAGCAGAGCCGCTCATTCGGTCGCTTTCCCGGCGCCGCTTTGACGGGCCGGACAAGGAAACAATGCGAAAAAAACTCACAACTCAAGAACATAGTTTCCCAGATATACCTTAAACTCGGTGGACGGTGTCCCAGAGTGAATCGCCGGAAAAACCGACACTTCGTAAGTACGGGTATCTGCTAAAGTTACATCTATCGGCAACTAAAACCTAATTTTAATGATAGTATTTTCTCAGTTTCACCTACCAGCCTCCATCCTCCGACTGTCATCGGGGTTTAAAAGCGGAGGATACAAACACAGCGCGCTGCCTTGTGGGAAGTGTTGTTTGACAACTATTGCTTACGCGCCTCCCAAAGAGACTATAAACTACAATTACAGTAATGCATAGCAAAACGTTAATCGGCTTGCCAACTACCAAAACATTGCACAGAATTATGGATATTGTAGTGCACACTTCCAAGAAAATTTGTCGTACCGCTTCGTTGTCTGCAGTTCTGTGCTCCTTTGAAGAGCGTTCCGGTTTCAAGGAAAAGGTAAAGGTTCGTAAACTAGTATGATACGATGAAAATCTATAACATTTCCTGTTAATGGAAAATATTTATAGCATTTACATAACGACTGTGATGTTATCACCGCGCCGTATTTCATATTGTATAGCTAACTTGCTTGCTTCCGATGTTCTACTATGGTTTCCGAGAAACTAGCAGTTGTGTCATTATTGCATATTATTTGCTGTGCGATAATTGCCTGATTTATTTAGGTATTTCTCGCAACCCATTATATCAATGTATGTAACACTTAAATTATTAGCTACGTCATTTTACATGCCCCCAGGAGCATCATCTGTTTGATCATGTTTCGATTTGCTGTATATTGTGTATAGGCGTCACTGGCCGGTGCAGTTTTCAGTGTTCAAATGACAAGTATCCAGTATTCAAGTATCCAGTATCGCTGTAATGGATGACTCCACCTTATACATGTTTCTTGGTGCATTTTTAAACCTAATATGATTTAGTCTATTAAATAATACAGCATTTGATGGGAAACGTACCCGAAAAGTTTTGGGGGACATATACATTGGAACAGTTCTTTTGTAAGCACTTGTGTAACCATTCATCAGTCTTCTGCTTAGGCATGGCATATATCTTCATCAACGACTCGCCACAGATCACAACACCCCTACTACAGGCCTGCATCGATGGAGACCTTAACCAAGCCAAACACCTCCTGGAGGGCGGCTATGACCCAAACGTCTGTGATGGCCGAGGCCGCACCGCCCTGCACATGGCCTCTGCCCGGGGTTATGTAGGGCTCTGCCGCCTCCTACACAAGTTTGGCACTGACTTACAGGCCACGGACAACCAGGGCAACACGGCGCTACACCTGTGTGGCCATGTGGACATAATACGCTTCTTGGTGTCTAGCGGCCTCAAGGCAGACATTTGGTAAGTATGGACAGAAGTATCTATAGTTAGTAAAGGTGCAGATTCAGTTCTGCATTAAAGAGTTTATTACAACAGTAGTGTTTTATAAAGTTCAGACGTATTTCCCATTAGCTTTTTCCAGAGTGCAGAATGGCAAAGTATTTTCTTAATATTATTTTGAGGAATTTACCTCATTTTGTACTAGCATTAAAGGAAATATATTTCTGATGTGCTTGGTGGTAAAATAAGGCTGCATGATGTTTCTGCATCATCCCCGCGATAAGCGCAGGCATAATAATCACATCACATTAGCTGGCACTGCCATGTGTCTGTTGACACAAGTCATGGCAAAACCACCAGCTTATTTGATTGGTAGAAAATAACAAGTTGTAGAAGACAATAATTTATTTATATGTTATATGTTATGTAATTTCATCTCCTTTGTTTTATAAATATCACAGTATCACTTGCGTAAATTCTACGTATTGCGGTGTGATGCTGTGCAGCCCTAATGTAAAATGTTAATACATGTCAATTGATGCATCTCTCGGCCAGTAACCATAATGGAGCGACGCCCTTGGTGCTGGCCAAAAGGCGAGGGGTTAACAGGGATGCCCTCTGTTTGCTGGAGTACCTGGAGGAGCGCGAGCTGAAGGGCTTTAATTGTGCAGGAGCCTTGAAGATGGACACTGTGGGGCGGCATGAGAACGACGGGTGAGCAGCTTGCCTGGAGGCTCACTGTGGCCAAAGCATCAGAGCACAGATGTAATAAGCATGCTGTCCTTCCTGTCCACATTTAACATTTCGCGGGGTGTCTGTTTTCTGAATAGGTTGCCTTTGAGGTATTTTAGATGCTCATGGGAGTTTCACTTACACAAACATGTTCTGAGGGCAGAACAAGAAATGATAACCAGATAACCAATCAGATTGTAGAGGAGGTGGCTCCAAGCAACTAGAGGAGACGGGACCAAGACATGTGATTCACTGGTCTTACATCTGATTCAAGATCTGATTGGATATCTCTCTGAACCAACCATTTTTCATTCTGTCCTCAGAACATGTTAGTGTAAGTAAAACTCCCATGAGCATTTTAGATGCTTAATGTTTAAAGTGACCTTGTCTATTTGTTTCGTTTCCTCAGTTTGATAGAGAGCCACTCCCTTCTGCATGCCAACCAGCACAGCAGCAAAGGATTGTTCTTCAGCTTCCGCACCACCTGGCAGGACTTTGTTGAGGACCTGGGCTTCTGGAGGGTGCTTATGCTGATGTCAGTTATAGCCCTTCTGTCGCTAGGCATAGCATATTACGTCAGTGGAGCCCTGCCATTCACAGCCAATCAACCAGAGCTGGTTGAAAAAAGGGGCTGACCACAGGGCACGATTGGCTAAACCAGACATTAAGTGTCAGCGCATGGTAGATGGCCCTATTATTCAGCTTCATTTCTCTCACCACTGCAAAATAATTGTGCCTGTCCTACAGAGGCATCCTTTGAGTTTTTGAATTAAAATTTTCATTAATTTTTTAAATGTTCCTCTATTTTAACTCTTTTCTTATTTGGTTGTATTGGATGATTACTAACTAATGGATAGATTTCATTATTGGCACCACTAGCAAATGTAGCTCTTGTAATAATCATCATTAATAAATATTTACAATAATTGCTGCATATACAATTAATAGGATCAATGACAAGTGGCTTTTTTGAGTTGCCAATCAGCTGTAGATGAAATTGGAATTTGTACAGTGCCACCAGAAAGTCTTTACATCCCTCTACTTTTTACACATTTTTTTATGTTACAGCCTTATTCTAAAATATATTTGAGTATAGTTGTTCCTCAAAGATCTACTCACAGTACCCCATAATGACAAAGCAAAAACAATTTTTAGTAAGATGTGCAGTTTTTTGTATTGTCAAAAGCTTGTTAAGCCAGTGTTTCATAAGTATTCACACCCATGGTTTAATATTTTGTTAAAGCACCTTTAGCTGCAATCACAGACTCAAGTCTTCATGGGTAGGCCTGCACAAGTTTGGCGCACCTGTTTTTGGGGATTTTCTCAAATTCTTCCCTGCAGATCCTCTCAAGCCCAGTCAGGTTGGATGGGCAGCATGGGTAGACAGCCATTTTAGGTCTTTCCAGAGATGTTTGATTGAATTCAAGTCCAGACTCTGGCTGGGCCACTCAAGGACATTCCCAGTGTGGGCCTGAAGCCACTCCTTTATCTTGGCTGTGTGCTTCAGGTCATTTTCATGTTGATGAATGCTGAATTGTCACCCTAGTCGGAGTTCCTGAGCAGGTTTTCTTAAAGAATCTCTCTTTATTTGGTGGCTGTCATCTTACCCTTTATACATACTAGTTGCCCAGTTCCGGCCACAGAAAACATCTCCACAGCATGATGCTGCCATCACCATGCTTCACCGTAGGGATAGTGTTATCCAGGTGATGAGCTGTGCCTGTTTTTCTCCAGACATGACACTTTGAGTTCAGGCCAAAAATCTCCATTTTGGTTTCATCAGACCAGAGGATTTTGCTTCTTACAGTCTGCTGCCATGTGCCTTTTAGTGAGGAGTAGCTTCCATCTGGCCACTCTATCCTAAAGGCCTGATTGGTGAGTGTGTTAGTCATGGTTGACCTTCTGGATGGTTCTCCCATCTCCACAAGGGAACACTGGAGTTCCGCCTTAGTGACCACTGGGTTCTTGGTCAAATCTCTGAACGAGGCTCTTCCTCAGTTACTCTGTTTGGTCAGGCTGCCAGATCTAGGGAGGGTCCTGGTGGTTCCAAACTTCTTCCATTTCAAAATAATGGAGACCACAATGCTTTGTGGGTCCTTCACTGCTGCCAGATTTTTTTTATAGCCTTCCACAGATGTCGCAGGTCTACAGACAATTCCCTGGACTTCATTGTTTGGTTTCTGCTCTGATATTCACCATCAATTGTGATACCTTATATAGACTAGTGTGTGCCATTCCAAATCATGTTCAATCAACTGAATTTACCACAGGTGGACTCTAATCAAGAAGCATCTCAAGGATGATCAGTGAAAATTAGATGCACCTGAGCTCAATTTTGAGTGTCATAGCAAAGGGTGTGAATACTTATGTACCTATTATGTTTAAATGTTTACAATTTTTATAACTCTAATAAAATGTCTGAAAACACGTTTTCACTTTGCCATTATGGACCATTTTGTGTAGATTTTGTAAAAGAAAACTATATTCAAATCTAGTTTAAAATAAGGCTGTAATGCAACAAAATGTAGAAAAAGTGAAGGGATGTGAATACTTTCTGGTGGCACTGTATATACTAACATTAAAACATTAATATAGGTCCCATTGTTTTTTTTTTTTGCTTATTTGAACAAATAAAATAGTGCATGCACATCTGAAAAATAGAAATAGCAGTTATTGTGCTGACTGCTTAGTAATTCTCTAATGTATTTGTTACTAGAGTTTCAGAAAACTAGCCCAAAATGTATTAACACATTAAAATTTTCTTAGTTTTTCTAATACATCATCTTCTACATCTTCATCTTCTGCGTTTCATTATTATAATGATTGTGTTTGTATTTCAGGACTTCAAAAGAAATTACTTTTTACTATATGTGTCACGCTCAGCCCCGCCCTTCGTGTTTCTCCCCGTTTTGCCCTCCGACGGGGCTTGATTCGCCGCACCTGTCCCTCATTGTGCTTTGCCTCGTGTGATTGCTCCGCTTTTTTCCCCTGATCAGCTGCCTCTTGTTTGACCCTTAATGTGCCGCCCTATTTTAGTGAGTCTGTGTCCTGTGCCCCTTTTCTGGTATTGTCTATGCTTTGTATGCTTGCTATCGCACTTGCGCTTGTGCTTACCCTGTGCATGTTAATAAACGCCCTTTTGAAGGGCTCAACCCCGCAGCCTGCTACAATGGGTCGTTCCACCCGCCGCAAGCGTGACAGAATACCAGACCCAACAAAGCGACCCAGCGGCTGCCCACCAGCATCACCCGCGTCCACTTACCTGGACGATGAGGAAGAAGAAGGCCTCCACTATGGCCCGAATCATCCCCGGGGATCTTCGTGGGCTCCACCTCCCTCTCCGCAGGTTGCGCCGCTGCGTGCCTGGGAGACTCCCTCCCAAACCAGAGCCAGGAAACCTAAGCAAAGGAGTTCTTCCCTCTGCAAGAGCTTTGGTGGAGGTTGGCAGTGGACTCAGCGTGGCGACAGGATCCCGAAGCCGCCCAGGCCCTGGACGCCCTGCAGCGGGCGTTCAACGCCGTCACCCTGGACTCGCCTCCCTCCGTACAGGAAGAGATCCGGGGGATGATGCGGGACCTGCTCAGCAGGTGGAGACGTCTCCCTCGGGGGGATCCTGCACTGTCTCCGTCTGTTCCGGGAGAAGACGCTGCCGCGCACCGGACGGATCCAGGAGAAAACACTGCCGCGCCCCCGACGGATTCGGGAGAAAACGCTGCCGCACGGACTCTGTTGCTCCTTTGTCCCCTGTTCTGTTGCCCCTGTGTCTCTTTGCCCTGCCTGTTGTGTCAGTTGCTGTCTGTCCTGCTCCCGGTCTGCCTGTTTTGTTTCTGTCTTGTTCCCTGTGCTTGATGTGTTTGTGCTTCTGTCTTTTAGGTTCCCCATCTTAGCCCCATGTTCCCGTCCTGTCTCCGGTCCCCTGGGTCCCTCCCTGGGGGTTTACCGCGCCCGGAGTGCGCGCCTTTTGGGGGGCTATGTCATGCTCAGCCCCACATTTCGTGTTTCTCCCCCTGTTTTGCCCTCAGGCGGGGCTTGATTCGCCGCACCTGTCCCTCATTGTGCTTTGCCTCGTGTGATTGCTCCGCTTGTATCCCCTGATCAACTGCTTCTTGTTTGACCCTTAATGTGCTGCCCTATTTTAGTGAGTCTGTGTCCTTTGCCCCTTGTCTGGTATTGTCTATGCTTTGTATGCTTGCTATCGCGCTTGCTCTCGTGCTTGCTCTCGTGCTTACCCTGTGCCTACCCTGTGCATGTTAATAAACGCCCTTTTGAAGGGCTCAACCCCGCAGCCTGCTACTATGGGTCATTCCTCCCGCCGCAAGCGTGACAATATGTACTCTATTTTATGTATGCACCTGGCTTAAAGTTATATGATATGTATTGAATATACTGCTCAGAAGTGTTTTACGATTGTTAAGATGAGTACTGAGTAAGATGAGTATTGAATAAGATGAGTATTCAGAACCACACAATATAAAAACACACTTTTGGATCATGAAATATTGACTTCAATGAATAGTTTCACATAAGCAAAATTGTTTAAATGATTTAAGACTTAGTTCTCTTATTCACTTATTCAATGCCAGGTGCTTTTGGCATCAACTGAGGTCCAAACTTCTTTCTTGTTGCAGTCTGTGTAACAAAACATCACTCACCACTTTATTAGGTACACACGTTCAACTGCTCATTAAAGCAAATATCTAATCAGTCAATCACTGATCAATGTCAGCAGCACATTCACAGAATCATGCAGACAGAGGCCAAAAACTTCAGTTACTGTTCACATGAAACACTAGAATAGGGAAGAAAGGTGATTTAAATTATTTTAAATATGGCATGGATGTTGGTGCCAGACAGGCTGGTATGAATATTTAAGAGACTGTTAATCTACTGGGATTTTCATGCACAATCATCTCTAAGGTTTACAGAGAATGGCCTGAAAAAGAAAAAAACATTCAGTGAGTCTTGATTTCTGCTGCAACATTCAAATGGTAGGGTCAGAATTTTGAGTAAACAACACAAAAGCATAGATCCATCCTGTTTTATATAAAAAAAAGATCCGGCTGGTGGATGTTCTATAATAATATGGAGGATATATTTCTTGGCACACTCTGGGCCCCTTAGTACCAAATGAGCATTGTTTAAATGCCACAGCTGACCATGTCTACCTCTTTATAACCACGGTGTACCCAGCTTCTAATGGTTACTTCCAGCAGGATGTCACAAAGCTCATGTTATCTCTGGTTTCCTGAACATGATGCTGAGATCACTGTACTCAAATGGCCTACACAGCCACCAGATCTCTATCCAAAAGAGCACCTATGGGATGCAGAGGAATGGGTGACTCACATCATAAAGGTGCAGCTAAGAAATCTGCAGCATCGATCAGCATGATGCTAGCATGTGATGTCTGGGAGGAATATTTGTTGAATCTATTGGCGCTTTTCCACTGCATAGTACGGCACGACACGGTTCAGTTCAGCTCACTTTTGGGGGGTTTTCCAC
>JAODKN010000109.1:171579-190788 GCA_026774425.1 Petrocephalus zakoni
AGAGTTAGTTTCATTTCTACAAATGGTGCAAACTCTGCTAGATTATAGATAAAAGATTCCCATTCCCCTGCCATTCTATGATCGGCAGTGATCAGCAATCGGCAGATCATGATCTTGGTGATCGGTAATCGGTGATCGGCCCCAAAAATGCTGATCAGAGCATCTCTATTTTGAACCATTCATTTGTCATTTGTAGTTTGATTTTGAGTAGGGGAGGGGAAAATTTTTTGTAAAAAAATCGGAGATTTTATTTTTAGGCCATATCGCCCAGCTCTAGTTTTTGGAATATTAAAGCATGTAAATTTATTTTGGTACATTCCAAAAATAAAATTTCTGAACAGTGAAAATTCACATTTTTCATGATTTAAACCCCTTGATCCACTTTAAATCCCGTTGAGAGAAATATGGTGGAGGTTTGATTATTCTCCTTTTTTTTTTAAAAAAGAAATTCTAACAATTCTAGACTAAACGGAAATGTGACACATTCTCTGTGTAGCTTATAAAACTCTCCTTCATGATCTTCTGTCACAAAGGTGGTGTGTGTGCCGCTGTGGATCTTGATGTCCTTCCTGTGCCTGGTGGTACTTTATTACATCGTGTGGTCCGTGCTGTTCCTGCGCTCCATGGACGTCATTGCCGAGCAGCGGCGGACCCACATCACCATGGCAATCAGCTGGATGACTATCGTTGTGCCTCTGCTGACCTTTGAGGTGTGACCCATTCGCTTCGGATGCTTTGTGACATGAATTGTAATG
Organism: Petrocephalus zakoni; assembly: GCA_026774425.1. Lineage (NCBI taxonomy): Eukaryota > Metazoa > Chordata > Actinopteri > Osteoglossiformes > Mormyridae > Petrocephalus > Petrocephalus zakoni. The sequence continues at coordinate 172,335 of JAODKN010000109.1, forward strand.
ATTTTGATTCTGTCATCAGAAGGTCGCTGGTTCAAGCCCAGCCTCAGCAGAATAGCCATGTGTCCATGGGGCCTTGCGCAAGCCCATTAACCCCCAGTTCCCTGGGCACTAAAAGGTGGCTGCTCCTTTACTGTGCCCCCAAAGCTTGCTCTTGCCTGTATGGAGAGCAAGATGGGACAAAGAAAAGAGAATTTCCCTACAGTTATTAATGAAATATCACTTTACACTGTTCTGTTTTCTTTTATTCTGTGTTTCGAAATGGCAACCAAATGTTCATTCCTCACTGCCCAACCCCAGATCCTCTTGGTGCACAAGCTCGATGGCCATAACGACTTCAACTACGTCCCTGTGTTTGTACCTCTGTGGGTCTCCCTGGTGACATTAATGGCCACCACCTTTGGGCAGAAAGGAGGGAATCACTGTGAGTTTATTTTATGGGCAGCTGACCTTGCAGTCTTACTTAAGCGTGATTGGCTATGGTAATGGTTATTTTGTTTTGTTCACAGTTATTGAGCTGGACTCCCCTCTGTTACAGGGTGGTTCGGTATCCGCAAGGACTTCTGCCAGTTCCTACTGGAGCTGTTCCCTTTCCTGCGAGAATATGGCAACATTTCCTACGACTTGCATCATGAAGACTCAGAGGCCTCTGAGGAGGCACCTGCACCTGAACCACCTAAAATAGCCCCCATATTCCGAAAAAAGACTGGCGTGGTGATCACACAGAGTCCGGGGAAGTACTTTGTCCCTCCCCCAAAACTGTGCATTGACATGCCGGACTAGACGGCTGTTAACTGTATTGTACTGGACCTTACACACATTACTGTTCCCAGACTCGAGCCTGGTCCCATGTTCACTACATCACCGTGAAACCCGCATTTTAGTGTTACAGACTCTGGGCTGAACAGCCGGCAAAGGAGGAAGATCAAAAGGCTGTATGGATATCTCCTGCTACCCTGCCACTCGACCCAGTAGAATGTTTTGCTGGCCTTTTTTCACACTGACATTAGTAATGGCTTGGTATTTTAGTTTTAAAGCCATTTTTGCTTAGTGATGGTTGTTCACTTTTTTCCTGAAACCTGATTTTTTTTTTTGTCTGAAGTATAGCAAACTTCAGCTTCAGTGTTTTTTTTTTGTTTGTTTGTTTCATTATAGACAGTGACAATGAGGTTGAGCGTATCAGGCTTTTTTTCCTCTGTGTCGTCAGATGAGCAGGGGAGTGAAACTCTACCATCAGATTGGTAATTTGTGTTCTGATTGGGTCGTTTTGGGTATGGTAGCGTTCCATGTGTGAAATCCATATATGACAATCATTACTAGAATTACTTTCAGTCTCATGAAATTATTTACTTGGATACAGTTGTTCTCCTGTTAATGCATGCTGGTTTTGAGGAAATTTATATCTAATGGAAGCACAATCTGCATTCATCACCTACTATACTGCTGAGCTGCAAATCCCAATGTAATCCTTTTATGCATGTATGGTTCAGCCGTTTGTTTCTCTTTAAGAGTCTGCAATTGGGCTGTGCCGTTGGACAATACCTACACCTTCTACTCCAACCCCCTGGCTGTGAGGTGAATGATGTGCTGAGCTCAGCTGGGCTATATGTATGTAAATATCTTGCCTATAGAGAGTTACTCTCACAGTTTAGCCGAGCAAAAAAGCAGAAGGACCTTTGACATGGAAAGCTGTGTGGCCAAAGCATCTTCTCTGACATAGGAGGTTGATATGCTGTGGCGGATCCTCTCAGCTGGCCTGAGAGGTGTGTGTGTGTGTGTGTGTGTGTGAGAGAGAGAGAGAGAGTGCCTGTATAGATGTGCTGTTATTTGGTTTGGACCAATTTTTTTGCTGCATTTCCAGATTTTGGAGTTTATTTACTATGTACAGCCTGTATGTAGGAAGCATATACTTCTTTGTTTCAATGGTATAACAAAATATATCTCTTGTGAATAGGATGTTTTATGTTTAAATTGGTTTCAGATATTCTAACTAATAACAATAAATGATGATGCCCACCCATTCATTGTATTGTATTCAAGGTGTACTTTGTTTTGGTTTAACCAAAAAATTTTAATTGTTTCAAACTCTCATGTTTATCACAGAAGTGGTTGCAAAAAATCTAGTTTTCCTGTTGGATTACCAAAATGTAATGACATCCTGCCCGCTGGGTTATCCCCTAAATAAAATAAAAATCGCTAATTTATTTGTGTTTTAGTATAGCGTCACATCAGTGCCAAAACTAAAGAGCAATAAATCTCAAAGTGAAAAGTATAAACCTGCAAGTTGTAACATTTGGCATGAGAGTAGAGAGTAGTAAAAGAGTAAGAGAGTAGTAAAAGAGTAAAAAGTTTAAAAGAGTAGCACTTAGCTCAGCAAAAATAAATAAATGATCAAAATGAATATGAAGAATATATGCCGGTGCTGGAATCAAAGCAACTAGTTGCAAAGCTTTGATAGGAGGAGAGAGAATTTTCACTGGGGAGGTGAATAGATAGGCATTAGATAGTGGGGTGGTAGTTAAGGAGCACTTATAGTGGGTGAAATGCAGCTGGGCTGGGGCGGGTAATGAATACTGGCACAGTGGTTATACATTCAGTGCCATTATAAAGGGATCGCACATAGATATAAGCAGAGGTGAGAAGTTCAGGTCCAAAAAGTATAAATCCAGACCAAGGTTTGTTTCAACCAACAACAGTGGGGAAAAAAAGGTACTTTGAATAAACTCAGTTGAATCATGGACAGTGATTCCTCACAACTAGGATGTGTTTTCTGAAAATGAAACATTCTTTTTAATAAAATGTATTATTATTAAAATATTATTTATATCACACTTTTATATGAACTCAGATGCTTACAGAGAAAGTACACACAAAAAAGAATATTAAGATAATTAATTGTAACATGTAAAACACACCACATTATGGTTTCAGTAGGTTAAATGCCTTAGTAAAAAGGTTTTTAGCTAGGTTTTAATATCTGAGACAGAGGTCGATAAACGAATGGCAGTAGGGAGTGAGTTCCAAAGGCAGGGAGCTAAACGGGAGAATGCAAGGTCACCATAGCTATGTAATTTGGAGGGGTGGATGAGGAGAGAGCCAGTAGAGGAAGATCTAAGACTGCGGGGAGGTTGGTAGGGGAGAAGCAGTTCGGCAAGGTGTGATGGGCCTTGGTTATTAAGAGCTTTGAATGCCAGGAGCAACATTTTAAAGTGGATGCGCCAGTGCAGGTTCTGCTGAATGGGTGTCATATGATGGTAGGAACGAGTGTGAGTGAGGAGGCGGGCAGCAGAATTCTGAACTATCTGAAGCTTATAGAGAGATTTAGCAGAGATACCAGTGAGAAGTGAGTTGCAGTAGTCAAGACGGCTAGAGATAAAGACATGAATGAGGGATTCGGCAGCAGAGTTTGAAAGGTAGGGCCTAATACAGGCAATGTTACGGAGATGAAAGTAAGCTGTTTTTACTATGGCACGTAGGTCAAATGAGAGGGTTGGGTCGAAGGTGACACCAAGGTTACAGACCAGAGTAGAGGGAGAGATGGTGGTGTGGTCCGATTTGAGGGTTATCGGGCCGATTTTGCTAAGTTTGGATTTTGTCCCAAAGACAATTAATTCTGTCTTATGACTTGAGTTTTAGAAAATTATGGCTCATCCATAGTTTGACTTAAGAGAGGCAGGATTCTATATGTGCAAGTGGGAGGGTGAAGAATAATCTTCTGACAGTAGAAAATAGAAAGCATGGGTTCTTATTGTTGTTTATAACACTGGAATAATAGCATTTTATAAGGCATCCTTAGAACAGGCCATATGTTCTTTGTATGCTTCAGCATGGACAGAAAGGTGGGTTTTCTTAAGTAGTCGTTCAAGTCGCCGGCCTTTCTGTTTCATGTACCGAAGCTCAGGAGTATACCATGGGTCAGGGTTAGCAAAGGAGACCAGTTTAATGAACCCCGAAAAGCGTGAGGGGTTAATGCTCAGTGGCAGTCGGGAGGTTGGCTCTCCTTTCCAACCCAACTCGTACGGGCTGAGGGGAGAGGGATCGCTGGGGGAACTCGTGCTCCTGCCATGCAGTGCAATGGGGGGGACCCAGGGTGGCCATTGAACACTGAAGATGACGATCACCCGCCACACACAACTTTGCCCTATTTGCGGGAGGAAACTCAAAGTGCTGGCTGTCCCTCTCCAATGACAGGAGATGTCCCCTAAGTTCGCCGTCGCGTCTTGTCACCTGGGGGGGGGTGGTCGGTGTTTATTGGCGACCGCGGCAAAGGACTGTCTGACCCCCGGTGCGGAGCTCAGACTCCGAAACCGGGCACGAGCAGCAGACAGAAATCAAAAGCGTCTCCTTCCCTTCTCTGGAGAACGTATTTCTGCCGCATAGCCTCCACGGTCGGACCAAAAAGATGTTTCGGGTCGGCTGGGGCATCGAGGAGGTCAGGTTCAGCCAGAGTGCCCGTTCGCCGGCGACAGCAAGGCCAATCGCGCGCCCCCAGCTCTGAACCGCGTCGCGGGAGGAGCGCAAATTCAGATCCGTGATAATGCATATCTCCTCCCAAATGGCTGGGTTCGGGGTCCCAGAGTGCAGCTGTTTGCCCATCTCCTCCAACAGCTCCGCTTGGTACACAGTCAGGAGTGAGGTGGCATTCAGCGCCCTGACCGACAGCACAGAAGATCTAAATATCTTCTGATATATGGAGGTGGTGAAGCACTCCGATTTGCGTGGGAGAGAAGGGCCGGTCGCGGAGAACAAGCCCCTTCTGGTCGGATGGAGGTGGCAGGCCACAGAAGGCTCCACCATGGCATAGAAGAGCCCAAACTCCAGCGCCGAGTAACCCTTGATGGGTACGTGGCTGGAAAAGGGGTTTAGCATACAAATCTCCAGCAACCCATAGGGACTCTGAAAGATAAATAATATAAAAAGACAAATGTGGTAGAGAATAAAATCCATGGCATACCATCCTCGGTGGGCTTCGAAAAATGAAGCTATTGTTTGAATTTTAAATGAGCAAATTGATTTGATCTCCTATCCCAAGTAATGGTCTAAAAGCAATGCCCATTATATCTGCTCCAGGGAAAATACACTCCTATAGCCAGTAGGGGAACTCTCACATTGTCTCAGCCCTAATAAATAATGTTATGCAGTCTACCAACCAATTAATTTGGTTTAATTAGACATGAGAAAAATTTGTGAGATTAACTCAACTATGTTCTGTTCTTAGAACACAAAGTCAATGTTTCATTTTCAGAATACTCATTCTAGTTGTGTGGGACCAGTGTACATGATTCAGTTGAGTTCATTCAAAGTAATTTTTTTTCAGTGCGGTTCGTTGAAATTTGTACTTTTTGGACTTGAACTTCCCACCTCTGATTATAAGGGAGGGGGTGAGTGCTGTGTCTGCCTTGTGTCACTGCTTTGTGGTAGAAACTGTTCTTCAGCTTGGTTTAGTGGGCATACAGGGCTCTGTAGTGTTTGCGAGACGGCAGATGAATGGAGATGCTGTGGCCGGGGTTTGCTCAGGTCTCTTTGGTCAGGTGATGTTTGTGGCTTTGCTGCAGCAGCAGTTCCTGTAGATTTGTTCCAGTGGTGGAAGCCGTGATCCAATGATCTTTTGCTAGAGGGCCTTCCTGTCCTCAGAGATGCAGCCAGAGTTCTGTGCTGTGATGTAGTATGTGATGATGGAGAGCCTGCCATCACTTACTGTATATCCATACAGTTGTGTTCAGAATAATAGCAGTGTGTATAAAAACGTGAATAAAGCCCAAAGTCATTATAATGGCTTTCATTTCCAGACATGCAAATGCATTGGGAACACTGTACATTCTATTCCTAATCAAAAAATGAAGAAAAATTATCAAATTTGTGTTAATCCGTTATAGACATTTAAGAAAAAGGAATATTAGGCTGTTAAAAAAATAGAAGTGTCTGCATTCTTCTTTACAAACTCAAACATTCACTGTAAACTGAAAAAAAACTTTCAAAAGATTTAGCTTCCCTTTAAACCACAGAACTAATATTTAGTTGTATAACCATGATTCCTAGATCTGCTGCACATCTGTGTTGCATGGAGTCAACCAACTTCTGGCACCTATGAACAGGTATTACAGCCCAGGATGATTGGATTACATTCCACAGTTCTTCAGCATTTCTTGGTTTTGCCTCAGAAACAGCATGTTTGATGTCACCCCACAAGTTTTCAAGGTCCGGGGATTGGGCTGGCCACTCCATAACGGGTCTGGAACCAAGATGTTGCTCTTTTACTGGTGTGTTTGGGGTCGTTGTCTTGCTAGAACACCCATTTCAAGGGCCTATCCTCTTCGGCATACTGCAACATGACCTCTACAAGCTGCCTGGCTAGGGCCACTATAGCCTGTAATGTGGATGAGATTCTCTGGCCTGACCCAGACCAAAGACAGGATGTTGAGGTGGAATAATGTTTTTGGTGTGTTGTACTGTATAGTACATGAATAAAAATGTGCCACTGTATATACATCGGTTGCGTCTTTTGTGTTCATCATGTGAAAAGGTTTTTGAGGGGAAGAACCAGAAGCAACATAACTTGCCAGTTTTGGAAATATTGTTTTTAATTTATTGCACCAATGTGTAAGACTATGTTGTAGTGTGTGTGTTTTTTGAGGCCTTGTGTGTAATGTCTGTGGGCAAAGTTTGGATGGATTTGTGTCTACTGTTTTGAGAATACGAAGCATAGTTTCAAGAAATGTGTTTAAGCAATCGAGAAACTAATACATTCTTTGGCAAATTGTAACCTTTTCAGCACGTCTTTTTTTTATCAATGGGACTTTGCGAGGGCTTCTTGCCAGTAGCTTGGCATCACATAGGCATCTTCTAATTGTAACAGTACTCACAGATAACTTTAGACCTTCTTTGATCTTTTGTAATGAAGTACACTCATAGCAAATCAACTTAAAAAGAATAAAGAAAAAGTAACAATCTCTAAAGACTCTACTGGGAAAATAAATCGAGTTCCAGAAGAGAATTTCTATAAAAATGTATGTTCAACTTAAATTAATCCAGCTAACTTTTACCAAAATTAAGTAAGGAATAATTCTCAGCTCTGGAATCACCTATCTCAATGGTGGAACTCCATAATGCCTAACAATTAAAAGCCCCAGGACCAGATGACTTTCCAGTAGAGGTCTATTTTTTATCTTTACTTGCATCAATATTTTATAGAATGGTTACTGAAAACAAGGATTCTTCCAGCATTCCTCCTAACATGAACTGTGCAATTATTAACCTACTCCTTAAACCAGACCCAGCGCTTCCAACTACACTCTAAAAAATAACTCAGTGGCTTTGTAAATATCACAATTATAAATAGGTAGACTTTCTTAATAAAATCTCTAAATATGATTTAAGTGATTGTTTGAGCTTGAGAAAACAAAATGAATGCTTAAAAACCCAACAATGAATTTTGTCTTAAAATTACATCAATCATTTAACTGTATTTCACAAAAAAGAAATCAGTAATTCATTCACAAATTATATTTCTAAGATATGACTAATGTTTTTGGAAAACTCCACAAAAATATTTGAGAAAGAAATAATTATACTTATCAGTTTCAAGAGTTACATTTATTATTCATTTCAAATAAACATTTAAAATTTTCTTCAACATTAACTTATGAAATTGAGTAGAATGCCGACGTGATGGTTGCCGTTAATAAACACGCGTTAAGCGAGAGTCCTCATGGGAGATTCTGTGCCTGCAAGTGCTTGTGGAAGCAAGCATCAACACATCCAGACGAAAACCACCTGGAAAGCTTCTGGAAAATTCTGGTAAGTGGCCTGTTTTCAAAGGTTATCACTTTTGTAAAGTTAATATTGACTCTGCCCTCATCATACCCAACTTTACATATAATGTGTAATTTTCCGAATATCGTGGCAGCCCTGCTGCTCCAGGTAAGCTAGTTATCTTAACTACTTTGTGCAATGGGCAAGTTCTAATGTTAGAATCATCATTACAGGGTTTTATTTCATTTTATTTTTTTTACACGGCTCTTCGCAATGCTGTGGAATGCTCCATTCACTTTAATGGGCTTCCCAACATTCCCAGGTCTGATATTTCTGAATAACAGACCACTGTCAAGGAAAATTGACTTTTTCAAATAGGCTATAGTTAACAGACTTTTTTTTTCGCGGAAGCGAAATGATGTATAAGCAATTATCCATATGTATATGATATATATGCAATAATCTATCTTAATCATTAAAATTACTGTGAAACAATGTTTTATTGTCAGGTTATCTTGATATCTTCAGTAGGTAGCCGTGTAATAAGCGGGATAATGTTCAACAAGGTGATCAATATCGTGGATAATTATCTGTCAGGTGGTTATTCCACCATAATGACATTACCCCTTACTTATTTTACTATTTACGTAAATATTATTTATAGAGTTCCAACATCATTTAACGTGCAAACATTGGAACAAGGACATTTGATAGTTCCATTTATACAAGTGTAGGAAAGCAGTTAATAAGCAAAATGAATTGCAGATTTATTTTTTGACTTTTGGGTGATTTCATTGCCTAGGTAGCATAAGGATACATAAACAGTGACGTCTACTTAAGAATATGTAGGTTTTGATAATACAAACTGTTATCATAATCCTGAAACATTGGGTAATGCATATTGTCCTGATTATGAATGTGGCAACTCCATTCATTTTTATTAAATGTTGTCCAATTTTCTGTGCACACCTATGACTAATTGGTATTGATCAGTTGTTGACCACATGACAGCAATATCCTCTAGTGCCTCTGTAATGGGATTTGAAATAAGTCTTAAAGTCTTAAAACTATAAGCATAATAATATCTTAGGATGTGCATTATTTATATAAAGATCCATATGATGCTATGTATCATAGTATTATTTATTTAAGCATAGCTTTATATTACATTATACATGTAATATAACAGTTGTAGTGTAGTGTGTCTATGTTCATATTGTGTTGTTATTATTATAGCTATAGATGACTACAAAGGGTTTTTATTACACACTGTGCATATAAATATTATATGTAATTCATTAGTATAAGTATAATATTATTATATATCTATATATATATTCATATGTATATCCAAGTATATTTTGTATGGTCCCAGTTTGTCATTTCCATCTTATGTGTAAATTGAAAAGGATTAGATTGGATTAGATTATAAATGTATTAATTTGATATTGTAGTGTTAAACTAGAAAGACTTTAGCAAGATTTAATTTCTGTGTCTCCTTATTGTTACCCACAGTGCTATCCAGCCTGTGGAACCTTCTGCCGGCTCATTTAACCCCTAGGTCCAGAGCCGGTTAATTTTGTGAATAAAGTAAGAACCATTATTAAATAATTTTTGTAGATATGTATGAGTAAACATATTAGCTCAAAAACTGTATGTGAATTGAAGTAGTATTAAATCAGTCTGTTAACTCCCTATGGTAACGCTATTTATTGTCTCTTTTTTTTAGGTGGCAGCTTATGGGATGGCAGTGTAAACTCTCCGTATTTGTGGCATTATCAAAAGGGGCACTTCTGAAGCATTATCGAGTCAAGCATGGTACTTTTGGTCATGGATATTCATTACCCTGTCTTCATTTAAACTGTCCTTGCTCCTTTAAAACATGGAGTGGCCTGCACACACATTTGTATAGGTCACACAACTCAAATGAGTGTGAAGTTGTACAATCTTTCAGATATCAAATATGTGACTCCTTTTATCCTAATACCAAAGACTATTTTCAACATATTAACTCTTACTTGAAAAGACATGAAACCATAGAATGTGCATTTGTTGGATGTGATTTCATGACAAACATATATGGAACTTATGCAACACACAAAAGTAGAAAACATAAATTTTGTTCGTGGAAAGACTTAAAACCAAATGTCACTGCAAAACAAAACATTGCAAAAAATTCTACTCTGTTGTGGCATTAAGACAGGTTGTCCCATAACTGGAAAATTAAGTTATTTTCATTTTGTAACAGGGTACCCACCAGATATTCTACACGATCTTCCTTTGGAATTGGCACTATGTCTTAATGTGTTCATCCGTAAGCAGTATTTTACATTGACCTTAACAAGTCCATAACTCAATTTCCATTCAGATGAAAATTGATCACCCCCAAACTTTCCCAATAAATTTTGTCTCTCGCAAAAGTATTGGTGGCAATGTACATGAAAATTGGACATTATTAAGATTATTGCCATTCATTATTGGTGCAAAGATTCCACTGAATGATCCAGCATGGCAAGTTCTCATGAGTTTAAAAGATATTGCTGAGCTTGTAGTATCTCCTATTCATACTGAGGACACTATTTGTTTCCTAGACACACTAATATCAGAACATCGTCAAAGGGTATTGGAAGTTTTCCCAGATCAAAAATTAACACCAAAGCACCATTTTTTGGAGCACTATCCTGATATGAAAAGGGGATTTGGTCCTTTGGTTAGCCTCTGGAGTAAGCGCTTTGAAGCAAAACATAGTTTCTTCAAGCGAGTTGTCAGATACACAAACAGTTTCAGAAATGTATTGTTGTCACTTGCCTCAAAACACCAAATGATGATGGCGTACTATTCGCAAGGAAACACCTTCAAACCCGCAATATGTGTCACTAAAATATCATCTCTTCCATTAGAACTACTTGATATGCAAATACAGCAGGCTTTCAGTAGGGTTTGTCCAACAGAGACCTCTGTGAAGTTGGTATACCAATTCAGTGGTATATCATGCAACTAAATATGCTTCTGGCATTGTTTTGCCTTATGGGTCAACTGGTGGTCTACCAGATTTTGTTGAGATTTCACAGATTGTTATTGTTGACAGCAATCTCAGTTTCATTGTAAAAATACTTAACAGCTGGTATGAAGAACATTTTAGGGCATTTATAGTGGACCATACTGGGAAAGTTACACTGATACAACACATATCCCCTTACGGCATATTTTGTGGGACGCAAACACATGGTGACATTGAAACGACACATTGTTTGCCAGTATTAGGTGAAAAGAATGCAGAAGCCTTCATTCAGTTTGTTGATTTTTCTATTTTTTTGGCCAGATGGATTCATTTGCCTTGAAAGTTGTTATAGAACACCAGAGTGAGAAGCTTACACTGTCTGATGGAATACCCAGCACTATGGAACAGTTACACGAGACTGTGAAGGAGACATTTGGACTCAGAGAGGATTTTACCCTGCGTTACTTGGATGAGGACTTTGGTGATTATTTCACACTCCATTCTACCAGCCAGATTAAACACAAGGGGACAATCAAAGTTGTGATAATTCCATCAGTAGTACTTACATTCACTTCTCAGACTGAAAGCCACACAGATTTTAGCAATTTGAATGACAGTTCAAGCTCTGCTACCGATACAAGAGATAACCAGACGAATGGCACATCAGTGTCTTCACAAGACACTGGTATATTACCCCTCCTGGAAATCCACATTATTACCCCTCCTGGAAATCGGACATTATGGCCAGATGAAATAATCATTCCACCATTCTCTGTGGCAACAGAGGCAATATTGAGGAATGCCAATGAAGAATTTCTCAGAGATGGTACTGTGCTGAACAATGCTCGGGTAAAGTCTGAAATCATGGAAAGATTAGCAGACTAGATGTACAACTACACAGCTTACCCCACAAGCCAGATTGGTGAGGTGGCAGAGGTTTTAGTCAAAAAGCATCCGTGTTTGACAAAACTAGGCAGTCGTAATGGCTGGATTGGACGGAGGTATAGTCTTAAATACAAAATAGGAAATTACAGGACGAAGCTCCGAAGTATTGGATTTCCTGAGGTCACCTGCAACTCCCTTAAAAACAAGTGCCCCGGTGACAGGACACCCGCAAAAAATATAAAGAAAGCACGTAAAGGAGAAGTGGTGTTTCTCCCACGCTATCCTGCAGGAGAAACAAAGGAACAACAAGGGCTAGACTGACACCAACTAATCTCCGAAACAAAGAAGAAAGACAGCAAAACCATCAAGGAGTTAATATGCAGAACTTTTGCACATAGAAGACATGATGTCATCACTTTACAGTTGTCCATCAAAGAGATCATGGACAGACGGCCTGCCCTGTTTGAAGTCTCACAAGTGAGTAAATGGAGTTCTTGTAGTAAAGTGGTCAATACAGCCATTACAAAAGAAAACATGAATGTGTCAGTATTACAATGATTGATTGAACTGAGTCACCAGTTGTTTTCTCTTTTTTCCTCCTCTATCTGTCTTTCAAGTCACTGCAGAGTTTCAGAGGATCACCACACTGAACCATGCTGGACTTTTATTCCTACAAACTCCTGGCTCTGTTCCAAGAGAAGAAGGGTGCTGCAGGACAGTGACATCGGGCACAAATTAGTATTCTACAGGTATTAACATTTTATCCCCACCCTATTCAGTTGCTTCCTTAACTGCGTTAATCACTGTCTGCGTTAATCACTGTTGCATAAGTTCCACTTATGTCATTTATATAAGTTAAGTGTATCACTAATAACTTTTATAATAACTAATTATTAATTAATTAATCCTAACCAGACCACTCCTCTTTATTCCTTCCTTACTTCTTGTTATTCCTCCTTCTGTCCTTCACTGTCTCATATTCTAATTCTATTCTCCTAATAAAGTTGGCATAGCAAAGCAAAACTCTGCTTGAGTGTGCACAGTAATGCATTTTAGTAGATGTTCAAAGACCCTCTGCTCTGCAGAGTGGAATCCCCATTCACCGAACACGAGAGGTCATCATTCGATGTCTTATCGACCACCTGGGAGAAGATCCAAGTGTCTTAATCAAGGATTTTGAGGTTAGTACATATGGTTTATCCTGTGCCTTTGCTACATCGGCCAAGCTTTGTTCTTTTGCAAATACACATTTTTTCTGGAAAATGCACATCGTTTAAAAGGTAACTGCAATTTTAAATAGTTTTGTGTGTTAATATAGCTTCATACCGCTTCATACCAGCCACCCCACCCCTTACCCACCTCCGTCGATCGCCACCATGTACCCCCTTCACATTTCTGTCTGCCCCCTCAAATATGCCTGTCTAGAACCGGCCTTGGTCCTCCATCGTAAGCTCAGTATGTGCATGTACGTGTACATTCAGAAACATTTACTGTAATCCAGATTTTCTACAGTACTAACACATACTATGTGAATGTATGTACTGAAGAGTAATGTCAATATATGTGAATCAGAAGTGCATACAGTAGGCTTAATTGTACTCTACAGTATAGCACTGTCTCTGTATGACTTACGAAATTCTTAATGCAGTATATTGTATTTCTACACAGACAATATTTGACTTGGAATCCTTGGATAGACCCCATGACTTCATCTTTGTCGATGAAGCAGGCTTCAATCTAACAAAGAGGAGACAGAGAGGCAGAAACATCATTGGACAGCGGGCCATTGTTGAAGTCCCTGGTCAACGAGGTGGCAATGTCACCATCTGTGCTGCTATTAGCAACCATGGTGTTCTACATCACCATGTTACACTCGGGCCATATAACACCCAGCACCTTCTAAGATTTATTGCCATCTAAAATATCTAAGATATTTTATTTGAGCTGCAGGTTCAAGACCATCAGGGTCAAGAGCTAAATGAGAATCCCATTCCCACCTATGTGATAGTGTGGGACAATGTCAGTTTCCACCAAGCTGCTCTGGTAAGGGAATGGTTTAACATCAATGAGCAGTTTATGAACTTGTACCTCCCTCCATAATCGCCTTTCCTGAATCTGATTGAGGAGTTTTTCTCCTCTTGGAGATGGAAAGTGTTTAATAGACAACCCTACACTAGAGTAAATCTCCTGCATGCCATGGATTTAGCTTGTGGTGATATAGGTGCGGAATCATGTCAGGGCTGGATACGGCACACAAGAGGCTTCTTCCCCCGTTGCCTCAGGAGGGACAATATTGCTTGTGATGTTGACGAAGCACTCTTGCCTGACCCAGCCCAAAGACGTGAAGAAGCAAATTGATCATGTTTACTCCTTTGATTTTTGTCCCCTTTAGTATTGTATACTGTAGTACAGTGCATTGTATGCTGTTTACTGTACAATGAACAAATTGTATGGCCCAAAGCATTGAGATTAAAAATTTGCTTCTCCCTGAGAACTATATATTTTGAACAATGTGTTTTCTGTTTTTGTTGTATTGTTTACTGAGTGCTTGATGGTGTATGTCATTTTGATCACTTTGTTTTTGATTTGAGAGCAGTGCTTGATTTTGAACACAGGTAAGACTGTTTTTAGGCGAAAGTTTCATTTTGCAAGAGGAGTCAGAGGTTTTGTAAATGGTGCTTGAAGATGAGGTTGGTTTCAGAAAATGGAGCAAGGTTTCAGAAATTATGTTTTAGCAATTTAGAAAAACTGTAATTGGTTTGCTGGTATTTACTCATTTCATGAGGTATATTTAAATGATTTCACAGCTTTGCTATTTACTCAATATTTTTGAGTGTGAAATGTTTCACCAAAAAAAATTAGTACATTTATAGGTGAAGTTTTTAGAGTATAGTTATCATCTAATATCACTTATAAATGCAGATCTTAAAATTATTTGCAAGGCGCTGGCTAATAGAATTGAGAACGTAACACCTTACTGTATATAAGCCTGATCAAACTGGGTTTAATAAGGGCTGATTGAATAACTAATTGAACTATGGATTAATACATTATTGCAACATTCAAAATAACGTTTCAATTGTGTCATTAGATGCCAAAAACGCTTTTGACCGGGTTTATTGGAAATTTCTCTTCGCAACTTTACAGAAATTTGTGTCAAAACAAATTATCAAACCTCTTTAAGCTTCAGTCTCGGAAGGGGTACCAGGCAAGGTTGTCCACTGTCTCCCTCTCTATTTGCTATATTTATTGAACCATTGGCAGCAGCAATCCAGCTAAATAGCTAAACTGATATTCAAACAGCAAATATTAACCATAAAATTTGCCTTTATGCTGATGAGATGACATTGATAAGTTCTCATCTCAGACTACTCTTTTAACTATATGTTAAAAGATGGTCATCCATATTCATGGATCTTGGGCCATAAAAAACCTGCATAAAAAAGTCCGACGGAGGGAAGGAGAAGCCCCAGGGAGAAGCCCCAAGAAAGAAACTACAGAAGAAGCTGAAGACGAGAAATCTGCCATCGAAATTCCAAAGCCTCTTCACTGCAAGCTTCAAAGCCAGACAAAGTATCACCCCTCATCACTGCTGCAACCACATAAACTCACCTTCAATTCTTCCCCATTTAACGGGTTCTGATTAATCTGTTTTGTAGTTTGGTTTGCCTGTTTAAATCCTAGGCTTGCCTTTGCAAAACAGTATTTACAGTTATATCTGATTACGGTTTCTATTTCCCACCCGTTTTGCTTAATTTCAGTTTGTGTTTGTATCATGTTATGTGTAATGTCTGTCCTGTTTTAATTATAATATTAGCAATAAATGTATACTTTTCAGCTTTTAAATCTCCCTCTCTTTGAAGTGCTCACAATAGGTCACTTTATTGGTGTGAAACCGCTACTGAGCTTTTAAGTCCTAATCTCGTCCTCTAAGTATCGCGAGACTCTCTCTTCGGCCAAGAGCAGAGTCGCTACGTTACAGAGTGAAACTGTTTGCTGGACAAACAGCCTACCTCAGACTAACTAGCGATATTGTATGAGTGAATTCCATTTGTATTCTGGAACAAAATCGTCCAGCAATCAACTAATTGGGACTCCTTTAATAGATTTTGATTTTGGAACAACTACTCAAGCATAATATTCCATAATTAATTACCGATTAATTAATTTATAATTAATCAATAATTAATTCCCCTAAACATCAGTGGAAACCCACCTCCATTTGAGCTGTTATTTCCTACAGTGTGTAATCAACACTGTTCTTTTACTGGAGGAATAAGAACTGTCAAACCAACCCCCATCTAAGACATACTGCATGCAATGGAATATAATTTTGGTAAAATTCACCTAAAAGTGTCGAAACTGCGAGATGTGCAACATAATCATGCGTTGATGGTGATAATCAGTATGCACAGGATAAATTAAAGTATACATTAATTAATATAAAGTGTACAAGGTTTGAACCTAAAAGGGGATGCCATGTTCAGTATCAAACTGATGGTAAAATTCGTCTAAATGTGAATGTTGTGACGGATTATTATACAATTGGATCTATCCAAAGTTAAACTCACTTAATTAGAATCACCTCTAAAGTTGGTCTGAGATAGACCATAAATCCATGGGGCCACTCGCACAGCCTGCACCCGGCCCCTTGGACTGAGGTGCCAAACTATTGGCCCAAGTGTCGAACTCTGGGTCATCCATATTCATGGACCTTGGGCCATAAAAAAAAATGCACTCAGAGAATCCAACGGAAGAAGCCCCGCCAAGAAAGAAACTACGGAAGAAGCTACGCGTGAAGAAGAGAAATCTTCACTGCGAGCAAGACATCATATCAGTGCTTTATCCCTCATCACCGCTGCAACCACGTAAACCCACCTTCAATTCTTCACTGATTTAACTGGTTATGATTAATATGTTTTGTACTTTGGGTTGCCTGTTTAAATCCCAGGCTTGCTTTTGCAGAACAGTATTTTCAGTTAAATCTAATCACTGCTTTTATTTCCCATCCATTTTGCTTAATTTCATTTTGTGTTTGTTTTATGTTATGTATAATGTATGTGGGGGAGGATAAGGTAGACTAATTTATTTGTGATTCAGAAGAAGGCAGTGGTCTCAGAAGAGTGCCTGTCAGAGCACGAGAATCACAGCAGAGGAGGGTTTAAGTCGTTTACTTGCAACGCTGGTTACAATACAACGATCAAACAGTAGGCACCATCCAGTCAGGTATGCTTCTTCGCGGGCGTGGTTCTGGAATGAATCAAAAGGCAACTGAAATCTAGCAGCTTCACCACACGTCCACAAGATGGCATCAAAGAACCACCAACAAACCACATAAGTTGGAGGCGCTCCCCTAAAACGGCTAACAACAGTAACAAGCCTACAATCTCGGCACACAGATGTCGGCACACTACAAGTTGCTACATGACAGAACACGACAATTCAAAAGGCTGCCATATATGCAATCCGGTATAACCACACCGACCGTGCGTACAGAAAGTCAATTGCATTATGTGCATAGGCAAATGACTTACTGAGCGTCATAAACGCACACCAGCAATCCTGAACAGGAAAACGAGACTACAAAAAGGGGGGTTAACGAAACAGTAGCTACAAACTATCTCTCGGGAGCGCCGGCGAGCTTCCAGCATTCCTGCTTCCCGGTGACTGTTGCAAAGCAAGTAGTGTCGTGAACGATCCAGCACTGTCATAGGCTGACGTAGCTCCCGATCCCGCTTCCATCCTAACAATGTATGTCCTGTATTAGTTGAGGTATTAGGAATAAACGCATGCTTTTTCACCTTTTAAATCTTAAATCTTTAAATCGTCTCAGTGAGTGCTCAAAATTAATTGTGCGTTCCATTATCCTCTGAGGTCGGAGCTCGGAACTCGGAATAACGTCACATCCGCTAAGAAGTGGGGGAAAACCGAGTCGGATACATTCCACTTGCCAAACTTGGATCCAAGATGGAAGCCTCCAAGAAAGTGGCCCTTGCGCTAGCTCTTTCCGAGGATATGGAACGCACGATAAGTTACGGAGTGAAACTGTTTGCTGGACAAACAGTCTACCTCAGATATTGTATGAGTGAATTCCATTCATATTCTGGACCTAAATCGTCCAGCAATTGACTAATTGGCACTCCTATAATAGACTTTGATATTGGAACAACTACTCAAGCATAATATTTCATAATTAAATAACGATTGATTATTTAATAATTAATCAATAATTAATTCCTCTAAACATCGGAGGAAACACACCACTGAGCTGTTATTTCCTACATATTGGTGGAGAATGCAGGCGGGCACCGATTTAAACTTATTGTGAGCACGAATTTAAACTTCTTACAAGCAAACTTGCAGCTGAATAAGCATTACTGTTAATAGATTGCATAGGTTAAGAACATTAGAAATATACAAATGAGAGGAGGCCATTCTGCCCATCGAGCTTGTTTGGGGAGAACTTAACTAATAGCTCAGAGTTGTTAACATTTTATCTAGCTCTGATTTTAGCCTGTACTACACTAACAAGAAGATCATACATATTCCGACTCCATACTCCAACAACTCACTGTGTAAAGAAGTGCTTCCTCAAATCCAGCTTAAAATGTTCTTCCCCTAATTTCCACCTATGGCCACGAGTTCTTGTATTTGAACTAATGCTGAAGTACCTTCTGATTGGAAGCATGCCAACATAACGCCCATTTTCAAAAAAGGGGATAGAAGTATTTCGTCAAACTACAGGCCAATCAGTCTAACTTGTATAACTGGAAAAGTTATGGAGGCTATAATCAAGGAGAAAATGGTAGATTACCTGGA
>JAODKN010000110.1:6073-21348 GCA_026774425.1 Petrocephalus zakoni
AAAAAAAGGTTTCTTTTGTATCGATTAATCGACACAGTGGTTGCCGTGAACATCCACACTTCCGGCGCTCCCCCCCCCCCCACCCCGTTGCGTGACCCCGTCCTGATGCGGATGCGAATGATTTGTTTTGGCAGACGATGCCCTTTGTGTCTAAAAATACTCCCCTGCGTTTGCGCTCGAGCTCTGTTTACAAATGCGACAGCTACCACTAGGGACTAGACCTGAAGAGAGTCTCTCTCCGTCGCGAATAGGACACACACAACTCCACAAAAACAAGGACAAACTAGAGCAGGCGAAAACGGATCAACACCCAGCCAACAGTAAGCGATACTCTCGAAGCCATCCAATAATAAAGGAACAATGGCTTAGCCCTCTATGTAAGAGCAGATACTTTACTGAATGGGGATACCCTTTGCCTGAGGTACTTCTTACTAATAAACAATAAGCCGGTGTTCGCGGAACGTTCCAGTGAAGGGCTGTCAGGTGACAGCCATACATCTATATCTCCTATTAAATTGCTCAGGAGAAACAGCCGTGAGTCAGATGCAATGCAGGCAGAGTCTACAAACCCCCAACACGCCGTTCTATGCAAACCACCACCCAGTATACCGATTTTCTCTTATTCTAGTGCAGATTATCTTGCAGAAGAATGGCAAAATCTGGGGCATTTTGCTGGCCCTCCACACAAGGTGAAGATCACAAAAGGGACACCTGTGAAAACACGGATGTGGTCTCTGCGTAGCACAGTCCGCCACCCCCAATCAGCTCCTTTTCAAAGCGGCTTCGCCCCACGGCCACAAGAATGGCAAACAAGCCTTTCAGGAGCCCCGCACTGCCCGGCTCGCCTTTCACGTGGCAGGAAGTGCCCTTCAATGGAGCTGCAGGTACATGCTGCTTACCGCTCACAAACAACAGAGGGAGGGAGACGAAGAGATACAGACAGAGAGACAGATCATAACCTACCACAGGGAGGGCCTGAAACTACCGCATAAATAAAAAAAAACATACAAGAATGTACAGTCATACATACAGTCACTCTGGCATTTCAGACACACTCACATACCTCACACAGACCACCATGCAGACCATAGTGCAGACCACCATGCAGACCACAGTGCAGACCACCAGACAGACAACAGCACAGACTACCACACAGACCACAGCACAGACCACTATACAGTCCATCACACAGACCACATGACAAATGTCACACAGACCACTATACAGTCCATCACACAGACCACATGACAGATATCACACAGACCATCACACAGACCACAGCGCCGACCACCACACACAACCAGTCCACCGCACTGCAGGCCACCACAATGTCAAACCACAAAGACCATCACAAAAGATACCATAAAGACTATTTCAAAAGTTATCCAAAAAGGTCACCACACAAACACACAGGCATACACAAACAATCAAGTCAGCAAAATAACCGTCCTAGCAGCTCTGCAGTGCACTCTGTGAGCTCACACCACACATGTCTCCAGCTTCAGACTGACCAATACAAATTCAGCTGCAGATCCAAGAGGTTCTTACCCCAGGGTTTTAAGAACCTGACACCGAATTCTCACCACTTTATATGCCCAAGAGCAGTGCGCAAAACAAACCACAAATGGACCTAGATGGCAGAAACTGCTTTGACGAGCAAGGCATCGCAAAAAATGCATTTTGGTTGCTGGTGAGACAAAGAGAATGCATGCGACACATGTGATACATGCGACAGGTTCCTCCCCACCCGCTCAACACCTGTACAAAGTTTCCTGAGGTCCTTGGGGTTGCTGCTGCATTTTTAAACCCAATCATTAATTACTGAAGCTTAAGTTTTGTACCATAGAGAACCTTAAAAATTACGGAAGGCATTCAACGGTTTAAGACACAATCATACTTTTCTCCATAGCAACACAAAGGTCATTGTAAATAAATATGCAGCTAAACAACAGACAGACACCACAAACACACCGTCTTTTTCCCAGTTTTCCTTGGTAGGGGAAGCAACTTACTATATAAAGTACTTGTTTAATGCAATCAATCACCTCAAGTGAACTTTTATGTTCATAAACATTTAACATGAATGACTCATCTCTCCATTCCAAAAAAAAACACAGGGCTTACTTCCAGCAACCTGGACCAAAAAAACAGTGATATCTCACAGGAGGTGTGAGTCATTGGGGAACTTTATTCAACAGGTCAGACAACCTCTTGAAAGCAGGAAGTGCCCCCCCCACCCCGCATGCTACACTTAATGTTTACCTGCCAAACCTGTAGCACAAATGCATCCCAGGCTGCTCAGTTTGTCTGCACAAATAAAAAGAAATAAACAATTAGAAATATGCAGAATTCCAAAGGTTATAGGGCAAACAAAGGATCGCCTGCCTATTTACCTTTAATTTTCGAACAAAAGAAAACAAAACAGGATTAAACTGGAAGAGGGAGCAGACGCGTGCACACACACACACACACACACACACACGCACACACACACACACACACACACACACACACACACACAAAATGCAAGAGGTACAATAGAATCAAAGACCTATGGTTCCGGGGCTTTTAGAACCGAGAGTGACAAAAACACACTGGAGGGCTGATTAGGCACCTTTCACACGTAACTACAGGTACTCGGGGAAGAAAGCCTCCCTTTCAACCGCGTTTAAAAGCCAGGAAGTCGGTGCAAGCCATTGATTTAAGAAAAAAGAACAAACACACACACAAAAAAAAGGTTATCGGTGCCGCGCATCGAGAGAGCGGTGCCTGCATGCGAGAGCACGGCCACGACCGATTGCAGGCCTGCTGGGAAGCGGATGGGATCCTTATCTGGGGTAGAGGCGGGCCCCCTATGGTGGCTCTGCGGGGTCATTGTTTGCCTTTAAATGACATCAGATAAACCACGGCTGTCCTGCCGCTGTGCAGGTGACATTTCTGGAATTCCGCGGCGGGAACGGCGGAAATGGACCACTTGTTTTCGCCCCGGCGGGCAGTGAAACACAGTGGTGGGTGACAACAAAGAGTTCTGTTAAAGCGAGCCGTTTGCCTGCAATCGGATATTTACAAACATCCTCCGTCGGGGTGGACTCCCAGCTCAGAATGGGTTAGCGTCAGCTATTTTGCTCACCATGTAAGGGGAAAACATACGGCCATCTGACAAGGCGGCAGAAAATGTTTTTCCTCTGTACGAAATATCTGGTAATAGGCGGTGCCGACTGACTTCGGTCACTGCCAGGGGGCCATCCCTGCAGGGCCTGGTGGTCCTCCGTGTCACGTCTCACTGTGCTTCACTGAGGGGACACCTGCAGACAGGCCCTCCACACTTCTGCAGACAGGCAATCCATCAGTACTCCAGCGCTCGGTGGGAAAAATCCACAGGATGTGAGAGATCTGCCTGGGGGCCATTAAAAGGCCACTGACCCCCCCACCCCCCTCCCACAGTGGGATCTTCCCTCTACCCTCGGGGAGTGCCATCTGTTGACGGCCTTGTGCCAATCTGCCCCAGGTGAGAGGGCAATCTCAGGATGTTTGTTTTAGGAATCCAGCTGGGAACAGAACCCGCCCACCAACACCACCTCCAAAGACAGACACACATATACACACATGGAACATATATGGAACATATATGGAACATATATGTACAAAAGCAGATAAAGCATGTACAGTACAAAAACACACACACACACACACACCCCACCACCCACAGCTGCAGCCTCAGAAAAGGGAGAGACTCGAGACAAGTGGGAGGTTTCCTCGGCCGATCCTCTGGAGAGTAAAGTGTCCTCTGTGACCAAACTTCCTGTTTACCATCAGAATGGTGACCTGCTGCTGGCAGAGAGAGATTGGGGGGGGGCGCATTAGGAGGAATTGTGCTCTGGAAGGACGTGACAGCTATACAGCCCTGGCCGGTATTTATAACACGGAGCCTTTCCAATCGCCCGCCTTTCACAGCTCTGAAGAAAGCTGTGGAGGTCTGGTAATCTCACAGGATGGATCTCTGCAGGCCCAGACGCTGAGACATTGGTACATCATCCGCTTGGTATGGGTCACCCAGACGATACCCCTAACCCCATATGATTATAAGAGAGAACCAGTATCATCTGACAAACTGGACATTCACGTTGTCAGGGAAACGTTACTGTATTGTCTGTAGAAGGTCATATCACAAACATACCATAAACGTACAAAAATATACTCCCTCTGAATGGTATTAATTATTAAAAGAATGATGAAGTCAAAATCTTGGGTGTCTTGAAACCACTTAAAATACTTGTATCACATTAAAATTTGGCCAGATATAGAATGTGTATTATGCAAAATGTATCGTTCACTAAAATTACCTGCAGACTAATTATATTTCAGAGCACTTCCAACCAGCTGCATGACTTCCAGAGGAAATGGGGTGGTTTTATATATAAATATAGGCATCTACTGGCCAAAATGTCTTAGCCCCGTGACACCTAAACAGAGAGATACAGTCGGATGTGCTACAGCGAAGAAGGGAGTGGATAGCAGCAAACCCAGGTCTGTTTGTGACAGTCAAGAAGATTACCCGAGTCAGGCGTTATGTCACAGACTGTGCTGCCACAACCCCCCCCCAGTCACACAAAGAGACCTCAGAACCGGCCGAAGGGGCCTCCTGACAAAGCGGGCCGTGTTCTCCTCAACGTTCAGATGTCGGCTCTCACCAGAGAAGAGCTAAGCTCTGCCAGACGTGAAGAAAACACCAGAACGCAACTTGAATCAGAACCCTGAAAAGGGTTAGGGTTAGGGTTAGGGTTAGCAGGTTAAGGCTCGGCCCATCAAAAGCTGTCATCAGTGCTAGACGAGACTCAGGACCCGCAGCATGAACCGCTGTGACGTCCCACTCTGCGCTCCGTTTTTTGTAAGATTTTTGAAGCTGCCATAGATATGCTCACGAGACACCAAGTGACAAGCAACGACAGATGAGAAGCCAAGATTGTTACACTTTCTGCGGCGTAAAATTCAGAACGTTACTGCATCGGCTAGGGGAGGAAAAAGAAGCTTTAAACGAATACACCTAGTGCGAGTCGCTGGGGCTGAATGCAGCCAGACCGCCAAGGGCTTAAAATGTCTGCACCAGGAGACCAAGTCTGGAACCCAGAAACTGTTGTTTGCACTGCCCAATGATGCAGATCCACTGTAATGAAAGGCAGTTTCTGGTCCACGGCCAAAGGATGGTCAATTAACAAAGTATGGGTTTGCTTGACCGTCCCCGGGGCCCGGGGCTTGGCAGGACTGACCGGGACCATGCTCTTGGTCACGGCCCACGGCGCGTGCAACATAATGACCTGGACTATTACAACAAAGCGGGCTAAACCGCATTTCAGGCCATGCAAACGGCGGTATAATTATCCCATCAACGTGCACAGCAAATCAACGAGGGAATATCACAGGAAATTTGGTGTGCTGACTCAGAACTGTGACCTTGTAAAAAAAAAAAAAAAAACTCACACAGGGCTTCAGCGTCCTGTCATGCAGACAAGGAAATGCAGACTGCGTCCTGTCAATTATATAAAAAAAAATTATAAGATGCTACAGCAGGAGAGAACGAGATTTATTTAGGGTTAAAAATGTCCTTATTTATTTCTCAGGCAGCTGTTCAACGTACAGGCTGTCACATCTGGGACAGACGGAAGAGAGCTCGATAGTATCATGCAGAAACACATGCTGTATGTGGTCAAAGACCACAGACAACAAAGATGTTACTGCAGTGTAAGAAGGCAGTTTAAGGGAATCCTCACCTCAGTTACAGTAAATCAGCCTAAAAGAATAATAAAAGACAAGCATAAAGCAGCAAAGGAGACAGGGGAAGATTTTCACCCTGAATGTAGGGATGTGAAAATCCACAGTTCCAATCAGAAAAAAATGCACCGGGTTTATGGACTAGCCTTGTACGAAACGTTAACAATCAGCCGATCTACGCTGTTTAAAACATCTGACTTGAAATCTATGTAGCAGATTTCTAGGGACGTTTCCATTTGTGAAGCCTCTAAATCACGTACTTCCTCTTCGGACTGGCCGACAGATATTGTATAATCAGGGGCAGTCGTGCAGAAGTGCAAACTGCTTTTCCAGTCGTCAGAACGCGTCCTCGACCGCTGCTCCGGCCGGCGGGCAGTAACTCATGCCCTTTGACAGCCATGTGGAAAATTGCTCTCCTGATTTATTCCACAAACATTTCCTTCATCTCAAAAGAAAAACAAGAAAAAAGAAAAATATTCATATACAGGATTTCCTTTCTGGTATTTGAATAAGTATGCGAAAACAAGATACGATTCAAGACGAGTCGCAGAGAGTGTGGGACAAGACATGCAAGATAGGTTAGTGCACAGGAAAGGAATATGATTTTTTATACATTTTTTATTACATGTACTTTGGCCTGTTGCTAAATGCAATTTCTTTTCAATGCATTGGGCCCATAACACACTAACAATTACAGTAACAAAGGACACTGCAGGCTTAATTAGGGTTTGAGGCCGACATCTCGTAAAATAAATGATGAAAAGCTTCAAATTTCAGCCTTTGAAGGGGAAACTGCCTGCACCCCCCCCCAACAAAATAAAGATGGCCTAACCACTACAATACACTGAATATAAATAACTTTGGATGCAGCTCTGAGAAAAGTCCAAGGGCACAGCCGCTTGACTTTTGCTTAAAACCGATAAAACCATCCGAAATACTATCAGTTTGTGTTACAGGGTGGCACTGCCCCATACCCATACCCCTCCACCTCGAATCAGCTTTCTGTACAGAGTAGTAAACTTTGTTTAGATGAGCCCACTTCTCTGACCATTATAGTTTAAAAATAAAAAGAAAAAAAAAAAAAGTCAACAGCGCCTCCATTATAAAACTCCGGGATGGGCGATAAGTCACACCGAACAGAACACCAATCCCACCAAACAGCTTTCTGGGAGCACTGGCACAGCCCAGAGTAATAATCACAGCCATGGGGATGGCTCTCTCACGTTTTACGTGACAAAGGGAGCCCATTTTGCGAGGCTTAACGTCACCCGGGGGGGACTTTTTTTTTTTTACAAAAAAAAAAAGGGAGCGTCTCTTTCAGTGTCGGCTGAATTCCTCGCTTCATGTAGTCGGCGGTATGTCCCTCAACCGCTGGAGAATAAATGACGAGAGATGAAAGGTCACCCAGAGGAACACGCAGTGGAATGCAGAGACGAGGGCAGCTAACAGACAGCGGATATCGCTGTCAGTTACCGCCGAGCGACGATCGGAAGCAGCCAGCTCCGGCTCTGTATTTATCCGGGTCCAAGCCATCTCCTGCAGGACCCCGATTCATTAGCACACGAGCCACGTCCATGGAGGAATCCAACATATAAACTTTTAAACAGTCCTTACAGCACTCGTGTTTTCCAAAGCACATTTCAGGGAGCTATTAAAACGACTACTCTCAAATGACTCCGGGACTGAGGAGCCTGGGCATCGACCCAGAACCCGAGCCCGTCCGACTGAATCCAAACCGGGACCCTAAAACAAAAACAGGCATCCACTCTGAGGGGCCGCCGCGGAGTAGACCCTATAGATCGGCCAGCCAGCCCGGCAAGCGCGTGCGGGTGCGTGTTTTGACCACTACCTGAACACTGCATCCTGTTTTTCCGTGCCTGGACACAATAAGGCCCGAACGCCGCCCTGCATGCGCGCTATTTTGGTCGGCCTACTGACGCCGTGATTCCTCCATAATCGAGCGAAATGCCCGGCGACGGTCATCACCCACGGTTCCCCTGTTCACTGTTGTCCGTGTTGCGAAAAAGGGCTTTTCAAGAGGGCGAGTGACCTGACCATCATTAGCCTTGCTAGCCTCACTGCAGTAATTTAATTATTCATTTATGCATTTGCCCCCTCTAACCCACTAGGCCTCATAGTCACTACCGTGGCCAAAGCAAAAGGCACTAATTGGAACCCCCCCCCCCCCCCAAAGCAATGTTTATGCACTAATTGGGCCACTTCCTGATGCGAGGACAAAAGAATGCATGGCAAAAGGCAGTGTGGGGGGTGCGGGGTGCGGGGTGCCGCGCGAACAGACCCTCTGACCCTCCAGTGGGGGCTGCTTTGTGACACGACGGTTCCTTATCTAAGTCTTTCTGTAGAGGGAAAAAAAAATGTCATGGTTCCCATTACATCATTTCAACCCAAAAAGCTATCAAAATTTTAGCGAACCGGACCTCTGGGAATGACTGCCCGCAGTCTGTGGACATGACGACCCGCAATTAACCCCGAGTGCAAATCGCAGTCACCGAAACAGTCCCAAACCCCCCCCCCACATTCCTCGACTTCGGCAACAATAAGTGGATTTATTATTTTTTTGTCATTTGTAGATTTTTTTTATTAAAACCTCCATAAATAGACCTCACGCCCTGAGAGGGAAGCCTATTTCCAGAAAATGACGGTCCGCACGCAGCTGTGTTTGATGTTGGGGCTCTTTGATGTCGGACGATGCGCTTCTGGGCTCCTCCTGGGGTTAGAAGTTTAGCCCAGGGTTTATAGCTCTGCAGGCGAGCGCGGGACGGCCGACAGGCGCCTGCCTATCTGAGAGGGTGGGGGTATATCCTGGGGGAAAAGAGCCATGTCATCCATGGTTGTCAGGCCTACTAAATAAAATCCCGACACCAGGATGGTTTCCCCAGCAGACCTGCCCCTCCTAATGAGACAGGACTGGGGAGATCTTAGAGCTCTGGAAGGCTTATCATGGCTTCCCATGAAGAGACAGCCTACGCGGCATTTTCTTTTTGGGACAGGGGGTGGGGTGGCTCTCGGTTACCGAGATCCCGCTCTATGCTATTCCCACCAAAATCCTTGTCTGGCTTTTATTGTCCTTGAGAGGACAATGAAGTGTAAGGCATATCCGAAACTGTCATTATCGTGCTCTGGCTTTGCAAAAGTGGCAGCAAGGTAACATGGATTTAAAAGGCCCACTTGAGAAAGAGGCTCACGTTCCGCTTGCAGGGACCCTAAAGACCCAACAGCGGAGGTCCTGAACTGAAAACCCTGCCACCCCCAAGCTACACCACCAGGCCCTGCAGGTGCAGGTCAACTGGGCCAAACCGTCCCCTTCTGCAAACAAACAGGATGTCTGAAATTAGGACATCCTCCTGGCGCGACGGGCCCGAGCGGGGACCGGGGAGGACGAGGCAGTCGCTGGTCCATCTGGCACACAGTGCCGCCTTCCCGGCAGGAATGTTCCCTCCTCGCCGTTTAAACAAAAGCCGTAATAGAATTTCTGGCCCAGCTCCAACAGGAAGTGTCAGTTTTGCGTCAGAAGGGACAGCCAGAGAGCATCTGCCTCACCTCATTTAAACACTGGAACATAAAAAAAAAATCTAGTGGAATAAACAATATTGTCACGCTTCTGTGTGGTGGGACGACTGCAGGAAGACAGTGGCGTTAAAACACAGAGCAGGCTTATGTGAGGACCCTGAATTACTATCGGAAATGAAAAAGCCGGGAAGCCGAAAGTCTCTTCAAACAAAAGGAAAATAAGCCAATAAAACCATCGCAGGAGCTGCTATAAAACTATAAAGTAAACACCGGCATCTTCGTCAGGGACGCAGCGAACGTCGACGGCTCGCTTTTTATTTCTGCTGCACCAAACCCCATCTGCCGGCACAGGCTGTAGCCTGAAGTGAGGTGAGACGCTGGCGGCCAGAAGGGGGCTCCACTGTGGCCCCCCAAACCGCCAGGCTGCGGCCGGCCTGTGCATCACTCCTAGGTTGAACAACAGATAAAGGACACGTCAGGTCTTGAGGCCCAAAGATGACAGCAGACAGGGAGAACGGGCCAGACTGGGGCAAATTAATCACTGGATTCACAGCTGGGAAAACAACGTCCCAAAATAAATGCCACGCAAAAAAAAATGAGGAGGCAACAAAAAAATAAACTACAAGTGCAATAGGGCAAACAATGATTAACAGTGCAGGCATTCTGCAGGGAGGAAGACACCTGGCTAACATCTGTCTCGCCTAGCAACACCGCCCTGGCATGCAGGAATCAGAGGCGGGTCATCTCCGGACTGGGACACAGATACGCAACTAGTGCAGG
Organism: Petrocephalus zakoni; assembly: GCA_026774425.1. NCBI lineage: Eukaryota > Metazoa > Chordata > Actinopteri > Osteoglossiformes > Mormyridae > Petrocephalus > Petrocephalus zakoni. Next base: position 16,154 of record JAODKN010000110.1, read on the forward strand.
AAGCAGGCCACACAGCACTGACCAGATAAATAAGAGGCGATTCGAAGGGAAGTTCAGGCAACTTTTCCGGTGATGCTTGTTCCAACCATTGGGACAAGGGCAAATCATAACAACTGGGACTTATCATAGTTCCTGCATTCATTATATTCATATAACGCATTGAAGGCTCAGGATAGAAAATGCATTGAAGGCTCAGGATAGGAAACATATTTAAGACTCTGGATAGGAAACATAGTTAAGACTCTGGATAGGAAACATATTTAAGGCTCTGGATAGGAAACATATTTAAGACTCTGGATAGGAAATGTATTTAAGGCTCTGGATAGGAAACATATTTAAGGCTTAGAATTGGAAACATATTTAAGGCTTGGGATAGGAAATGCATTGAAGGATCAGATTAAGAATGCTGCCATACAGAGACTTGAGCCCAAGAAGTCTGCAGCTTCTACAGACTGTACAGCCAAGATAATTTACAACAAAAGTCACTGAAGCTCGCCAGACTAACACAATCTGCAGGTTGCTGCTGCTTCCAGGGACTGGCCTGCGCCTGGAATCGAGCGCAGGAAGAGGCCCAAGGGGGCGCGGGGCGCACAGAGGATCTGGCTGAAGCTGCAAAGCCATCTGTAAAACTACACCGTCCAGGAAGAACAGAGTTAGGGACGCCGTCAGAACTAGAGAGAGAACAAGAGCAAGATACAGAATGTAAAGAAAATACAAAAAGCAGCAGTTCTTGAAATTTCTTCTCTTAGTGAACCACAAAGACATTAGGGGGAGGCACCCATTGTTGGCTGCCGAGAACTTCGTGAGAATAAGGCTCCAGGGCCTAAGAATCTGACAATGCCACACCCTGTCGGGAGGTTTAAAGGTCTTGACTCACGAGCCCGAGGCGCAGAGAGGTGAGGATTGGGCAGTCGCATTCTGTCAAGGCCTGACCTCGGCCTCACTGCTCCAGAGTCGAGTATCTTATCCTGGGGTGCTTGCAGTCAGTCTATGGTGATCAGAGGCTATTAAAGGCTAATCCCAGTGCCATCATTACCGAGCTCTTTGAAGCCCCTGCTCGTGTCTGACGTTAGCCTCTCGGGAGCCTGGAGGCATCGATGACGAGAGTGTGTCGCGTCCGGTCAGATTCAGCCGGACACCCCCCCCCTTCCGTCTGACACCTACTTACTCAGGGCGTGTTTATCTTCCGGAGACACAACAGAAAATATAATCCTGTCTGCTCGGACAAAGTGGAGACACTCAACCACAAGTCACCACAACAACCGATTCTTGTTAAGCAACTGGCATCCTTATGAGCTCTGCAGTGCTCAGATCACACGTATGCCACTTACTGTGGTAAGGCCTTCCTGTGAACAAGCCGTCAATAACACGGTCAATCTGAAGACAACTGGACGCTAACGCACTTACAGTACAATCCCTCTTAACCGGCCTCGCATTAACTGGCCTGTTAAAATAAAATGATTTTCTTTTATATATATTATATGTATGCACTTCCTTCTTTCCTGGATGGTGAGAGAGCTCCTACGCTCAGAGTGATTTCCGTTTACATATTCTTTTATTAATTTTCCACAAATCAATTTGGCCAGCTTACGACGAGTATAGCAGAGTTCTTTTATTCGTTCTAGTAGTAGGGTGGAGTGCCAAATCGTTGTTGAACGCACCCAGGCTACATTTAAGTTATAAAGCAAGTAAAGGGGAGGTAGTAATAAAACAACGATTTGGAGTTTAAAAAAAAAAAAAAAGTACGTCAGACTACGTGGAACGAAATGACTGAAGCAAACATTCTTGGAATTTAAATTGGAGAAGGGGGGGCGGAGTATTTTCAGATTTTTTTTACCGAACTGTTTCCCTCCCTTTACGATGAATACAAAACGTAAACGAATTGTAGTTTCAAATGAAAATAGGTATGTGTCGGATTAACTGGCCAAAACGGCAGCCGGCCATGGGTCCAGTCCCGAGGTGGCCGGTTAAGCGGGATTGTACTGTAGTTAGAAAGACTTTCCTGAAAAAATGTAAAACATTCCTACTCAAAATTAGGGCTCCGACTCCTGGCAAGGCCACATGCACCATTGTGTCCTAATAATATAATATCGGGTCAAACTATTGGGATTGACTAGATTAGAGTCACCAGTAGTTAGGTGGCCATCACAAAGGGTGCTCAGATAGGTGGAAAAATGCTGACAGCAATTCCTAAGCAGTCAGTCAGCGTGAGAACTCCGTTGTTACAACCCACAACCACAAGGATGATCTGATAACAAGGACCCTGGGACTCATCACTCTCCACAATCATCTACTATGCAAGCCTTTTAAAGGTAAATCATACAGTAAACCCAGCCAAGTATGCAGATAGAAGAGATATAATGACTATTGTGATAAATGTTTGGTCTAGTCTACAGTTTCATTTTGCTTAAAAAAAAAAAGAAAAACCCTGAACCTTGCATCTTAAACGTTGTAAGTGGTCACGCAGCATTATTTGACCCAGCATTCCCTGAGACGGTGATTTTCCTGTCATGCAGAAGAGACGTTAATCTCAGAGTCTGGGTAATCTGCAATAAGGCCAGTCTACATTAACGACACTTGAATTTAACGGTGAGGTTGGCTTCATGACGAGAAGGATCACGCAATGCTACATGCAGGCGAAGACAATGACACCCGATTGGCCCGGAGTCCTGGTGATCACCCCAGATAGCGTACCCAGCCTGTTTGAAGATGCAAGCTTTATTTGAAGGCATGATTACCCACATGGGCAACTGGGCAACTGATTTACCACAAGGTTCCATAGCAGAGGAGGGCTGAGGAGGTGTCAAACACTCACAGGCCGTGCTGGATTAGGACACAAATCTATACCCCAGACTCAACACTTCCACAGGCTTCCAATCAGGAGAGGAAAGGCTCCTTCCTAGACAAAAGCCAAGCATTTAAGAGGAGAAAAGAGGAAGAAAAAGACATCAGCAAACTGATTCGAACTTCAGATGGAAAAGGAATTTCAGGCTTCACAGCGCCTTAGACTTTCATTAGTCTGGCAGAAACCCTATCCTGAGGCAACAGCAGGAAGCCTAACATTTATTTGTCAGAATACGGTTTTGCAAACTTGAGATGTAGCTCATTAAATTCAGGGAAGACCAAGGCATTGAGAAAAGAGAGAAAAAAACGAACAGGCCTGAAATGACTGGTACACTTTTAGAAATAAATAAAATCTGCTCAGAGAACCACTCAAATTCTGTCAGCGAGAAACACGGTCTGCCCTACGGCGCCGCCCCACGTCATTTGTGATGCTTAACGTGGAAATTTGCGTGAATACCTTCCCCCAGTTCTATCATAATGCATAAGTACAAAAAATAAAAGTTAAATTCATCATCAGATGTGGGAATCACTGTTGAGCTACTTATTTGAAAAGATTACGGAGCATCGGGGAGGTTAATCAATACAGTCAGTGCTGAGCACATAGTCTCCTTGTAAAATGAATCTGGGAACATCCTACATCCTACATCAGCTTTCAAACCACAGACAGATATGGCAGCACAACTCCTACCAGCCTACCAGTGCCGGAAAGATTTTATTAGCTTTGATGTTCAACAGAAAAGCTCTAAAAGAGAACATTCTGGGAGTGGATATTGTGACATGATATACTGGAGTTGCATAGTTTTTAACAGAAAATGCAAAATTACATTCTTATGCGCTTTTTATTAAAGTTAACTATGCATTTTATTACTGGCCCAGCGCCGAAAAATTCTGCACTTAAAAAAGTGCTGATTAGCATAAATTCTGAATGAGTTTTTCAGAATTTTCATGCAAAACATTTGTGCCATTTTTGGCACCAAAAAGGTTCATAACCAAATGTTCATATCCATCCAACTCAATAAAATGCCATTTTGTAACTACATACTGAATACATCTTCTGGTCAGTAACCAAGGCGAACTCATACACTTCTATCAAGTCAGTCGAACTGCTATGCAGAAGCAAACAGGCAGATCACAATTTCATATGAAATCATGTGGCAACATAACTGTCACGTTCATGTTAAACCGCGTGGCAACGGAAAGTGATAGTCACATGTTGATATAAAACCATGTGGCAGCAGAGGTCACATGTTCAAACAAAATCATGTGGCAGTATAGAGACGGGTCACATTTTCACACAAAATCATGTGGCAGTATAGAGACGGGTCACATGTTCATAGGAAATCATGTGGCAGTATAGAGATGGGTCACATGTTCACACGAAATCATGTGGCAGTATAGAGACGGGTCACATGTTCACACGAAATCATGTGGCAGTATAGAGACGGGTCACATGTTCATAGGAAATCATGTGGCAGTATAGCAACGGGTCACATGTTCATAGGAAATCATGTGGCAGTATAGCGACGGGTCACATGTTCATAGGAAATCATGTGGCAGTATAGCGACGGGTCACATGTTCACAGGAAATCATGTGGCAGTATAGCGACGGGTCACATGTTCACAGGAAATCATGTGGCAGTATAGAGACGGGTCACATGTTCACAGGAAATCATGTGGCAGTATAGAGACTGGTCACATGTTCATAGGAAATCATGTGGCAGTATAGTGACAGGTCACATGCTCATAGGAAATCATGTGGCAGTATAGAGACGGGTCACATGTTCATAGGAAATCATGTGGATGTGTGCTAAATTTTCCCGCTGTCTGGTATGAGGATTGATTAAGAATTATTTCCCGACTGTCCAACCTACCACTCCGACATCGGGACTGGATGCCTGAGATTCAGGCAAAGCTGGCAGGCCACTGGGAATGTTGCCCAAAATATGTGACCTATGTGGGCCCAGAAGGGTGTGACACATCCGGCCTGACTAAACAGAAAGCCACACACCTGGCATGCCCAGCTGGCCTATAGAGGAATAGAGAACATGCTTTGGTGGGGAGGGGCGTGTACTGTAGTCTATTCCCCGCTCCTGTGGAATTGACAGCTGTCCAAATGCCCCCCCCCAACTCACTCCCTGCTGACAGCACTCTTCTGTAGCTCTGCCAGTTTCCCAATGCCACATTCATTAAACTGCCTTTTGAGCTTTAAAAAATAAAAAAAAAACCCTCCGTAAAAATTTTCACAAACAAACAAGAGAACAGGAAGAACGGGAACACGGGCAGCAATTTGGGGGGGGGGGGTTGGCTGAAATTGTGATTGCGGCAGGCATTCCATTGACAACCATCACAAC